>CM052703.1:297401-402043 GCA_028551405.1 Uromys caudimaculatus
AGGCAGTCTGCTCTTGGGGGCTCTGAAGAAAGTTGATTCTCCCTCCCTCAGCAGTTGTTGACTGCCTTTAGTTCTTCAGCTAGGAGTGGAATGTTGTGAGCCCTTACCTATATCCATGCTGGAGCGGTGACTGGTGTAGTCTTGTGCAGGTTTGTGCAGGCAGCCATATTCCTGAGAACTCAGATGTAACATCCCTGTCATGCTCAGAAGACACCACTTGGTGGATTCTTCCAGGTTCTCTGGCTTTTACAGTCTTACCCTTCTTCTGTGATGTTCCCTGAGCCTTGGATGTAAGGGTTGTGTTATATGTGCCCCATTTGGGGCTGTGTACTCCACAGTCACTTACTCTCTCCCTTTGATCAACTGTATTAACCTTGTGCATGCCTGGTGTCCAAAGGGGACAGAAGAAAGTATTGATTCCCTGCAGCTGGAGTTACTGGTAGTTGTGATCCACTATGTGAGTGCTGGAAACCAAATCTAGGCTTTCTGCAAGAGCTGTAACTGCTCTTAAAGATTGAGCCAGACCCTAAAAATGTTATTTTTATTTATATGAATGTGTCTGTATGAGTTTATTCTGTCTCTGTGTGTGTCATAGATGGGTGGAGGCAGGTATGCTCACCCAGGCTGAAGTTGCAGGTGGTTGTGAGGCATCTGACATGGATGCTTAGACCTGAACTCAGCTCCTCTGCAAGAACAGCCAAGTACTTTTAACCCCTGAGATCCTACTATAGCCCCCACAAAATGTTGCAAACTTTAAATGCATGCCTAGGTACATACAGGTGATAGCTGGGTGTAGACATTATCCTTGCCTGGAGAGTAGCCCAATGTACTCAAAACTGGCTTTAGGGAGATTCCCTAGTGGTAGGATGGGAACCACTGGTAAGAGGGTTAGGATAGGAGGCTAGGGGCAAAGGTAAGACTGAAAGGCAATATGAGCCAAATTCAGAGCAAATCCTGAATTGCTTCTGGAGTTTAGTTCATTCTAGGTGAGATGTTGTCTAGATGCTGTCTTGGTATGTACTTTTGGGTGGTTTATTGGGGATTGTTATTGGGGGTGTTTTGATGGATTGATGGGGACCACAGTGGGATCAAGAAGGTGAAATCCCTCCTCAGTTACCAGTACCAGCCCAGCCCAGCTCTGGACAGGCACCCATAAAGTGTCACCTTCACCTCTTTCCCAGTAAACATTACTTCAGTGTAAAAGGAGCTGCTGTGTGCTAGCTTCTGATGTGGGCCCTGGACATTGTCTTTCTCCCTGTACTAAGCTGTCCCCTTGGCCTTTCTACCAGGCTATTAAAGAAACAGCGGAATCCAGAGCAGTGCTGTTTGGGACCTCAACGTTGGTCCCTGAACTCTTTATCCACATCTTTAAAAGGTAAGAAGGCCTTTCCCTACATGGTCAAAAGCCATCTAAAAAAAGAAAAACAGAAAAGAAATAAACAAATCAAAACCCTTATAAATTCACCTAATACAAACCTAGGGGGAGGAACGGGCATGAGGGTCATTGTAGCCTTCCTACAAGACAGACCAGTAAGACAGAATCTATTAGGGAGGAGAGGAATTTAGAAGAGTTGTTTGCCTGAACCTGGAGCCTAAGCCTTCCCTTTAGTTAACTGTCTCTTGACTTGACCATGAGCTATTTCTGACTGTAGGCAGAGTGTAGTGGGGTGATCTTCAGGTTCTCCCAACTCTGATATGAACACTACTCAGTCTTTACCCTTCCTTGACTTCAGTGTACTTTAATAGGTTCAAATTGTTCCCAATACAGTAGACTGACATGATACAGGGCTAGGGCTGAAGAAATGTGGGTAGGGTGCTTATCTAGTCTGTTCAAAGCCCTGAATTTGATCCTAGGAACCTCACAAATGGCGTGGTGGTGCATATTATAATCCTTGTACTTGGACAGCGGAGGCAGGAGGATGAGGATCTGGACTACATACTGCATTTAGGCCAGCCCACCTCATAAATAAACAAGATACTGCTGTAGGCAGTGGTTGCCAATTGATAAACTCAGCCTGCAGTGACAGAGATAGATATCTGGCACAGACAGGAGTAGTCTATAGCACTGAACCTGAAATACCTCTGCTGGATGTTTCCCCTTTCTTCAGCCCTGTGCTGTGGGAAGTTGTCTGTCAAAGTCTTCTGTGAAGAAAGACACAGCTGCTGACAACTCCCAGTCACCTCATAGCCTCCCCATCAGAGAGCCATACAGCAAAACTTAGACACGGATCTCTCTTCATTCAGATAAGAGACTCCAGAACTTTCTGTGGGCATATGATAGTCATGTGTCTATCCTAAAGCAGCCACTCAGTCCCTCATGGCAAGTCTAAAAAGCCCACCTAGAACCCCATGTGGGGCACATTTTGGGAAATAAGGAAATACCCTGGGCAGAGCCAACTGTCCCTTCCCACAGATGAGCCAGCCAAATGGATGCAGAGACTTGCTTGGTTGGGATCTTCCTGGGCTATTCTGGCCATCCTCAACCCCATAGCTCTGTCAGAGCTGCAGTGCTTGTCAAACATGAATGATATACAGGATTTTTACAGGGTTAAAGTGGCATTTGTTTCCAGGAAGTATTGTGAAGTCTGAAGGAGAGAGCCATTAGATGATCTCACAGAACCAGTGTCTCAGAACTAGGACAGCAGATGGCATCCACAATAGAGCATCTTGGGGACTTCCCATCTAAACTTCCTCTTTTTAAACCTCAACAACAACAACAAACATACAAAAAAGCAAAAGAACCAAACAAACCCAGAAAATCCAAGGAGTAGAAAGGGCAAGTCAAGTCCCATTGGGCACATGCTCTGCCAATAGAATGGCACACATCATTCATGTGGCCTCTGAGGTCTGACTCCCCAGGCTGGAATGCTATGCATGTCACTATACTGCTTCTTCCACTCTTTAAATATCACACAGCCAGGCAGTGGTGGCACACATCTTTAATGCCAGGATTCAGGGGAAAGGGAAGCAGATCTCTGAGTTCAAAGCCAGCCTAATCTACAGAACAGGTTCCAGAACATCCAGGGATATAGGAGAAACCTTGTCTCAAAACAAAACTACAACCAAACAAAAGACTATCACCCAATACGATTTGAGTATATGCTCTAGAATCTGAACTATCACTTCAGGCTCTGGAGTTTCAACAAGTTGCTCTATCTAACTGGTCAATGCCCCATTCCCTGAGTAGATAAACCTCACCCAGACCTCAGTCCATGTGCCTCTTAGAGCCTGCTGGTAGGTGGTTGTGCAGTGATCCAGACATATGCCTATAACTGCATGCTGAGCCAAATCGGCCACCACTGAAACAGAAGGCCTGCTTCAGAAAAAGGGCCAAACGTGTTGAGCTCTGTGTGTGAGTTGTGCCTTGTCTCTTACAGGACACGGTTTTACCCACAAACTTCGCTGTCATTAGTGATCTTGAGAATGAGTTCTACATTGTTTATAATGGGACTGATGGTGCCAGTGTCATTCAGCATGTTTCCACAAATTGGACAGGTAAACAACCCCTGCAGCTTCCCCACAAATGAGAAATTGGTTTTATTTCATGTTTGTAGGAGTAAAAGAAATAATTTTAGCCAGGTGGTAGTGGTGTGCACACCTTTAATCCCAGACCTCAGGAGGCAGAGGCAGAGGAATCTCCAAGTTTGAGGCCAGCCTGATCTACAGAGCAACTTCTAGGGCTATACAGAGAAACCCCGTCTCAAAACAAAAACAAGCAAAACAGTGAAAACAAACAAACAGAATAATTTTATTTTAAAAACTACTAAGTTGGGCTGGAGAGATGGTTCAGTGGTTAAGAGCACTGACTGCTCTTCCAGAGGTCCTGAGTTCAATTCCCAGCAACCACATGGTGGCTCACAACCATCTATAATAATAGGATCTGATGCACTCTTCTGGTGTGTGTCTGAAGACAGCTATGGTGTACTCATATAAATATAAATAAATAATATTAAAAAAACAAAAAACTACTGGGCGGGGCAGTGGTGGCGCACGCCTTTAATCCCAGCACTCGGGAGGCAGAGGCAGGTGGATTTCTGAGTTCGAGGCCAGCCTGGTCTACAGAGTGAGTTCCAGGACAGCCAGGGCTACACAGAGAAACCCTGTCTCGAAAAACCAAAAAAGAAAAAAAACCTACTAAGTTGGGACTTTAGTGATGGCCCATGAGGTTAGCCTGCTCTACAGAGTGAGTAGAAGATTTACTGCGCTTGCTGAGGTCTTGGATTCAGTTTCCAACAGCCACATACATGGTAGCTATCAGCTAGCCAGGTGTAGTGGTGGCACAACCTACAATCCTAACACTCAGGAGGTTGATGTAGAAGATTTTAAGTTTATGGCCAGCTTAGCCTTCATAGCAAGTCCCTGTCTCAAAAACTAAAAACTGGGACTGGAGAGATTGCCTCAGCAATTAAGACCACTTTCTGCTCTTGCAGAGGACCAAGATTTGGATCACAGCACCTATACGTTGGTTCACAATCATCTGTAACTCCAGTTTCAGGGCAATAACACACCTTCTGACCTCCACAGACAGTGCATGCACATGGTATACAGGCATATATGCAGGCAAAATACCCATACATAAAAATCTTTGAAAGACACTAAAGAGCTTTTAGATCCTCTATAAAGCTGAGTAGCCATGCTTTGTGCAGTGGGTCTTCCTGCAGTGATGCAGTGGTCTGTGTGCTGTCCCAGTATGGCAAACATTGGCCACATGTGGCTGCTGAGTCCTTAGTATGTGACTAAGGCACTGACTTTTATTATTGTTCTTCAGTGCTGGAAACTGTACCTAGGGCCTTACATATGTAAGACAAGTGCTCTACTACTGAGCTATCCTCCTGGCCCACAAACCTTCTAATTCTAATGTATACCTCACATGTAGCTAGTTTATGGATGATATATTAGGGAACATGGTTCCACAGATAATTCATTGTGTAAAGCAATATAATATTTATGTTTTCTATGTTAAATTCCTAGCTCCTCTATCATGTTGGTAAGTTTTCTCAGTTTCCTTGTCTGTTGAAAGAAATTGAAGAGTGTCTGTGCCAAGAATTACTGCTTTAGAGTTGTGTTCTGTGCCTGTTTAAAACTCAGCTCATGGGCCAGTGAGAAGGCTTACTAGATAAAGGTGCTTGCCAGTAAGCCTAGAGACCTGAGTTCATTCCCTGAGACCCATATGACATAAGGAAACAACTGAGTCCTGAAGGTTATCCTCTATACCTGAACCATAGCATATACACCCACAAGTATGCGCGTGCGCGCACGAGCGCGCGCACACACACACACACACACACACACACACACACACACTAAAATAAATGAACACAAATTTAATAACAACAAAAAGGTCTCTGAGATGTGGAAGAGGAAAGACCTTGAGATCAATTATAGGCTCTGTCATATGCTCTTGCAGGAAAGGTAATATAACGTGGAAATTACTGTTTCATGACAGAAAATAAACAAACAGAGGGGCTAGAACCAAGGAAGGCTTCCTGGAGAAGGGAGCCTCTGGAAATGGCTGGAATTACACAGGCAGAGATGGAACTAAAAGAACAAGTTCCCATTGGAAGAACAGAAGGGAGGAATGGACAGCATGACCCCATAGGACTGGCAGGATGCTGAGACCAAAATTAGCACTGCATCACCAGGCTGAGGAAGCAGGCAGTAGGCCTGAAGGGGTCATTTAGGAGCCTTGCCAGACATAGAGGCTGAATCTCAGAGGACAGAGCAGGGGCAGGAAGTAGGGTCTGTTTCTGCATTGCCCCAGAGATTCATCAGACCTTGAAGGTAGGTGCTTGTTGGCTCTAGGTGTGTGGTGATGATCCAATGGCAGTCTTGGGCTAATGGTATATCAGGCCTTGGCTGGTCATCCTAAGGCTGAGAGGGGTCAAGCATCTCCTCAGATATCCTTATAGTACATTTCTAGAACTTCAAAGATCCTGAAAAGGGAACCTATCCCTTCAGAGCTCCTCTGCTTGCCATCAGTTAATTAGTACATCCAACCTTGCAAGACTGGAAATGGACATAAACTGTTAGGGGTCCACTGCTAATACTTGCTAGATGTGACAACGCTCCTTCCTGTGTACATGGCACCAGACTTTACCATCTGTGATATTTTTCGTGGAGAATTTGTAGGTGAAATGATCCAAGGAACCAGGTATACTCTTGTATTCCCAGTATTATAGAGGCTGATGCAGGAATAGACTAAGTTCAAAATCATTCTGGCATACATCAAAATCCTGCCCCAAAAAATAAAAAAGGGAACCCCCACTACACTTATAGATGTGGCAAGTGTTCCAGGAAATCAGATCAGCAGATTCTTCATAGCTATTGCTGGGTGATGACTGTACAAGAGCTTATTATATTCCCCTTGTTTATATTTGAAATTTTCAATTTAAAAAGTTCTAAGAAATGGTACTTTTACAATCAATTAGATATCATTGGAAAAGATGTAAAAATGGGTGCTTTCAGAATTTTTTAAAACGTGGCTCGAGGCAGTTAAGCATGAATTTTGAAGACTGTGACTTTTGTCTTTCAGATCCAGTGCAATCAGCTTGAAGAGAAGATTCAGTCTTCTACAGAAGAAAAGGAACTCTTCTATTACAGAGGGGTATAGGAGCAAGTTTTTCTCCTGTTTGGAAATCTTTGGGCTCTCAAGGTTTATTCAGAGAGCACTGCCATGGTCCTCAGGGCTCCCAGTTAACAACACTTGTTCAGCAAGCTGGCTTCAGTGCCTACTGTACCTGGGGCTCTGAGTCTCACTGAAAGAAGAGCAGCACCCAGGGGACTGCTGAGAGAACCGTGGATGAAGTAAGAGTCAGCCCAGGAAAGGATAATGTGAACCTGTGAATAAACCTGTCTGAAGTGGAGTACTTGAAATAATTTGTCAAAAGGTATACCTTATCTGGGGTACAAACACTACATTGATAGCCTCCAGATATATACAAAGCTCTGGTGAGCTCATTAAGGCTTCTAGTCCCTAAATAATCCTGTTTCCCTACTTACTTCATCTATTCCATACTGCAAGCATTCTGTCTGCTTCCCTGGTTTCTGTTTGAAAGGACCCTGATACTTCTATTTCTAGAATAACCAAGGCCCCTAGCCAGCAACAGCTTCCTGCTCAATACCAGTCCAGGTCTGTATACAGCCAACTCTCTTAGGGATCCCCATCTCCCTTTCTCTGGGCCTTGCTCTGTAGTCACTGGGGCATCTCTGGCTTATTTCCCTCTGTAGGGTACTCTCAGCATTGAAACTGCCTTATCAAAAACAAAACAAAACAACAACAAAAAAACCATACTTCCTAGCCAAAATTTCTCCTCTCTTCCTTTTTTCTTCTGATTCTTCCTCCTTCCTCCTCAGTCCCTTCTTCAAGACAGGGTTTCTCTGTGTTGGTCCCAGCCTACATTCTGCTGAGATGGCTCTCATCCAAGACTGGACTACCATTCTACCAGCCCCTCAGACCTCAACCAGTTGCTACCCATGCCTTATCTCAGCTCCCTACTAATCTTGGGTAATAGTGACACACGTACCCAGCTATGTACTCAAACCCTTATCCCAGACAGGCATAATTTCATGTGTTAAGAACCCAAGGCTTCAGGTGCTGCTTCAGCTCAGTGCAACAGCACCCCCTGCTGGCACTGTCTTGTAGCTTTTTGGCTTGCTCTGGCTGCTCTCTGAACCTTCCTGCTTGTGTTTGGAGACCAAGTTCTGATCCTAACACCCTTAGAAAACTTCTATCTTATTCATATCTTGTCATCCCCTTCTATGTGCTGCAGATCCTAACATCTGGTTTCTCAGAGTTTGTGGACTTTTCTGGTTTTTTACATTAGCTGTTCCTTCTTCTCTGGAAGCCTAGAGAGCTCACAGTATTGAGCGAGATACCCCTTCCACTGGCTTGCATAGCACTCCATTTCTCTTATCAGACCTGCTCCTTGCCACACTACTTCAAGACCTATTGCCTGGTCCTATGTCACAGCAGACTTGTCTTTAGAGAAGATGCACACACATTTGGTTACTGCAGTGATATGACATACCAAGTGGCTCAGTGCAGCCATAGGTGGACACCACACAGAATTAAAGGTAGAGAACAATGGGCTAGAAAAAAGGCTCAGCATTTAAGTGTGCTTGCTGCTCTTCCAGAGGTTGTGAACTCGTTTCCCAGCACCCATGCAGTCAGCTGTCTGTCAACTGCCTGTGACTCCAGCTCCAGGAGGATGCAGCACCCAAACATGTGGCATATACAAAGACACACATATATACACATAAGTTTTTTAAAAATGTGTGTGTGGACAGGATCAGGAGAATAAGGAATGTATGGTGGCCATATCTACAATCCCAGCACCCAGAAAGTGGACGATCTCTAAGAGTTTGAGGCCAGCTTGGTCTATGTAGCAAATTCCAGACCAGAAAGAACTACATAGTGCGATCCTGTCTCAAAAAATAAAAGGTAGGGGCTAGAGAGATGACTCAGCAGTTAAGAATACTATTCTTGCAGGTTTGGTTCCTGGCACCCACATAGTGGCTCATAACCATTTATAATTCCAGCCCCAGAAAAGCCAGTGCCTTCTGGCTGCCATGAGCACGAGATATACAGTGGTGCATATACATACACGGAGGCAAAACACTCATTCGTACACACAAATCAAGACGCCACAAGACGAGCAAAGTTTCCATGTGGAAGACTGCCTTACTACTACTCAAAGCTTTATGAAAATGTTTCTATTGCATCATAAGTTTGTAATTTTAACAATACTGCAAGATAAGGGAGAAAATGAAAAGACATCAGTATTCTTTTTATAAAGTGCAAATTTAATCTTCAGTTGTTAGCTCCAGTAAACAATGTATGTCAAGTCCTCCCTGTTTTCACCCAAGGGCAAGAGGGAAAGGCTATTTTTTATTTTTACTTGAATGTCTAACAATAAGATTTTAAAAATACCCAACTTACAGTTTTTGCAAACATGTTTCCTGGTAAGGTTTGAATGCTTTGCAACTTATTCTGAAGAAAGGTGGCCTTTCATAATTAATGTGAGTATACATAAGGAATGCATAATTGAGATATTCATGTTTATTTGGCAATTTTAAGATCTCAAATTAAGCCGGGCAGTGGTGGCACACGCCTTTAATCCCAGCACTCAGGAGGCAGAGGCAGGTGGATTTCTGAGTTCGAGGCCAGCCTGGTCTACAGAGTGAGTTACAGGACAGCCAGGGCTACACAGAGAAACCCTGTCTTGGAAAAAAAAAAAAAAAAAAAAAAAGATCTCAAATTAAGAGAGGCTAATAACAGTGTCCTTGATGATGTGGCCAAATTCCTTTACTGCAGTCACTTGAAGACACTGTCTAGTTTTGGCCTCTGCAATTTGATTCTTATGTTTCTTTACCAATATATGAAAGCATTTTTGGGCTGGGAGTTTAGTTTGGTGGGAAAGCAATGCCTGCCATGTGCAAGGCCCCAGGTTCTAGCTCCATGCGTACAAAAATAACCAAGGTATTTTTTTTATGTATGTTTACATTTAAAAGGGGTTTCTTTGTTAGGGACTGGCCTCTTTTTCAAAGACGCTGCTAGCAGCAGTTAGTCCAAGAGTACAAATGGCTGATGTTTGTTGAATGCTTATATCTAGCAGTATAAGGGTTGTTTTAGTTGTCTACTCAAGTATAAAAAATCTATGAAAACCCCACATAGTACAGGCAAAAATTTCAAAGGCCCAAAAACATTTTCTTTTACAAGAAAGTACAACTGTAGTATCTCTTGAAAGACCTTCTAGACAATTCTGCAGAAAACATAGCAGTTAGGCTCAAAAAGTAAAATCTCTCATGAGGAATTCAAGTTTTTTTCTAGAAGAATAAAAAGCAAACTTTGAGGCAGCTTTCTGAAAACAAACCGTTAAGTTTATGGCTACAGTGAGACTAAATAGGAATGAACAATGAAGGCTTACATGTGCTGATCTGTGTGGCTCCTACCATTAGGATAGTAATTAAAATTAAAACACTGTCCAACACTGGATCAAATTGGCAGAGAGAAAAATCACAACTGTTTGGAAATAAATCATTAAAAATAGAACATTTCTATAATTCCAATACTGTATAATGTCAATGGTTACTAGGAATAAAAGGGAAGTTCTGTAGAGGCCGCAGCAAGATGTTGTGAACAGTCAGACCTTCAGCATTTGTTCGGCTGCTGCTAGATGATACAGGAAGTTTTCTGTTGCGGGTGGGAATCGCTTCTGCTTCAGTGCCTCAACATTGAGGACGACCTTTCCCCCATCATCTGACACTTCTGAGAATGGTGCCAGATGGGTGAAGATTTCTTTTGTTTTTAGAGCAATATCCTTTAATAGAACAGGAAAATACACAGTATGTTAGTATCTAAGAATGTGAATAGTTATTTCCTAGGGTTCTCCTATTAGACTAACTTCATAGATTCTTTTTTTTTTTTTCCTTTTTCCTAAGACAAGGTTTCTCTGGCTGTCCTGGAACTCACTCTATAGACCAGGCTGGCCTCCAACTCCAGACATCTGCCTGCCTCTACCTCCCAAGATTTGAGATTAAAGTCATGCACCACTATGTCCATCTCTCATAAATTCTTAAATCAAAATAACTTAGGAAATCCATGTCACAGATGTGTTTATAATCATTTTAATCATTTTAAAGCATATAATGCATTGATACTAAGAGTAAACATTGTGGAAGCCAGGAGTGGTGGCACATGACTTTGATCCCAGTGGGAGGTAGAGGCAGGTAGATGTGTTCAAGGCCAATCTGGTCTATACAGTGAGTTCCAGGCAGCCAGGGCTACACAGTGAACCTTGTTTCAAAAGAAAAGCTAATAAGCATGGTGCCTTTTAATCCCAGCACTCAGGAGACAGAGACAGGCAAATCCCTGAGTTTGAGGATAGCCAGAACTACACAGAGAAACAATGTTTTGAAGAAGAAAAAAAGGAACCACAGGCCCAGGTAAAAGCTAGGTACCAAGCCTGACAATTCTGAGTTGGATCCGAGACCCACACGGTGGAAGGAGAGAATTAAATTCCTGAAAGTTGCCCTCTGATTTCCATGCATGCAGTGACATGTACTCACATGCACATATACATAAACATAATAAATGCACACACATACAATAATTAAAAAAAAATGTACAGCTGCCATGTCATGCTATTTTTAGGTTTTTACCATGCCAACAGGCACTGAGTGCCCAGAAACCATCCACTCCTTTCTTCTTGCAGAACCCTGATGAGTTGCATCCTACTTCTTCCTCTGAATTTACCTACTCGGGTATTTTCTTCATGGAATCATGTACCTGCCACTTTGTGATTGGCTTGTATGTGTAATCACAGCTGTTTCAAGTTCACAAGTGCTACAGCCATGTCAGCATTTCACAGCTCTCCTTTCTATCCTCTGGCTCTTCTTTCCACCCTCTCTTCCATGATTCTGTGGTGATCTCTGTACCTTATGGGGTGGTGATACGGACATCCTACTTAGTTAGGGTTGAGAATTCTTATTCTCAGCACTTTGATCAGTTTGAGTCTCCACATTAATCACTACTCATTGCAAAAATTAAATTAAATTAAAAAGCAGGCTCCATGAGGGCAGGATTTTTCCCACATTGAATCCATATTGGCCATGACAACAGGAACACTGAACAGATGAATTCGGGAAGAAATGTGTCGTGTGACCTGGTGAGCAAGTAGAGCCTATTTCTCATAGATGCTCCCATGGTTGCATAGATGAAGACAAGCCTAGGCTCTGAGATGGAGCTAAATGGGCATAGCCCGGACTGAGAGTGTATTCCTCAGTAGAGAGCTAGGAACAGGCAAAAGAGCCGCGAAGAGACTGGAGTAGCCTCAGGTCAGGAAAGGGGCTTTGGAAAAACTCAGAAAATAAAAGCCGTTTGCCCTCCTAGGCTGGTGAGGGCAGAGGACAGGCTGCCAAACTAGTGCATATGGACACTCAGTTAACTTAACAGGCTGACCTCCCCAGAGGAGCTAGCTGGTTCTTCAGATTTCAAAAGTGGAGACTCGATCCAAAAGTTATTGTTTCACTATTTGTTACTCCATGAAAATTCTTGTAGCAAGATAAAATGCACTGGTGGCCCTCAAAGGCATTCCAGCCCACTCAGTGGTTACAATTCTCACCACTGTGGTTGGCTTCAGTACTAGCCTCTGTAATGATGTATCCTCATCCACCATCATCTTGGCCACTACAAACACTAATGCCAGCTGGCCTGTCACATGACATTTTATTCTGCTGTGATGCCCCGAGTGAGTCATGAGGCCGCTGAAGAATGCTTCATAAGACAGATCAAGGGTTACCTGTATAACCTGGCTGTCTGACTTCTCTGGGTCTTCTGCAGACTGCACAATTAGTTGACCAATCTCTTTATGCAGTTTGCCCATCGTCATAGCCTCTGGTCAAAGCAGAAAGAATGTTGTATGAAGACTTAGAAAATTACACAATTTAAAAAAAAAGAAAACCAAACCATTTAACTGAAAAATCTGAAAGACTATGCTAAAGAACTTTTCAAAAGTCAGCAGATAACCCCCCAAGTTTCCATTTTATTCACAACCTAACTAACAGCAGGATGGAAGGTATGCTCACCAATGCCAAACCAGATTCCCCTTTACATCTGCCTGATAAACAGTAAAAAAAAAAACCCCGACTACAAGTGGGCTGGGACTTGCAGGAAAAACTTGATTGTCTTATCTGAGTCTTTACAGTTGAGAATCTAAGTGACACATGCCTTTAATCCTAGTATTCTGAAGGCAGAGGAGGGCTGATCTCTTTAAATTGTAGGCCAGTTTGGTCTATATAATGAGTTCTAGTACAACTAGGACTATGAAGACAGACTCTGTCACAAAAATTAAGTGCATTTTTCTCGCAGGAATGTTGTGAAACCAGAGCTTCCTGTGCAGGCCCTCTGGTGCCAGCAGAGCATACAGCATATTCAGATCCTTGGAAATATGCAAAGGAAACCAATTCGGTCATATCAATTACAGATGGTGCTCCTGCTATTAGGAAGATAAACAGAAAGTTAATGTGTTTCACTGCAAGGGACACTATTCAGATGGTGCTGACTGGAATAAGGGTATTCTGCAGATCACAGCAGAAAGCAGGCAGTGCCATCATTCCTGGCTCTGGCCATGGCCTTTTTTTTTTTTTTTTTTTAATTATTTTAGCTTCACAAGAGGTAATATTTCCTACAGTTGGGTTCTACTTCCATTTTTCCACATGAATATGGTCATGTTTGAAATTTTAAAACAAGTGACAAAGAGAACAATTCTGGTTTTACTCATTTGAAGTTGCTAGATAAAACCCTCACAGCATTAGACTTTAACACAGGGTCCTAACAGTCAGCATCAGCTGCTCCCACATTTGGGAACTGGTAGGAGAGATCACACAAAAGTTATGAATAGCAATCCCACCTGGCTTTCTAACACATGTAGGCCTACAGGTTTTAATCATATTTTCTGAACACTGAGAAATCCCCCAGCTCCAACAGATGCCAAGCAGGCTCTCAAATACTGGCTTTAAGGGAGGAAGGCAGCACAAAAATACAGCTGCTTGGCTTGTACCTCATGTCAATACTGGAACAGAGAATAAAACAGAAAAGTCAGAATAAAATGGAAAAGTCACCTTTTGCAAGTGGAGCGATGGTGATCTCACTATCTGCCAGATTTACAAACACATCATAGAGGTCTGGTCTGTTGCTCACCTCCAATTCTACAAAGCCAGCAATGTAGCCTGCATTGTAAATTGATCAAATTACTGGAGTAGGAAGAAATCATGTGGTGAAGATCTCAGAAGGAGACTGACAGTTCACTGGCTGCTGTTCTTCAAGGTTTCCTATTACTCAGAAACATCAGCTACATCAGTGGCACTCAGCAGTTGCTATATTTTTGTCAGATGCCTGAAGGAATACACATGGCTCAAAATGCTCTAAAATTTAAGTTCAATGTCAATGAACAGTCAAGTCTAAAGTAAAGCATTTACTTTTTGGTCGGTGCTATTTAGGTCAGGAATGTCAGAAAGTAGGCAATTCTTTTAGAAAGCCCATCCCCAGCTGGGCGGTGGTGGTGCATACATTTAATTCCAGCACTCATAAGGCCGAGTTCGAGGCCAGCCTGGTCTACAGAGTAAATTCTAGGACAGCCAAAGCTACATAGATAAACTCTGTCTCTGGGGGGGGAGGGTGAGTGAAGGGGGAGAAAGAAAGACAGGAAGGAAGGAAGGAAGGAAGGAAGGAAGGAAGGAAGGAAGGAAGGAAGGAAGGAAGGAAGGAAGGAAAGAAAATCCTACACCCATGCTCTTGTGTGTATGTCTTTGTTCTCTCTTTTTCTTTTAATCCTCATGTACAAAACACATTGAAAATTCTTTTTTTTTTTTCTTTTTTTTTTTTTGGTTTTTCGAGACAGAGTTTCTCTGTAGCCCTAGCTGTCCTGGAACTCACTCTGTAGACCAGGCTGGCCTCGAACTCAGATATCCACCTGCCTCTGCCTCCCAAGTGCTGGGATTAAAGGTGTGCGCCACCACTGCCTGGCTGAAAATATCTTTTTACAAAAAATCCAACTCTGGTTTAAAATAAAAAGAATGTCAGAAAGCAACATGGACTCAACTACTGTCTTTGTTTCAGATCTGTCCGGAGGGAAGCCACACCACATGCCTCCACTGTCAGGATGACACAAGGGTCATCCCTGAGTGTTATCAGCTAACTGCTAACAGAGTCAACAGACTTGGTACTGTTTAGGGAAATGATTCCCACATACTGGTTATTTCAGAGAGCAAGTTAATTATAAAAACATGATGGTTTTGTTGTTTTGCAGTGCTGGTTACTGAGCTGGGGCCCTCATACATGCTAGGCAAGTGTTTGAATCTCAGCCATACCCTTAGTACTGTTTTGTTTTATTCGTGGGGACTAATTTACCACTGCTAATGTTTTATCATCTCAAGTAAAGAAAGCAAAAATGTTAGCAACAAAAGCAAAATCTGCTACTGAAAGCCAGACCCCAATAAACCACCTGACAAATGTGAAATAGAATGGGGTGGGCACTGAAAATGAAACTATTCAATAAATGTCCTGGATCCAGGTGATTATTCATATAAAAAAATAAGAACAGGAGCTAGATTATATATATTTTTTATATTTATTTATTTAATATATATGAGTACACTGTAGCTGTTTTCAGACACACCAGAAGAGGGCATCAGATCCCATTACAGATGGCTGTGAGCCACCATGTGATTGCTGGGAATTGAACTTAGAACCTTTGGAAGAGCAGCCAGTGCTCTTAACTGCTGAGCCATCTCTCCAGCCCACTAGATTATATTTAAATGGTGCAGTATATTTAGTTCTCAGCATGAAAAAGTGAATAGCTGAATAAATAAAAAATAAACAAAACAACAACAAAGAGACTAAAGGAACACTGAAAACCACCTCTCTCTATTTTTCTCTCTCAATCTTGCTTAAAAACAACAAAAACACAAAAATAAAACGAAACAAAAACCAAAAAACTGGGGGTTAGGGAGATGGTTCAGCAGTTAGAGCACTGGCTGCTCTTATAAAAGACAGGGATTAGATTCCTAGAACCCACATGGTGGTTTACAACCATCTGTAACTCCAACTCCAAGCCTCCATTGGCACTAGGCACACAGGTGGTTCACAGACACACATATAGGCAAAACACTCATCAAGATTTTAAATAATAATCTTTAAAAAAGGAAATTAGGTTCCAAAATCAGACACTATATATAAAAAATAACCCCAGGCTTTTTAAAGAACTAGATGGAAAAGAAAAAAAAAAAAAAAAAAACATAAGAATGCAGAGGCAACTCTCTGTTCTATACATGGGAAAAGGTTTTTCTGAAACAAAGTATAAAATACTAAAACCACAGAAGTCTAATAAATTCTAATGAATTAAAATTAAGAATTTGTGGAGTCAGCGATATGGCTCAGTGGATAAGGGGCTTGTTGCCAAGACTGATGACTTAAGTTTGACCCCAGACATACACAGTGAAAGAAGAGAGTCAACTGCTACAAACTGTCCTCTGACCTCCAACCCTTGACAAGGCAAGCATGCGACTGAGCCACCACCACACACACATACACACAAATCACACACACAACATATATGTCTCAAAAAGAATTCTACTCATCAAAAGAAACTTCAAAGATAATGAACCACACAACCAGCTTGAAGATTCTGAAGCATGTGTAACAATAATACAGCCATATCCTGAACAGATCAAGAAATTCTATAGACCAAAAGAAAAACTTAATTTAAAAAAAAAGAGTGTAAGAAAGTTTTTTTCCGCTATAGCTATAGAGAAAACAGATACGAAACACATGTAGACATGTTTACCCTCACTAGGAATCAGAAAAACTTATGTCAAAACTATAACAAAATGCCCTTGTAAACTCCAAGCTGACAAACATTTCAATCTGTATCAATAGCAAGAACAGTTAACTATGGGAAGTAACAGAATCTCCCCTGTGGTACTACAGAGAAGGCAAACTGGAATAGTCTTTGAGGGGCACACTGGGCATTAGCCAGTGACTTGAGTTAAACCAGCAATTCCAGTACACAGTGTTTAATGAAAAGCCTTACACATATTTACCGAGAGATGCCTAAGAATGCTTAAAGCAACATTGTTTTTAAAATGGTTAACTATGGCTGGGTGGTGGTGGTGCAGGCCTTTAATCCCAGCACTTGGGAGGCAGAGGCAGGTGGATCTCTGAGTTCGAGGTCAGCCTAGTCTATAGAACAAGTTCCCAGGACAGCCAGGGCTACACAACAATACCTTGACTCCAAAAGCAAAGACAAAAGCAAAAACAAACAAAAAAGCCTATGGGCTAGAGAGTTGGTAAAGGTGATTGCCACCAAGACTGATGGCCTGAGTTCAATCCCTGGGAGCCCCATGGTAGAAAGAAAGAACCAATACCCATAAGTTGCCTTTGATCCTATGCATATGCAATGGCACATATACACCTATACATAAATACTCAGAAAATAAAGAAAAATAATAAGATTTTAAAAGTGCCGGGCAGTGGTGGTGCATGCCTTTAATCCCAGCACTTGGGAGGCAGAGGCAGGTGGATTTCTGAGTTCGAGGCCAGCCTGATCTACAGAGTGAGTTCCAGGACAGCCAGGGCTACACAGAGAAACTCTGTCTTGAAAAACAACAACAACAAAAAATCTCAATTTAAAAAAAAAAAAATTTAAAAAGTGAATAATGAGAATGTCATTCAGTGCACTCCAATGCAAATGGAGGATGAGCAGAACTACAGACATCCACATAAACACTGATGAATCTCACAAAAATATGAAATGCCAGACAGAAATAAAGCAGGCCATACAAGATTTCATCTTCTGCATCTATGCACTGAGCATAGAGATTCATGTGTACACATGAAAGGCCAGAGAAGGGATGAACCCATAAGGAAATGTACAGAAAAGAGAAGGGGAGGAAAACAGGCAGAAAGACTGGTGCTCCAGAATATCACCAAGAGGTGTTTCTTCGTCTGTCTAGTAACTTTTACAGCTACAAAAACATTTTCTCTTTTTCTCTGTTGCTCAGGATTGAACTCAGGGTTTTGAACATGCTAGGCAAATATTATCTACCACTGAACCATATCTCCAACCATATGTATCTTGAAAAATATATTACATTGATTATTGATTATTGATATTCACCACAGAGTACATGTGGAGGTCAGAGGACAACTTTCAAGTGTTGGTTCTTTCCTTCTATCATGTAGGTCCTGGGGACCAAACTCCAGTTATCAAGTTTGGTGGCAAGTGTCCTTTCTGCTGAACTAGCAGTACAGCCTCAACCCTTTGTATTTTGCATAACAGAAATATTTCATAATATAAAAGACAAGAATATCATCACCTTTTTATAAAACGACCTTTAAAATTTTTAAATCACATTCTTTTCTTATATGTATGTGTTTGTGTATGTGTATGGGAGGCATGCATATGCCACGGCATACATGTAGAGGTCAGTTCTTTCCTTCTGCCATGTGGGTTTCAGAAATCAAACTCAAGCTATCACACTTGGGGGTTACTGCTTTTACCAGCTGATCATCTATCTCATTGGCCCTAAAAGAATATGTAATGGCATAAAAATACAGAGGGTATAATAGTTTAAATTAAAAAAGAAGTCTGAGCTGAAGAGATGGCTCAGTAGTTAAGAGCACTGACTGCTCTTCCAGAGGTCCTGAGTTCAATTCCCAGTAACCACATGGTGGCTCACAGCCATCTGTAATAGGATCCGATGCCCTCTTCTGGTGTGTCTGAAGACAACAATAGTGTACTCATATACATAAAATAAATAAATTTTTTAAAAAGTCTGTAGAGCCAGGCAGTGGTGGCGCACGCCTTTAATCCCAGCACTTGGGAGGCAGAGACAGGCGAATTTCTGAGTTCGAGGCCAGCCTGGTCTACAGAGTGAGTTCCAGGACAGCCAGGGCTACACAGAGAAACCCTGTCTTGGAAAAAAAAAAGTCTGTAGAAAATTAATATTCCTGTAGCTATAAGTAATAAACTAATATTAAATTATTCTTATATCTTATTATCATATATGTGTAATAATATTTTTAATAGGATCTCCTGATTTTATTTTTATTTATTTTTTTAAAGATTTAGCTGGGCAGGGGTGGCGCACGCCCTTAATCCCAGCACTTGGGAGGCAGAGGCAGGTGGATTTCTGAGTTCGAGGCCAGCCAGGGCTACACAGAGAAACTCTGTCTCGAAAAACAAAAAAAACCAACAACAACAAAAAAAAGATTTATTTATTTTATGTATGTGAGTACACTGTCTTCAGACACACCAGAAGAGGGCATTATATCCCATTACAGATGGTTATGAGCCACCATGTAGTTGAGGGGAACTGAACTCAGGACCTCTGGAAGAGCATCCAGTGCTCTTAACTGCTAAGCCATCTCTCCAGCCCGTATAATAATATTTTTAATGACTATGATTTTAAGAAAAACATGGAGAGGCTCAAAATAAAAATCTAAGCATTCAAGATCAAATTAACTGATTAACTTAGGGCTAGAAATAGTTCGGTGGCGGTGGCTTTGCTTAGCATGCCTGAAGCGCTGGGTTCAATTTCTAATACCAGGAAAAAATAAAGTTAAAATGATAATTTTGTACATTTTACCACAACTTTTAGATGGGAAAAAAAATCACTGTAATTGCCAAAAAATTGTTTTATTATTCATTTTACCAATATGTACATACCACACCAACACAAATGCATACATCAAACAAACATAAGCAGTCTTTCCTCCCTTGGATGTTTTCATGTACCTGTGCACATCTGTAGGCCTTCCAGTTCTTCAGCATTAAGGTGCATGTAAGAATGCAGGATGGTCCAATCCTGTCGATGCCACACCAGGGCAGGCAGAGTCCTAAGGAATAAAGGCAGAAACTCAGTTATACAGTTGCTGGTCTTGGACACTTGCCTCTCCTTCTCTCCAGAGAAAACTTCCAGGGTAAAGTGCTGTGAATGTCTAGTCAGGAACAGAGGAAAAACCAAACCTTAAATGTACTAATACCTCTGGACTTGACAATAAAGCAATGCCTGGATGTACGCTCATGTAAGTATGTGTGCGTGCTGGGACAGGGTATTGTACCCTGGCTGGCTAAGAACTCACTATGTAGCCCAGGCTGGCCTCAAACTCATGACAATCCTCCTGCCAAAGCCTCCAAAGTGCTAGAATTACAGGTATATGCCACCAAACCCAGAGAAGGCCACATTTTAAATTACTTTTTGGAACAGATTGGCTACAAAAAATTCAAGGTGAATGTGATGATTTGTATGTACTTGGCCCAGGGAATGGCACTATTTGGAAGTGTGGCCTTGTTGAAGTAGGTGTGGAGTGGGCTTTAATAGGACCCTAGTCCTGGCTGCCTGGAAGCCAGTATTCTGCTAACAACCTTCAGATGAAGATATAGAACTCTCAGCTCCTGCCTACCTTGGATGCTGCCATGCTCCAACCTTGATGATAATGGACTGAACGTCTGAACCTGTAAGCCAGCCCCAATTAAATGTTCTTTACAAGTCTTGCATTGGTCATGGTGTCTGTTCACAGCAGTAAAAACCCTAACTAAGACAGTGAAGTTTCCAAAGATCTACACAGAGTGATGAACCTTAAGTTTTCTTTCAAATACAGCTTGCCAACTACTAGAAACATGTTTGGGGTCCAAACTAGTTCCAGCAAGACAGTTTTCTGAGGTCTCCTATTTACAATTCTAAACAAACTCGCAAAATGTGTTGTTTGTTTTCAGACAGCACAGGTGTAAGCAGAAATACTTGTAGCAGGGGTCTGGAGAGATAGCTCAGCAGTTAAGAGTACTGGCTACTCTTTCAGAGAACCAAGGTTTAATTCCCAGTACCTATTAGGGGCTCACAACCATGTATAACTCCAATCCCTATAGATCCAATGCCTTCTTCTGGCCTCTGCAGCAATTAGACACACACTTGGTGCACAGACATACATGTAGGCAAACCATCCATACATTTAAAATAAATAAACAAAAATTAAATAAATAAATAAAATAAATAAGTGATGGAGGAAGGAGTGAAGAACTCATGTGTCGGGCTTCAGGAAACACCTCAGAAGCCATGATGTCGGTGGGAAAGTGATGAGGTAAAGCCAAACACAGAGGGAACAGGTGAAAGTGCTGGCCTTCTCACCTCAGACAGGACAAGCAGCCCAAAGATGATCATTTTAAAGCAGGCGTATAGGGAGAGGCACTTGTAAAGCACATCACATAAATTATTCCCAGTATTGAAAACAAGTTCATCAGCTTTGTATTACAGTCTTTGTTTTATAGATAAAATGGAGGCTCAGAACCATCAGTTTCTTTTATGTGGCCACAGAGCTAACAAGTTGCCATGCCATGATTTCAACCCAGGACTTTTGGTCTATAGAGCGTTTTCCCCCTTTCATAATCTCACCACTTAGCCTCTGCCTCACTTTTCTCTTTCATAAAACAAAAGAATGCTACTTCCTTGCATTTTTTATCATGAGTAAGATTAACAATATAAGGTGTCCTATTTATTCCCATTTAATAAACCCAAGACAAATGCCAATTCTTTTTGCTTTTAAAAAGGATTTAGGAATAAATTAGATTAAGCGAACAAAAATTCCACTCCCCGAACCCCATCTACCACTAACAATGAGAGCCAAGTAAAACTGAACCAAAGAAACAATTTACTTAAAACTGCAAATGAAGCCTCATAAACTAGGTGTCTATCTTTAAAAATAAAGTTTTATTGATACAGCCACGTTAACTCACATACATGTTGTGCCAGGCAGCTGAGAAACTGGCACAGAAACAACATGGTTAACAAGCCTAAAATATTCATTTACTACACACACACATATTTAATTTTAATTCACTTAATTTTATGTGTACAGGTGTTCTATCTGAGTTCATTTTTCTCCAACACATGTGTGCCTGGTGCCCAATGAGTTACAGATAGTTGATAGTCATTATGTGGGTACTGGGACTCAAACTCAGATCTGCTGGAAGAACAGCCAGTGCTCTTAACCATTAATCCCTTATCTCCAGCCCCAAGCTGGCTTTTCTTTCTCTTTCTTTCCTTCCTTCCTTCCTTCCTTCCTTCCTTCCTTCCTTCCTTCCTTCCTTCCTTCCTTCCTTCCTTCTTTCTTTCTCCCTTCTTCCTCTTCCTCCTCTTCCTCTTCTATTTATTTAATGTGAGTGCTTTGCTGCATATACACCCACATGCCAGAAGAGGGCATCAGATCCCCTTATAGATAGTTGTGAGCCACCATGTGGTTGTTGGGATTTGAACTCATGACGTCTGGAAGAGCAGTCAGTGCTCTTAACTGCTGAGCTAAACCGCTGAGCTATCTCTCCAGCCCTCCTTTAGGTTTTTGGTTTTAAGATTTATTTATTTTATGTATATGAGTGCTCTATCTGCATGTATATACAGATGCCAGAATAGGGCATCAGAACTCATTGTAGATTGTTATAAGCCACCATGTGGTTGCTAGGAATTGAACCCAGGTCCTCTGGAAGAACAGCTGGTGCTCTCAACCACTGAGCCATCTGTCCAGTCCCTAATATTCCTTTAGAAATGTGTGCACACACCACTCCAAGCATCCAACCCACATACATAAATATATACATCAAACAAATGTTAAGTAGAGCCTTTCTCCCTTAGATGCTCTAGTCTACCTATGCACATCTGCAGGCCTCTTTCCTTTCTTCCCCCCTCCCCCCTTTTTTTTTTTTGCTGCTTTTTCAAGACAGGGTTTCTTTGTGTAGTCCTTGCTGTCATGGAACTCACTCTGTAGACCAGGCTGGCCTCAAACTCAGGGATCCACCTGCCCTCTGTCTCCCCAGAGCAGCCTCTGCCTTCCAAGTGCCCTATTTCCAAAGTTTAATAAGAATCTTTCCAGAGCTAGAAAGATAGCTCAGAGGTTAAGAGCACTGACCGCTCTTCCAGAGGTCCTGAGTTCAATTCCCAGCAATCACATGGGAGCTTAAAACCATCTGTAATGGGATCAGATGCCCTCTTCTGGTATGTCTGAAGACAGCAACAGTGTACTCCTATACATAAGATAAATAAATATTAAGAAAAAAAAAAAAGGAAAAGAAAAAAGAAATCTTTCCAAACTCAGTGATCCTGAACTATCAGCACTAAAGTAAATCACAAAAATGGTATTTTACTCAGACTAACCCATATTCTTTTAATCTAGCATGTAACAGAACATAGCACACAGTAGCATCTAGTGTCTCCAACTGTTGGGAAAGCTTACACTTTTTAATAATTAATGATAGTACCTGGTGAACTCCTGGACAGCTCCTATTTTGGGATGATAGACAACAATTCGTTTTTTCAGCATCAATGCTGTGTGTAAGATAACAGTTTCCATTCCAAATTGAGATACAATGTCTTAAAATAAAAAGATAACATTACATTAAATACATAATGGCATAAACTTTTCAATAAATAGAATTCTTGTCATATAAATACAAAATTATTTTAAATAATCCAGATACATTTAGGCAAATGCTATTAAGTGCAGACATACTTCATTTGGTAGATGGGTATAGTTATTCATGCATGTTTACCAAGATCTACATCACAGTTGCCAGCAATGCCTCATAGGGACTCTGTGCCGGATGTACAGATGAAACCAGACTCCAAAAGAAGTGCAACAAATAATACAAAGGAGAACCAACGGTTTTCAGTGTCATAAAAACATCTTGAAGAATACCCAACCTCAACCCAATGCTCAGGAATCACTAAAGACAGCAAATGGAGGGCAGTGGGCACTGTTAAAGAACATGAAGGAGGAAAGCTCCACCTTCAGAGGACCCCCAAGATCTGTGACTTATCTCTAGGATTAAAGACTATGCCTGAGGCTTGAGTTCTTTAGACGGAAGAGCTATGCAAGTCAGTGGAGACTGTGAGCCATGAATTTAGCTAAAAGAATATTTCTAGAAGAGACATGATGTGGGAAAGATTGTCACAAAATATGTTTTCCTTTGACAGAATTCTAAGTCAGTAAGTCAGTAAGAGCTAATGTACTCTCCTGTGTTAGAAATGCAGGTTAAAGCTACCTTGGCTTGGAGCTTTTGTTGTTGGCCAGGGTTTTCCTTTCTTTTCTTTCTTTCTTACCTTTGATGGATCCGGCAAGGTATGCCTTTCGACCATCAAAGTCTCTGCTAAGGAAGGAGCCATTTTCTTCACTCTGGCAGATCCCCTTGGTGAGAACTGCAATGTAACTCTCCATCATTTTAACCGGACTTCCATATTTCAAATATATTCTATGAGAAAGGACAAAGGGTGACAATGTTTTTATGCAGCATGAGTAATGTGGAGAAAGGCACCAAAGGTAGACACTGGCATTTTCTAGATCATAAAGTAACCTGGCAGCATTTCCAAATGTATAAACCAGCACATAGCACTTCTTCTCTAAGTTACTTTGAAATACCACACTTGACAGATGTGGACCATCTCTCTGAGGAATGCTCTTTCCTGCCATCAGATGTAGTCCCTATACAGGGGAATTAACAGTGGCTTCCCAAGGATGTGTTACTCCCAGGAATATTACATCCTTATTTCTTTTTATGACTTATGCTCATAACTGGTGTTCTCAGACATGCAACTCTGTTTTATTGCCTCGACTTCCTTTGACAAGGAGTTCAAGGTATCATTCACAGAGAAAGCAGTAATTAGCTATAAAGCCTATGCTTATTATAAGCAATCCTAGAGGTAACTACATTCAAAGGATTAAGAAATCCATGCTCTTTAAAGTTTTCAGTGATAAATACACACATCTATCAAGTTAAAGACTTTCAAAAAAATGCTGACAGGAAGCCAGCTGCATTCATAGAGCCCAAGTGAAGTCTCTTCCCTTCAAATCCCTTCCTGTGAACAACTAAGGCTACTTCTCTTTTATTTATAGACACTGATCCATTTGTTGTTTGTATAGAGACAATGTCTCTCTGTGTACTCTGGCTATCCTGGAACTTGCCATCTAGACCAGACTGGCCTCAGACTCAAGAGAGATTCACTTGCCTCTGCCTCCTGAGTGCTGGGATTAAAGGCCTAAGCCACTATGTCTGGCTTGGAGCTACATTTTGCTTGAAAAATCTGACTGAGGCTATAGTTCAGTAGCTTATATTGGGGTATACTTCAGTAGTCAAGAGTAGACTTAGCCTGCTCGAAGCCCTGAGTTTGATTGGCAGCACTGAGGAATAAAAAAAGAGATTACTGGACATACTTGGGCCTTTCAGAAGCTGATGTAATAGAAAACAGAGAAAATTAAACTGAAAACTAATTTTTATATCTGACTACTTGAAAATTATATTTATTGTAGACTGAAAAAAATCTAGAACTGATTACTAAATGCTTACTTACTATTTCAAGATACTAACTGAGAAAAGGTAGAGAGCAATAAATATTGGAGCTCTCAGGTATGGCCACCAACCCACTAATTTAAACATAAGCTTATACAAAAGGATGTTACAGGATTATGTGAACTGGGACTAGGAAAAAGGCAGGAGGAAATCTTGAATTTTATTGTAGATTCCTCTGTATCACTGATCCTTTTTTAAAAAGATTTACCTATTTTTCTTTTATGTGCATTGAGGTTTTGCCTGCAGATGTTAGAGCCCCTGGAGCTGGAATTACAGATTGTTGTGAGCTGCCATGTAGGTGCTAGGGACTGTGGAAGAGCAGCCAGTGCTCTTAAGCACTGTGCCATCTCTCCAGCCCCATAATTGATACTTTTTTATTATGTGCTTCTTACTAAAAAAATTTGTCAACATAATGAACAGAAATCAACTATAGTAATGGTGAAGTCAAACATAAAAATGATAAGATGACAACACTGGGCTATAGAGACAGAAAAGAACAACCCCCTTAAAAAGACTGTGGGAGATCCACAAAGTGTATCTCAGAGGATACCATGTTCAGACAGTAACCCGCAGGCCTGCCATATTTGGCATGTATAGCAGATTCCAGGTGTGCACAAAACGCTACCAGCCAAAGGGACTGGGGATGCCACCCAGAAACTGAAGCCTTTGTGAGTGGCCTCTGTTATACGTCATAGGAGACACATCTGCCTGATTCACATCCCAGAAAGGAATGAAGCACCTCTACATTTACCTCACCATCATGAAAAAGTATTTGTCCATGAGTATGTAGAAAGACATCAGACACATGTGTGGGAACATGAGAACACATGTGAAGCTAAGCATGTGGAAGTAGGAAGCATAGGAATAGAGGAAGTGGCTGGCAACTGCCGAGTCATTATGTCTTCTGCCCTGAGATAGGAGAGGAGGATGTACAATGCCATAACACTGTGCACTACAGAAACTAGACATCTTCTCAGCTTTCTGAAGCAGAAGTGGTATCTGACGCGACACTGACTTCAGAACTCCAAAATACTTCCTGCTCAGTTCAGCTGAGAACTCTGCCTGACTAGGGAGGCCAGATGCAATGGGAGGGTCAAGCTTTTTAGAAAACACCTCGCCAGTTTTCAGTTTACAGCTTCTGGACTTCAATCCTTCTATCAGTAACATCACCTATGTCAGTGCCACAAGAACAGCAGCTGTAGGGCTGGGCACTGGTGGCGCATGCCTTTAATCCCAGCACTTGGGAGGCAGAGACAGGTAGATTTCTGAGTTCGAGGCCAGCCTGGTCTACAGAGTGAGTTCCAGGACAGCCAGGGCTATACAGAGAAACCCTGTCTTGAAAAACCAAAAAAAAAAAAAAAAAGAACAGCAGCTGCTTCTGTTCCACAGTGAGTCATATGCCTGGAATTCAGCTTTCCACAGCAAGTCTTGTAGTACAGCTATTTATATAAACAGTAAAACCTCTCTCTTTGTTAAAATACAGTCTAACTGAAACTCTTAGGTAATTGAGTTTTCTTTTCAATTTTTGCTTTGTTGTACATGTGTATGGGGTACATATGTATAAAACACAAAAAAAGCAACCATTTATTAGGCTTACAGTAGGAAAAACAATTCCCTTCAGCTCTCTACAAAAGTATTGGATGAGAGAGCTGAAACATATGACATTTAAAATTACATGCTAGCTAGTGACACTAGTAAAAAAAACAGGAAAACTAAAATGTTGGAAAAGCCATCATTAAAAAGCCAATGTCCCTAATATATAAGAAAGATCAGAACAAACCAAAAGTGGCAAGCAATCCGAGATACCCAAGAACTATAAAAACTGGACAAACTGCTCTTCTCCCCTAGCCCATATCCCCAAGCCAGAGGATAAACCCACAAAACAAAGAGAAAGTCTCACTCTACAGATCAGACTCTGCAAAACTAAAATGGATCAAGTCAGGTAGACTGAAGGGTGAATTTGTTTCCTTCATGTGGACATTTGCTGGGTCACTACTAAATGAGATCTTCATTTTGGTGAATTAGCATTTAACACAGTTTTCATACAGACCTACACAATATCCTAGTGAAGGCGGCATATTTCTCTGGGTTAAAATCTTTGGCGGTCAGAACAATAGAAAAATGAGTCACCTGTCCAAAAGAAACAAACAACAAAAGTACAGTTTTTAAAGATACTAAATAGAATTCAATAGATACTACAACAGATTAATTGTATTAGTCTATTCTAACAAACCTCTTGGACACAATGTAGTTACATTAGAAAGACTGAAGCCAAATCTTCACTTGCTTCTCTATCCTTGTTTTATTTTGGAACAGTCTCCCTATGTAGCCCATGTTGGTCTCAAACTTGAGACCTTTAGCCTCAGCCTTCTAAGACATTGGGATTATATGTGTATGCCAATGTGCTCTACTGAAAAACATGTATCTTAAACTATTTCTAAATCGTATTGTTTTAAAAATCTGAAACACTGTTGTGATAGGAATGCTGCTGTAATCCAAAACATGGGCTACATCCACTTCAGGCTGCATCAAGATTTTTCAGAAAGAAATGAAGGAGGTAGAAGGATGGCTTAGCAGTTAGAGCATTTGCTACTTTTGCAGAGGACCCAAGTTTGAGTCCCAGCACCCACAGAGCTGCTCACAACTGCCTTTAACTCCACCTCCAGAGGGTCTAATGCCCTCTTCTGGCCTCTAAAGACATCTGTACTCACATGGGCATGCATGCACACAAATATAAGTAAAAATAAAATTTGAAAAGAAAAAACAAAAAACAAAAATCAACAAACCCACCAAACAGAATATAAGTGAGTCATGCCATCACAATCTGTAATGGAGGCACTTAGGAAGTAAAGACAGGATCAAGAGTTTAAAGCAAGCCTCGGCTACATAGTGAGTATGAGGCTAGACTGGGCTATGAAAGACCCTGTTCTCAAAACAAACCATCAAAGAGAAAAAGAACTTACGGAATAACAGTAAAGATCTTATAATACATTGAAACTTCCAAACTTACATTTTCTAAGACCCTATAACTGTTTCTAAATGATTTTCCTAGTTTATACTAGGAAAACAGTTAATGTTATTCTGTATTCTGGACATACCTAGTACAGTCCCATTATGGCTCAAAAGTTAACCCTGAAAAGTGAAAAGAGGCATCCGAAGTACCTTAGGGACTTGTTTCCTTATTCTTTCTCTTGGAAAACTCTGCTTTAAGTTAGAAACCACGTAATTTAGCCAGGCGGTGGTGGTGCATGCCTTTAATCCTAGTACTGGGGAGAAAGGGACAAGTGGATCTCTGAGTCTAAGGCCAGCCTGGTCTACAGAAAAGTTCCAGTACAACCAGGGATACACAGAGAAACCTTGCCTCAATAAATAAATAAATAAATAAATAAATAAATAAATAAATAAAATAGAAACCTCATAACATATTCACCAAGTCATACTGATACTTAACTACTATAGTAAACACACCAATAAAAGCCTAATTACGAAAAGACTGTCTTAGTAATATTTTAAATTCATAATGTATCTTTATCATTTACAAGTAAATTAAAAAATTCTTAACTCTACCAAGAATAATTATATCCTTTAAAACAGTTTTTAAGGGGCTGAAGAGGTAGTTCAGTGCTTTAGAACACTGGCTACTCTTCCAGAGGACCTGGTTTTCTATATCCAGAATCCACATGGTTATACATGACTGTTTCTGACTCCAGTCCCAGGAGATCCAACACCTTCTTCTGATTTTTTGCAGGCAGTAGACACACATATATTTATACAGACAAATATATGATATTTATATCATGCAAAACACCTCTACATATAAAAATAAATTTTAAAAAATTAAAAAGCTGCCGGGCAGTGGTGGCACACGCCTTTAATCCCGGCACTTGGAAGGCAGAGACAGGCGGATTTCTGAGTTCGAGGCCAGCCTGGTCTGCAGAGTGAGTTCCAGAACAGCCAGGGCTATACAGAGAAACCCTGTCTCGAAAAACCAAAAAAAAAAAAAAAAAAGTTTTTGACTAGCTCTTTCCTTTTGCAGCCATCTCTGTATCACAGTCACTAAAGCAAAAACCGCAAACGGAATTTCAATGTACTTCTCACATTCAGAGGAAGATCATGTCTTCCCCTCCTTCTAAAGAGCTAAGGCAGAAATATAATGTTGGATCTATGCCCATTGAAAAGAATAATGAAGTTTAGGTTTTTCGAAGACACTACAAAGGCCAGCAGATGGCCAAGTGGTACAGGTGTACAGGAAGAAATATGTTGTCTACATTGAATTCGTGCATCAAGAAAAAAAGGCTAATGGCACAACTGTGCATGTGGACAATCCACCCCAGCAAGGTGGGTATCACCAGACTAAAGCTGGACAAGGAGATCCTGGAGAGGAAAGCCAAGTCCTGACAAGTAGGAAAGGCGAAGGGCAAATACAGGGAAGAAATGACCAAGAAGATGCAGAAGTAGAGTATTTCATACATGACATTCATTAAAGACTACTTAAGTTAAAAAAAAAAAAAAAAAAAAGGTTTTGACTAGCCTGGAATGCATTATGTAGTTCAGGCTGGTCTTGTTTTTTGCAATCCTACTGCCTGAACCTCATGTGCTATCACTCCCAGCTTCTAAAATAGTTTTGTGTTTTTGAAACAGGTCTTACTATGCAACTCAGGCTAGCCTGAAACTCTCTATGGAATCCAGGCTGGCCTCAAACTCACAGAGATTCACCTTCCTCCCAAGTGCTGGGATTACAGGTATAATACAACCATACCCAGCCCTAAAAGAGTTTTCAATTATAGAAAACACTTCTCACTTTTATTCAGTATGGCTTTGAAACTGCCTTATATCTCTAGTCCCTCAGACTGTAACTAGGACAGAGAGACTATATATACCCTCAAACTGTCCAGCATGCATCTAACCACAGTGGGTGCCAGTCTTCATACACTGAATGGAATATTAAAGGAAACAGATAAAATGGAAACAAGATTTAACGTTTTCAAGTGTGTATCAGGCAGGGTCTAAAGCTTATATCCTTAAGTCCCTTTAGATATTTTGGTTTGTTTGTTTGTTTTTGGTTTTTGGTTTTTGACCTTGAAGCAGTCATACCTTTTTCAAAACTGAAGAATCTGGAACTTCAACTGTAGTGACATAAAACCATGTTCTTCTATACTGACCAAAGACAAAAGGGTGGAGAAGTTTGTTTTCATCAGTTAGGCAGCATTTTCGGAGCAGCAGATTCCTTAACGAGGCTGTCGTGGAAGGATAACACCACACCCACAGGACTTCTCCATTAGTGTCCTTTTCTACGGTGGAAAGATGGTCACTGTGAGAATGTCAAACAGCAGCAAGGAAGTGAATTGATTGGTTACTCAGAAACATTTTGTGGAATCAGTTCTAACAACCCACTTTACAAAGCAACCTAGATCATGAGACCCAAAATTCCTATGAACTTGCTTCGGTTTTTTGTTTGTTCGTTTGTTTGTTATCACCCAAGCTAGTCACATGATATGGTCAAAGATGACCTTTATTTCCTGATTCTAACTCTTATCTCCTAAGACTTGAGACTCCAAGGTATCATGTATTCTCATGATCATGTACATATGGCATCACAATCATTTTGTTTTTAGGTTACCTTAAGCAAAACAAGTAAAAAGTGCTTGCTACTAAGCCTTTTGATGACCTGTGTTTGATCCCCAGGTCACACATGGTCAATGGAGAGAACTGGCTCCCAAAAACTGTCCTCAGACCTCCATGTGGGCAAGCCTGCCACATGTTCACATAAATAATTAAACCTGTAATGAAAAACTAGCCTTAGATATTTGGTAAGATTCTCTATCATCTCTCACAAAATGCTTACTGACTTATGTTTTTATGCAACTGGAAGAATCTTTATTAAAAATACATAGAAAAGAGATGTTTGAGGGAAAAATGGAGAGGCCTAGGTATATAAGCAGAGCCATCTGAAGCCCTGAGTTTGATCCTTACTTCCCCTTCCCCAGCAAGGAAGGAGATGGTGAAACCTTCTTTAATTCATTTTACACATGCAGTATAGATTTAAATTTCACATTTTTCTCATTGCTAGGGACTAAACGCAATGCATCTTATATGCTAAACAAGAGCTCTACCACTCTGCCAAATTTTTAGAATAACAATAATAAAAACTATCCAATCGTGTGCTTTTCTCACCAAAATAAATAACTCAATTTAAAAAAAAGAAAGAACTTGAGGGGCTGGCTCAGTCCCCAAAGTAGATAAGTATAGATTTGTGTCACTGTGCCTCTCTGATAACCCCTTTACTTAGAAACAAATACTTTTTTTTTTTTGAGACAGAATTTCCCTGTGTATTCCTGGCTTTCCTGGAACTTTCATGTATAGACCAGGCTGGCCTTAAACTCAAAGATGTACCTGCTGCCTCCCAAGTGCTGAGGCTAAAAGCAGGCCACCACCACCTAGCTTAGAAATAAATATTCTTTAAGTACATGTAAGAATAAAATCTAAGAGAAAAAAAAAAAGAGAATAAAAACTAAAGAGCTATTGAGCAGGTAAATATGTTGAGTTTGTTTGTTTGGTTGGTTGGTTGGTTGGTTTGGTTTGTTGGGGCAGAGTTTTTCTGTGTAGCCCTGGCCGTCCTGGAACTAGGTAGACCAAGCTGGCTTTGAACTCAGAGATCTGCCTGCCTCTGCCTCCCGAGTGCTAAGATTAAAAGCGTGTACCACCCTCTGGCCGTTTGTAAGTCATTTTTATCTTCACAGTTTAATTCAACCTTAATTCTGAAGTGCTGACAGGTCCAAGATGCCTGAGGTAATTAGCTTTTGTTTTCAAGCAGTTTTAAAACCATATTAGAAATGAACACAAGGGGACTAGAGATAGCTCTGCAGTTAGGAGCACTGACTGTTGGGGATAGAGAGATGGCTCAGTGGTTAAGGGCACTGGCTGCTCTTCCAGAGGACCAGGGTTCAAATCCCAGCACCAGGGTTCAAATCCCAGCACCCATATGGCAGGCAGCTCACAACTGTCTGTAACTCTAACATCTGACACTTTCAACTAGACATACATTCAGGCAAAACACCAATGCAAATAAAATAAAGGTACAAAAATTAAAAGTCAAAAATTAAATTACAGAAGAGAGGACTGGGTTAGGTTTCCAGCACCTACATGACAGCTCACAACTGGCTCCAGGTACAGAGGATCTGATGATCTCTTCTGACCTCCACTGGGAACCAGGCATGCACAAGGTGCACAAACATACAGTCAGGCAAACATTCACACCAAAAACAAATTAAATTTTACACAAAAAGAAAAGGTGAGCCGGGCTGTGGTGGCGCATGCCTTTAATCCCAGCACTTGGGAGGCAGAGGCAGGCGGATTTCTGAGTTCGAGGCCAGCCTGGTCTACAGAGTGAGCTCCAGGACAGCCAGGGCTACACAGAGAAACCCTGTCTCGAAAAATCCAAAAAAAGAAAAAAGAAAAAAGAAAAGGTAAATACAAGACACTCCTTTAGCTCCTGAAAAACAATGACAGCAGTTATTTGGTAAGCCTAAGCAACTCGATTGCTCTGCAAGGAATAGTGTCCTAAGTGTATTAGAACCTCAGGAGACTAAAGGAATTCATAAAGGTCCATTCATTTGGGCAGTGTGGTGCTGTCACCTGCCACCTGCTTGGGCTGCACAAGGCTCACACATAATTTGGACTGTACAAAGATACCTATGAATTTCCTCCGCATGAATTACTATTAACTAGCCGGGGTCTCACATGTGACCATGAAGGAACTCCAGAACATCTGGATCAACTGACACGAAGTTCTCTACTGTGAGAGTGGAGGCTGGGGTCAACCTGCACGGGTTCCAACATCAGCTCCTCCACTTCCTGGCATGTCCTGCCAATGGCACCCGGGACTCCCGGTGTGTCACCCATACTCCCGGGGAGCCGCAAATAAGCGCAGCCCGGCCCTAGCTCTCCAACCCCATAGTCCCAAAGCAGGCCATCAACGGGAATATCGAGCCCCGCCCGCCCTCCCGCAGGCCCCACGTCAGCCCCCGGCGCTGAGGAGGCCGAAGTCCTCGGCCCCAAGTCTAGCTCCTCCCTGGAGGGGCAGACCCGGGGATCCCAGAACCCAGGCAGAGTTGAGGCATGGCCTGGAGGACAGAGAGCCTGCATCCTCACCGATCAGCCCGACTCCGAGCATCAGCTGGGTGTCCATTGCCACAACCGCAGCCATCTTCCGCCGCTACTCCAGCTCTGCACTGCAGGCCCCACCCCTCCTCTTGGCCACGCCCATACACAAGTCCTGTCCCTTCCGGCAGGGTGCAGCAGGCACTGCAGGTGCTGCCCCATGCTTCCCTCTCCTGGCCAAACTTCCTTCTTGCAGTCTTACTATACTTAGGTCCTTGTTTCATCAAAGGGGCATATCCAACCATTTCACCCCTCAATTTGTCTAGTACCTTAAAGATGGAGTTCGGGCTGGAGAGATGGCTCAGCGGTTAAGAGTGCCGACTGCTCTTCCGAAGGTCATGAGTTCAAATCCCAGCAACCACATGATGGCTCACAACCATCTGTAATGAGATCTGATGCCCTCTTCTGGGGTGTCTGAAGACAGCTACAGTGTACTTACATATAATAAATAAATAAATTAAAAAAAAAAAAAAAAAAAAGAAAAAGATGGAGTTCACTGATTCATTACAAAAACAAATAATAATTGGAGACCTAATATGTAAGTGTTGCTGCTCTGAAGGGAAAGGCTTCCCCTAAGAAGTGCTAGTTTCCCCAATCCAAGTGTAACAGCTCTGTTCTGGCAGGGGATGATGCCCTATGCTTGATCTGCTCTGAGAGGTATCCTGGCAATCCTTTGGAGCCTCCAATCCTAGGAGCCAAAGAGTACAAAGTCACATCACACAAAAAAACCTCACACAAGAGATTTATTCGGGCGGTGGGGGTGGATCCAGGTGGGTGGCTGCCTCTATTCAGCAGGAAACTGAGTAAAAGGCAGGGAGGCAGAGACAGGCGGATTTCTGAGTTCGAGACCAGCCTGGTCTACAGAGTGAGTTCCAGGACAGCCAGGGCTACACAGAGAAACCCTGTCTCGAAAAAAAAAAAAAAAAAAAAAAAAAGGCAGGGTTTATATAGAGTTTCTTGGGAGGCTGAGCTTTCCAGGGTGGAGATTGGTAGGATTGCAAATCTCAAGTTTAGGGCTAGCTCAGGGATTGGTGGGAATCTGTTTCTTTCAAGTCAGGGTCAGAGTGTTCTTTCCCAGGCCCTTTTTACCCTACATAATATGTGTTGGGAATGCTCAATTTCCTAAAGTCATGACCTTGAAAGTCAGGATTTTAATACATTAATTTGGAGGGTGTAGAGGCAAAGCATGTAGCAGTTGATTATAAGGATGCTCTAGGATGTTGCAGGATATTTGATTACACTGTGAACCCCAAGATTGTGTTATTTACTGAAAAAAAAAAAAAAACAACCCTGTTTCTATTTGTGGTGTGGCTCAGTCCTTAACACACATCTTTAATCTCTCTGGCTGGAATTCAGACGCACCCTTAATACACATCTTTAATACCAAACAATGAAGGTAAAGTTAGTTTGTAGAAAGAAGCACCCATATTTGAAAGTGACGTCTAATTGAGTGGCAGACAAAGTGAAATCAGAGAAAGATTTGACAGGACAGGATATGCCCAGCTCTCCTGAGAAGAGAGAGGAAAGGGAAGCTACTTGAGGGGCAGAGGAGAGAAAAGGGAAAGGGGAAATTTTACTGGGACAAATGTACAGAGACATGTTGCAGAGAGAGAACAAGCTAGACACAGGTGACAACAGAATGAGCCAGAGAATGGGAAGGGGTCAGAAGATTAGAACGTATTGCCAAAGTTAGTATGAGGCCAAGCAGAGCAATTCAGGAGAAGCCAGATTGAATCTGTCAGCTTGGAGAGGAGTTTGAACTAGCCAGCCAGAGTTCAGAAAGGACTAGAAAAGGTGATCTTATTCAGCAGTAAGTCTCAGAGGCTGAAAACATTCTAGGCTGAGATAAGATTGTACAGAGGCTTCCACAACTAGGCCTAGGTTAATAGACAGAGGCAGTAAACCGCCAAGATGACAGTTATTACAGGCGAATAAAAGATACATTACACTAGGATTTAATTGTGTTGTGCTTAAATACGCTTAAAATAAACTCAAGGTCAGACTCTAGATGCTTGACCCAACACCAGCTACTGAGTCATGTTTTAGTGAATTGAACTGTCCTCTTGCTTCAAGTGGAATGAGCACTCTGCTGGCCATTGTGGTTGCAGACACACACACACACACACACACACACACACACACACAGATCCTTGAATAAATATTTTTTTTCTTTTTCTTTCCACCAACTTACAGTTACCAGATATTTGTTTTAGAGCTTCTGTTAGAACCCTTTGTTAATAATAGACTCTTTGCAGCAGGAACACATTGGTTTTAGAGGATTGGGAGAACTGGTGACATATTAAGTAAAATTCTTTTTCTTTTTTCTTTTGAGTCGTGATATTCTGAATTTCAGATTGATCTCCAATTTTCTACATAGCTGGGGATGACTTTGAACTTCTGACTTTCCTACCTATAGCTCCTAAGGGCTAGATTTAAGGAAGATGGTGTTAGGTGCAGAGAGGGGAAGGATATTGAAGGCTGTGGCTAGTCCATGCTATGGAACTCTAGGCTAAAGATGGAGGTATGATTTATGGGAAGTTAGGTTTGGTAATTTGAATAAGAATGTCACTGATAGGCTCATATATTTGAATGTTTAATCACCAGGGAGTGGCATTATTTGAAAGAATTAGGATTGGGGGGTGTGACCTTATTGGATAAAGTATCCTTACTGGGGATAAGGTTTGAGGTTTCAAAAGTCAATGCTGGCCTCCCCTTCTCTGTTCTCAGATCAGGATGTAGCTCTCAGCTACTTATCCAGCACCATGCCTGCCTGCTGCCATGCTCTCTGCTATAATGATAATGGACTAAGCCTCTGAAATTATTAAATGTTTTCTTTTATAAGAATTGTTTTGCCGGGCAGTGGTGGCGCACACCTTTAATCCCAGCACTCGGGAGGCAGAGGCAGGTGGATTTCTGAGTTCGAGGCCAGCCTGGTCTACAGAGTGAGTTCCAGGACAGCCAGGGCTACACGAGAAACCCTGTCTCAAAAAACCAAAAAAAAAAAAAAAAAAGAATTGTTTTGGTCATAGTGTCTTTTTGCAACAATAGAACAGTGACTAAGAGAGTAGATGACTGGTAAATCTGCTTCCCTCCCTCCCTATTTCATTACTTAATGCTGTCAGTCCTGCCAGACAAGTTCACCAGCCAACCTTTGCTGTAAGACTGACCTCCTCTTTCTAGATAAAGCTGGGTGTAGAAATAGACTTTCTAGGTTCAAAGCCCAGCTCTGCACATCTTAGCTGTACAACCTGACTTACATCACTGTTCTCCTCTTGTTTCCCTGGAAATCAGGGGAAGCTAACCACACTTAATTGTGTGCCTCTTCCAGTAAAGTTTGAATCACTTTAGAAAAGTGTAGCTTTGACCACCACCAAATCTAATGATTTGCTTGAAGGACTCATTGGTTGCCTCTGACCTTCCTTATAGCTGGGAATGATTTTTATAACTTCTGACTCTTTCATCTTGCCTCCCAATTACTGGGATTATAGGTGTATGCTGCTCACTCAGCTAATTATTTACGTATGTATTGTGGTGCTAGGGATTTTAACTCAGGGAATGATGCATGCTAGGCAAGCACTCTTACCACTGCCCCCTCTCTTCAGCCCTGTATATTAACCTTTTTTTTTTCACACCTTGCTCACTCTCTAGTCCCAGAAAAGAGTCAGGAGCCATTGACATTAGTGTAGATGTAGATGGTGGTGGTTGGAGTTCATGTCTTTAATCCTAGCAATCAGGAGGCAGAGGCTGGCAGATCTCTGAAATAGTTCGAGGCCAGCCTGGTCTTTTGTTTTGTTTTGTTTTGTTTTGGTTTTTTTGGAGACAGGGTTTCTCTGTGTAGCCATGGCTGTCCTGGAACTCACTCTGTAGACCAGGCTGACCTCGAACTCAGAAATCCACCTGCCTCTGCCTCCCAAGTGCTGGAATTAAGGTGTGTGCCACCACTGCCTGGCTCAGCCTGGTCTTATAGATTGAATTCCAGGACAGCCAGGGCTATACAGAGAAACTCTGTCTCAAAACAAACAAACAAAATAAAACAAAAAAGCAAAATGGCCCAAAACTGTCTGGTCATGTGTACAAGGGACTCCCATCTCTCACAGACAGAATTTGGGAACCACTTGAGGAAAGAATGGCTCTCTTTTTTTATTGTTGTTTATCAATCAGACTCTGGGTCTTTCAATCAACAGAGCCATCAAAGTAGCAACTCAGCTCCTCGAAGGGTACTGAGAAGGCAGTTCAGTTCATAAACGGGTACTGAGTACTGAGAAGGTGGTTCAGTCAACAGCTTTGCCACTCTGTCCTGAAAGCTAGCTGAATTCCATCATATCTAAGTATATTATTTACTTTTGCATGGATGTGACCAAAACATTTAAAATATTACAGGGAAGAGTCGTTTATTTCATTGTTTCAGAGGTATTGGTGTACCATAAAGGCATGGTTGAGCAGACCGTCTTATGTCACGGAGGCTAGAAAATAGGGAAAGGGGAATACAAGGAGCCGTGGTTATGAGCAGTTCCCAAGGCCATACCCCTAATGGGATGCTTCCCCCTCAAACCATGCATTGCTTCCTGACTTTCACCACCTCACAATAATGCCATTATATTATTGATCCATGTATTGGTCAGAATTCACAGGAACTAATATCCCCGGAAATACTATCATAACACCTACACCCCCAGAAGTGTACTTTATAATCTTCTAGGCATTTCTCAATCCAGCCAAGTTGACAGTGGAGATTAAGTATCACACTGAAGTTTTCTATGAGGAAGCTCTTGCCCAGCTTTAGAGCTCTTTTGTGTTCAAAGAAAAAGTTCATTAAGTTAAATGTAACTAAAGCCAGTTTGAATCTTGTTTTAGTTACTGTCCTATTCCAACGGTAAAACGCCACAACCAAAGCAACTTATAAAAGAAAGCATTTAATTTTGGCCTTATGGTTTCAGAAGATGAAAGTCTATAATGGTGAAGTAAGAGACAAAGAGAGAGGAGAAGAGAGGGAAGATAGAGAAAGAGAGACAGACACACAGAGAGTTAGACAGATATACCAAACAGAATGACATCAGTCTGAGTCTTTTGAAAACTTAATATCCATCCAGTGACATACCTCCTCCAACAAGCCACATTCCCTAATCTTTCCCAAATGGTTCACACAAGCTGGAGAACCAAATGTTCAAATATTATATGTGCCTTTGAGGGTTAATCTCATTCAAATCACCACAGATCCTTATTTACTTCTTTTGAAGAATGCTAAAAAAAATTATCATTTACAGTGATGTGTCTAAAAAAAAAATCCTTCCTATTTTAAAGGAAAGCCACAAGGGTAGTACTGAGAATTACCATATAACTTGCACCCAGTTTCCTCTGTCAATCTTTTTTTTTTTTTTTTCGAGACAGGGTTTGTCTGTGTAGCCCTGGCTGTCCTGGAACTCACTCTGTAGACCAGGCTGGCCTCGAACTCAGAAATCCACCTGCCTCTGCCTCCCAAGTGCTGGATTAAAGGCCTGAAACACTGACACCTGGCATGAGAATCATTAGTTAATAGTGCAACTGTGTGATATAATATGATATATAATAGTGTAATAGTGTGACTTCTGACTTTGAGTCTTGGCATTGAGCATCACCTGACCATGGCAGCAGCAAGTTAGTCTCAATGGTTCTCACCATTAGAATCTCCTGTTAAAAGATTCCTTGCATCAGGTGCACACAGGCTTTATAGGATTTGGGGAGAATTGGTGACACATTAACCAAAATATTCTCTCTCTTCTCTTTCTTCTTCTCTTTCTTCTTCTCTTTCTTCTTCTTCTTCTTCTTCTTCTTCTTCTTCTTCTTCTTCTTCTTCTTCTTCTTCTTCTTCTTCTTCTTCTTCTTCTTCTTCCCCTCCTCCTCCTCCTCCTCCTCCTCTTCCTCCTCCTCTTCCTTCTCTCTCTCTCTCTCTCTCTCTCTCTCTCTCTCTCTCTCTCTCTCTCTCTCTCATAACTAAGGAAACAAAAATATCAGCCAAGGTGAGCATTCTGCAGAAAATTCAAACTAGGGATGTAGAAGGAAAAAGGGAGTAATATTATTTCAAAGCACATGATATGCTCTTATGTAAATGCCATAACGAAGCTGGATGATGGAGGTGCATGCCTTTCCCAGCACTCAGGAGGCCGAAATAGGCAGATCTCTGAGTTCAAGGCCAGCCTGGTTTACACAGAAAAAAAACCAAAACCAACCAAACAAAAAAACTAACCAACCAAACAAACAAACAAAAGATAAAAAGAAAATGTCATAATGGAAGCCTTTACCTTGTACAACTGATATACACTATTAAAAAGTCTAAATTACAGCTGTGCAGTGGTGGTGCATGCCTTTAACCCCAGCACTCAGGAGGCAGAGGCAGACAGATTCTTGCCAGTTTGAGGCCAGCCTGGTCTACAGAGTAAATTCCAGGACAGCAAGGGCTACATAGAGAAATCTTGTTTCGAAAAATTAAAAAAAAAAAAAAAAAAAAAAAAGCATAATTCAAACCTAAGTCCACAGTAAAATATACAGGAAAAAAAGTCTAGTTAAAGGCGAAACAGAGTGATCTTCAGATTTACATTTGGGTATTAGAATTGGGCTCTCTGAATAGGTGCCCTTTAGGTTGCTCTGTAGCACAATTTGAAACCTCCATAAAGATTATCTGTACCTCCCCAGAATGAAAGCCCACGCCCCGTGGCTCCGTGTTCCCTTGTAATCATGCCTGACATATTTAACAGAGATATCTGTTTTCAAGCCACACCCCAAAACCACTCTTCAGTGTCCTACTCATTTTGTTTTGGCCCAGTTCATTTGAGTAGCTTTGGGACTAACTTCCTAAAACCCCAAGCAGAAGCCGAGTTCCATAGCCACTTAGCTGCTCAGTAGAGGCATGGCGCATCCTTGGCGTATCCCTGTTGAAGAGTTCAACCTTAATTGGATTCGGTGAGGTTTTGGATTTTTTTTTTTTCCTTGTGTGTGGAATAATCAAGGTGCTCTGAAAATACAGACAGAGAATCAATGTTTTCTGAGTTTTGACCATGTGCCAGGCACTACCTGCATACAATGATGAGCTATTCCAGTCACTGCCTTTCTTGAGACTGCCAGGATCACACGGGAGATCAACAAGCAAATGGGCAGTCATAACTGAGGATTTCTCTCTGTCTCCCTGGATAGTTTGTTTCATTGGCCAGGTTACACACTACACTCCCACTGTAGTTTCCAGTGGATTCAACGACAGATGTGTGCCACCCAGTCTGGTATTAAAGGCCTGTTTTAATCAACTAAGAAGTCAACAAACACTTATTAAGTGCTTTTTAGGGGTCACATACACAGCAAATAAAACAGACCCGGCCCTTGTCAAGATGACTGTATTTTAAAGGGACAGGCAGTAATAAATAGATAAAATATTGGGAATTAGATAGTGATCAATGCTATAGAGGAAATAAAAGAGTGATGCTAAGAAACTTGGAAATGAGGAGAAAGGAAGTTGTTATTACTCTGTGAGGGAAGATTTCACAATAAGGGTGACACTAGTGGTGGTGGGGACCTGATAAAGTAGAGGACAGGGACTATGCAAGGCCATGCGAGACACTGTATAGACTGATTTTCATCAAGTGAGCTGGAATGACAAAACAGGTCTGCATCAGGAGACTGGCACCAACTTGATTTTATTTCACAAGAATTTCCTTCCTGGGCTGGAGAGATGGCTCAGAGGTTAAGAGCACTGACTGTTCCTCCAGAGGTCCTGAGTTCAATTCCCAACAACCACATGGTGGTTCACAGCTATCTGTAATGGAATCTGATGCCCTCTTCTGGTGTGTCTGAAGACAGTGACAGTGTGCTCACATACATAAAATAAATAAATCTTAAAAATTAAAAAAGAAAAGAATTTCCTTCCTGATATGTGGGGAGAAAAGAGAAAGGATCAATGTAGAAACAGAAACCCAATTTAGCAGTTTACTGCTTCCTCTACCTGAGAAGTGTCAGCGACATGGACCAGGCATCTTGAGGAGATGGTGATGACTGTAGGATATGGAGTTGGATGGACTGACTGATTAGATGTAGAGATGAGATAGAAAATTGGGGTCAAAGATGTCTTCAATGTCTTTTATCTGCATAGGTGGCAGAATAGAATTGCTGGCATTAATTTGGGAAAGATGACAAGGAAGAGTGAAGGCAGAGGAGACCAAGGAGTCCAGTTTGTAACAGGCTAGATGTATATAAATATGGTAAACATTTATTTGGTATGTAAAGCAGAGGTGTGGTGTGGCAAGTCTAACTCCTAGGAGAGAAATCCAAAGGTGTTAATGCATTTTGTAGAAATGAACTAGAAACAAGGAAAATAAGATCTAATCAGAAAATGAGGTTCAAGGTCTAGGCCCTGGGATAGTTCAATTTCAGAGATCAGAGAGAGGCGAGTGGTAGTCCCAAGGTGGGGTACAAATCAGGTTCTGGAAGCCAATAGGGAGAAAATGCTCCCAAGTCCTGGAAGTTAACAGGGAGAAAACTCTCCCAGGACAAGGAGTGGTCAAGCCTGTGTATGGGAGCAAGTGTTGGAATACAGGTGGCTTTAGCCAGATAGCAAGGAAGGGTGGAGATTGTGCAACACTAAGGCAGCTGAATTCAAGACAGAAAAGGTCAACATGCTGAAGGTAGCAGAGGGAGGGATAGGTTGAGAAGCACTCAGCTGGGAAAATGGGTAGTGGCTTAGAGAAGTGAAAAAGGGTAGCTGAGGGGTCGTTTGGGATTTGAGGTGACATCTCTTGCCATGGCTGCACATTTTTTTCTAGCCAACTTTGACTGCAGGAAGAGATATGTGGTCAGATTTGACCTGCAGTTGGGTTTTTCAGGTGATAATAAAGCGAGAGGAGTCAGAAAAGAATATATATATGTATATGTGTATACACACACACACACACACACATACACACACACACACACACACACACACACATGCAATTTAGGAAGATCCTATCTCAAAACAAAAGGTAAAAAGAGGGTTGGAATACTGGCCGTGGTGGTGCATGCCTTTAATCTTAGCACTCTGGAGGCAGAGGTAGGTGGATCTCTGTTTGAGGCCAGCCCCATCTACAAAGTGAGTTCCAGGACAGTTTAGGGTTACACAGAGAAACCCTGTCTCAAAAAAATCAAGAGGGATGAGGATATAGTTCAAGTCTTGAGGACTTGCCTAGCATGTGAAAAGATTGGATTCAAACTCCATTAAATGCCTTCACATGTCTCCAAACTGGGGATGAAAGGCATTGACTGTGATTTATACATGTTTTGGGTTGTAACTTCGAGGATTATCAGGTGGTCTAGTGAGGGGTTTCTTAAACTTTTTCCAGTTTTGACCTCTTTCATCTGAGAAACTTTTACATGGCTCCATGTATATAAAATAAATATATAAATTAAACTGGTAAGAAATAATAAAGAATTTTATTTTAAAACAATTTTTGGTATGCATATAAATTCAACATACAATCTAAAGATAGACTAATTTGATACATGCTGAGGAACGCTGGTAGGAAATACTAAAAGCCTTCATTTTTTGTAATTAAACTATTAGTTTTTTAAGAGCAGAAAACTTCCTATATAAATAGATAAAACTTCCTATACTAATTTTCATTCTCTTAAAAATTATCTTTTCATTTAAAAATTTCATGAGCTTGAATGTTTTACCTGCATATCTGTTTTGTACCACTCATGTGGTGAGTACCATCAAGAGGCCAAAAGCTAGTGTCAGATTCCCTGGGATCTGAGGTATAGATGGTTATGAGCTTCCATGTGGGTGCTGGGGATCAAACCCAGGTCTGATGGAAGAGCAGCCAGTGCTTTTAACTGATGAGCCAACTCTCTGCCCTAATTTTAAGCTAATTTTAGCTTTTTTCGGGCTTTCTGCTTGGTTGGGTAAAAAAGCATGTGCAAAGTACACATATTCAGAACCAGGGCTATATGCTGCAACATGGGGCTGGCTCTGCCAGTAACCCCAGGTTTACTATGCATTCGATTCTGAATTAATTTTTGGCTGTGTGTGTTTAGGAACCTTTCACTGCTGCCTAACATTTTGCAACTACCATATTCAGTTACAGAATCCCATAAGAAGCTTTGATCTAATCTGAAAGTAGTGAGCTTCAAAGTTCAGAGTTCAGGGAGGAGGGAAAGAGAATGCTCTGAGAGTAATTACTGAGAAGCAGTGGTTGTGGTCTGCTCTCCCCTCTGGGGGCCAGTAAACTGAAGGAGGAACTCAGCCAGCCCTTTCACCGGACTGCAGGATGGGCAGGGTGGCCAGAGAGATGGGTCCTGTGATGGAATTTAATGGTGTGATGGGTCAGGATCACAGGGTGTGGGGCAGCTAAGATGCCCTATGGTCAAGAATGGTTTGGTAGTAGAAGGCTTTGAGTTGGAGCCTGAAGTATTGTGTTAAGGGGTTGGTAATCTGGTATAGGAAAGTACAGTTTCGACACTCAGAAAAATCACAGTTGAACTTGAGTGTAGTTACAGGCTTAAAACTAGTACATTCAGGAGCTTTGTGTAAAGAATAGTGTATTTTTATTTATATTTGTGTTCTTGTGTTTAAACATATGGGAAACTGGAAGTAGATGGGCAAATATGCTAAGAACTAAAGACGATACCTATTGGGCTTCTAACCTTGTTCTTCCCTACAGATAGAATGGGAAAGTCTTATTTAAATATTGATGTGGATTTTCATTTGTTAATCTCCCATGATTAGTTTTTTTCCTTCTCTCTCCTGCTCCACTTGCTCTGGCCCAAAGATTGATTGATTGATTGATTGATTTATTATATGTAAGTACACTGTAGCTATCTCCAAACACACCAGAAGAGGATATCAGACCCCATTACAGATGGTCATGAGCCACCATGTGGTTGCTGGGAATTGAACTCAAGACCTATGGAGGAGCAGGCCATCTCTCCAGCCCCCATGATTAGTTTGTAAACAGCCTATCTAACTGTTGCTCTGCCAAGCATTCAGATACACCAGTGAACAATAAAAAATTTTCCTCCTTATCCATTCTTAAGTATGATAAACAATAAGACATGATGTTATTAATGTTCAATATATATATTGAGACATGGTCTCTCTTTGTACTCCTGGCTGTTCTGAAACTCAGAGATGCCTGAGTCTGCCTCCTGAGTGCTGGGACTAAAGGCATATGCCACCACTCCCAGCTAATGTTTAAAATTTTGGCATCTAGCCTTATCTGGTGCCAAGGAAGAATTCTGAATGAGAAGGTTTGTTTTAAAAGCAAGGAATGAGGCAAGGGTAGGGTTAGGTGGGTAGGGGTCATTAATCTCAGAATTTAGGAGGCAGAGGCAGGTGGATCTCTTGTTTCTGGCCAGCCAGACTACATAGTAAGACTGTTTCAAAACTAAAATGAAATAAAATAAAATAAAATAATAAAATAAAATAAAATAAAATAAAATGAAATAACTGGTTCCTAGTGGAGTGATGGCAGGAGATGGGCAGGGCCTTTTAGGTACTGAAAGACACAGTGTGTGGGCCTGGAGTGATAGAAGAATCTGCACTGCAGTGGTGTCTGTCTTCATGGAGATTATGGTGAATAAAGTACAGCTTCTTCCTAGGACCCTACTAAAGTAGGACGTTAGACTATTTTATGTACTGTTGTAACCCTTACACCTATCAGAAATGTATATTTGCTATGCTTGGCACATGGTACACACTTGATAAAGATTTGTTGAATGAGTGCATTACTATGATTCATAGTTTATAAGTACAGTGTCATATTCTTGAAAATAAAATGATAAGTGTGATGTCAGGCATGTTGGTGCATGCCTGTAGTTTGGGCTCACTTCAGGCTAAGGTGGGGGAAATGAAAATTCTAGGCCAGTTTGGAATGTTTTCATTGCACAGTGAGATCTTATCTCAAAAGCAAAACAAAAGAGAAAAACCAAACCCCTCTCAAAAACACTCCCCACATTGTATTAGAGAAATTATCTCAGGAAGTACAAAAGTAACTTGACAAGGAAAAAAAATTCATCGACTTTTGCCATGCCTGAATGGCGAAATGAGCATTAATCAGCAAGCAATTATGCTTTTCTCTTGGTCCAATTAGATCCTATTTCAATTTTCATTGTATAAGCATCTATTTTTACCAGGGACTCATTAATTCTTTGAAAGGAAGTGTTGAGAACCTTAACATCTCTAACACTCAACAGTATGCCTGCTAGCTGGTACCAAAAACCTGTTGGTGGAATGTATTTACCCCCAGGTAATCAACATTATTACTTTTATTAACAAAGAGTACCAGACTCTAAGTAAATTGTTGGAGATGGTGTCTTGTTTGCTGCTTAGCTGGTCTTGAACTCCACGGTTCAAGAATTCTGTCTTAGGCTTTGATGGCTTGGACTAGATACCAGCCGCTGTATATAACTAATCTGACTCATTTTTTAATACACATGCATGATCGTTGGCTATTATGTCACTGATGATTTGTATGCTTTAAATAACATGAAGGGGAAATCATCAATATAAGAGATATTTCATTTCACTTTTTGAAAATTTTCTAGTGTTCAACTGACTCTGGGCCTACCCAATAGGTAATGCTGAAGCCATTTTACCTTTATGACTATTTTGCCTTTATGAATGTTTGTGCACCACACATGTGCCTGGTGCTTGTGAGGTCAAAGATGTAAGATACCTAGGACTGGAGTTATGGATGGTTGATTAAAAACCACCTTATGGATGCTTAGAATCAAACCTGGATCCTCTTCAGGAGCAAAAAGTGCTCTTAACTGCTAAGCCATTTCTTCAGCTCCTATTTTTACTATTTTCTGATATGATAATGGAGTCGAGAATGTGAGAAAGCCTTTTCTGATACTTAGGCCAAGTTTCTTTTTATTTTACCGCTTGCATCTTTCTTTAGCCTATGAAATATTTTTTATGTAATTAAAAACTGCATGAAAGAACTATTTGCTCTTTATGTTTGGCTTTTAAAATGTGACTTAATTATAATATACACAAAGAAACCCTTTGATCATGCCCATAAAACAGTTGCTAAAACTTGTAAGTACTGGATGTTCTTTTACATCAATCCTTTCTGGTACTTGTTTTGGAAGGTGAAAGTTCATGCTTTTAGCATGGTCTAAGTATTCTGGAGGAAGAACTCTTGAAATCAACTTTAAAATACTGATTTTAGTGTGCATGTGTCTTTGTGTGGGTATGTTTATGTGAATGCAAGTGTTGGGGAAGCCAGAGATGATAGATACCCTGGAACTAGAATTATAGGTGGTTATGAGCAGCCTGATGTGGGTGCTGAGAGCTGAACTAAAGTGCTCTGCAAGATTAGTATCTCTTCAGATCTTTAAATAGCTTTAAAATATTTTTAAATAATTTGCTTTTCGAGAAAGGGTTTCTCTGTGCAGCTTTGGTCTATAAAACTCGCTGTACAGACCAAGCTGGCCTCTAGCTAACAGGGAGCTGCCTGACTCTGCCTCCTGAGTGCTGGGATCAAAGGTGTAGATTCCCACTGCGCTCAGGTGTTTTTGGGGGAGGGGGGTTCCTCATTCATTGATACAATATCTCATTAATTCACATATCCCATATTATTGTAAAATATGTAATAAACTTGCAATAATTCTTTTCCTTCTGAATTTTCTCTGAACCTTTCTTTGTGTGGCGCCAGGGATTATGGGCCTGTGCGTGCTAGAGCGCTCAGCCACTGTATATCCGCAGCCCTGAACTCGTTAATTTCCTACCAAGAGCCTAATAATTCGACGCGGTTTAAATGGTTTTCAAGCTCTAAGCATAGTAATTAATCTGTGAACACTAAATTCGTTAGGTAGCAATAAAAGACATGGCTTGCAATAAGCCATTTCCTCACCAGCACACATTTCTTGTATTTGTTTATGACGTGAGCTGTATGTAAAAATCGATGATACTCGCGTATTTTCAAACATATAAGTCAGCTATCTATGTTCCTGGGTCTTCTACTCATAGGAGGTAGCTCTGCCCCTACTCCCCTTTTTTCGGAAATCCTTGAGACACTAACCCTACAAGGATACCAAATAACTGTTTATTATTCGTTTGTTCCCTCCCTTTCCTTGTCAATCAAGTGACTGGTGCCCTATTTCTTAGCGATGAGCACCACTGGCCAGCGATACCGGCTCAGCACTTCCGTTAAGTATTTTCAACTTTTCCAGGCGAAGTCCCGGCAGAGCCGATGCGAACTTAACGCGGCCTGCTTCCGCGCACGTCATTTTGGGAATGACCGTATAGACACTGCCTTTTCTCGTCGCAGATCTGACCGCAAATTTCCCTTTCCTACCCCAAGTCCCCCAGGGCAGAGGTGGTCGGAGAAAACTGTTCTTAAGGTTCCCTCCCGCGACCCAAAGAACACAACAACTCGCGCTGCCGGGCACCCAGCGCCACGTCAGCCCGCACTCGAGACGCCAGCGCGCCTGCGCGCGGAGAAAGGCGGAGCATGCGCAAAGGCCCGCCTTCTACATCCGGGGCTCGGGCGGCGGCGGTGCCGCCGCGAGGGAATCACGTGGCTCCTTCCTTTCCGTCTCTGGCCGGCTGGGCGCGGGCGACTGCTGGCGAGGCGCGTGGAAGCTCGCGCTAGTTCCCCTCCGCCTCCTCTCCCGGTCCAGGCCACTAGGGAGTTCGCTGACGCCGGGTGAACTGAGCGTACCGCCAAGATGCCGGCCTATTTCCAGAGGCCGGAAAATGCCCTCAAGCGCGCCAACGGTGAGTAAGGCAGCTGGTCGCGGCGCGCAGGGCCGGCCCGAAGCCTGGGAGTTCGAGGGCCCCCGTCTGCTGCCCGCAGCCCGGGCTGTGGAGGCCAGTGGTCACGGCCGCCGCCACCCGGCCGTGTCTCCGCACGGCCTCCCTACTCAAGCGGGCCGCGGCGGAAGGCGCGGAACAGGAACCGTCGCTTCGGTGTGTGTTCACTGCCTGCCGCCCGAGGCTTGCGTCGCAGGGTCACGGCCCGCAGGTCAGGTCTCTTCAGTCTTGCGATCCTTCGCTACGATCGGCCTTCCGCTGGCTTTTCAGACCCGCGGGCTGCTTGGGAAGCGCCGCGCTCCCTGCCGCCATCTGGGAGTGCCGAGAGGAGGAAACATGGCTCCCTCCCGGGGACAATGCACGCGAGAACCTCGGCTCCACCTCCCGCAGGGGTCGGGAGCCGGGCTAGGCTACCTTCACCCCACCTCTTAGGCAGGTCTGGCTCCAGATCCCACGCAGAGGCCTTCTGGGTCAGAGTCTACTTACCTCACTACTTGTTTGCACTTCAGGCCTCTGCTCCATTAACTTGTTTCCTGTGGTGTTTCCCTCCTCTCGAATTTATCAGGGTCATTTCGAAAGTATTTCCAATCAAGAAAAGTTAATATTCTTTAGGGATTTAAAAATGATCCTCCCCAGACAAGCCCTAGAAAGAGTGTTTCCCCCAAGGTCACTTGGAAGCGTCAGGAAACTTAAGACCAAGGTCTCTTGATACCCAGATCAGTTTTTTTGTTGTTGTTGTTGTTGTTTGATTTTTTTTTTTTTCTTCCACTGCAGTGCCACTGAGTGCTATTTCTATTTCCATACGTGTGCTTAATTAAGCCTTGTGCTTGCAGGAAAGACTTGTTCGGATCTCTGACATTGTGTGGTGAAAAAGTCGTGTTCATATATCTGATATGACCTTTAAAATTGCTTTTTGTTTTTTTTTAAAATAAAACCTGATAATTTTGTATCTGTGCCCTTTTTTAACCCCTTCAGTCCAAACAGATAAACCATGTATGTTGCAGGTTTATGTTTGGCAAGCTTGCTAGAAGTGCAAGTCTCATTTTGTGATAAGGCCATTTGAGTAAAAACTTTTAAAAGAATACTGCGGATAATTTGTCAGGAATAAAGATGTGTTGGTTACATACTTAATTTTTTTTGTGTGTGAGTAGGAAGCAGTCTGGAATAGAATAATAATGCACCGTGGCTAACCTAATACTACTAGCACTAATTTATTATTGAAATTAGAACTATAGCTAATTTAGGAGTTTTTGATGTTTTGAAATTTAGGATTACATTGTGCTGTAGAAAATGGAATTGGGTAGACTTACTAGGTATAGCTATTATATATGCTTAAGTTGTAACATTTAGCAGCAGTCCTTTTTCCCCATAGTAGTCTCTAAAGCACTATAGTCTTTGGCCTACATACATACATAGTAACATGCTGACCTTATTTTTCTCCTGTTTGGAATCTTCATGTGAACTTGGTTAATATTTCAATAACTTTTTAAAGTAGAAAAGTTACATAATGTGTTCTAAATTTCTTTTCACAGTTTCTAAGTTGACTTGATTAATGATGAGTAAGCTGGGGAAAGCATCAGCAAAGTAGGCTAGTATTTTGTGGTACTGTGTCAGTCTCCTTGGTGCATTTTTCCTAAGGCCTGTATTGACTTATTGCTGCAGCCCCATTACAGTTTCCAAATAGCAAGTAGTGATGCCTTAGCTTCCAAGTGACAACACAAGCAGATTGTCTATCTCACATGGCACTGTTTATAGAACAAGAAGATGATAAAATGGGTTTTCATTTCTCAGAAATGTTTACCTAAATGTTTTATTTGTAGCTATTTAGACCTAATCTATTGCATTATTTTAATAAATAAAATAGCCCCTCAAGTCACTCAAGTGGTAATTTGGAGGTGGGAAAATGCTAGAGCCTTTTACACTCACAGGCTACAACTCCTGCCTTAAAAGGTAAAACTGTTATTATGAAACCCCACAACTGAGTAGTAACATTATAGCTTAGATACTTAATCTGTTGCTTGAATTAGTAAAAAAAAAGAAAAAAAGGATTGATGTGAACCTTTTTATTGGTAGATACATAGTTTCAGTCATATCCTAAAGATAAAATGCAGAGTGCTTATTCTGTTAATAATACATAGAATTCTGAATTTCAGTTTATAGAACCTTAATCTCGAAATCATCTAAGTGGTGAAATAATTCCTCCTAGCTGCAAAAGCCTTCCCGCACCATTAGGTAATTTCAAGGAGTGAAGTCTCAGTTGTAAGTTAAGAGTAAGGACTCACACCATGGATCAACATGAAGACTTTGTTCCAATTTCAGTTTATTGTCTATATTTTCCCTCCCCTTATTTTTTTATGAGGGGGTTAACATGTGTGTGTGTGTGTGTGTGTGTGTTTGTGTGTGTGTTGTCCCACCAAACTCTGTGATCTGTCTCTGCCTTCCCAGTGCTCATCACACCAAGCAAATGTTTTATATTCAAATGAGCATCTTTTAGCTTATTTGAAACTTTCAAAGCTATATTTTTGGGCTTGGACTTTGGCCCATCATTAAAAAAACAACTCTTAATTCTGTCATTAAGAGTTTATTTACTTTTGTACTTACTTACTTTTTTTTTTTTTTTTTTTTTTTTTTTGAGGCAGAACCTTATGAGGTAGCCCAGGTTCTCAAATTTGATCTTATTGCTTCAACCTTCAGTGCTAAATGATATAGATTTGATTCTTACCACACTAAGCTTCTAAATAAGAATTTAAAAGTGACAGTAAGAAATCACACTTTTGTGGGCAGAACCTGGGTTTGATTGCCAGCATACACAGTGGCTTAAAACCAACTGTAACTCCAGTTGAAAGGGGATCCACCATCTTCTGACATCCAAAAGCATGCATGTGTGGTACATGTAAGCAAAACACTCCTACACATAAAGTAAAAAAAAAAAAAAAATCCAGTAATTTTTTTAAGTATAGAAACCTTATGCTCATTTAAAAATTACACATTGGAAAGTGTATTCTTATATTCCCAGTGTTTTGTATTTTATTTTATTATGGGTTTAGTCCTTGACTTTAACATGATTTGTATTTCATATTGCAAACTCTAAGTAATAACTTAAAGTTTAAATCTTTAGTGTAAAATTGGGGATTAGGTATAATGTCGTTTTAATTTTGTTGTTACAATTTTTCTTTTAATTTTATGAGTGCTTTGCCTGCATGTATGTCTGTCACTATATGCAAGTAGCACCCTCTCGGAGGTCAGAAGAGGGTGTCAGGAAATATCAAATCCCCTGGAACTCAGGATTCAGGAGTTATTGATGAAGTGAACTTCTATGGTGTTGCTGCGAATAGAACCCAGGTCCTTGAAGAGTAGCCAGTATTCTAAATTGCTGAGCTATCTTGCTGTTACAGTTAAATGCATTTACTAATTTTTTTGTTGATAGGGACTTGGTTAAATTGCTTGAAAAACACCTAAAGTAACTTGGAAAACAACCTTAGACACACTTCCAGGAAGAAGGTAGTACTTAAAACAAGAAGGCATTTTTGTTCCAATATAGTATATACTTATATGTGTCATTTAGGATTGGGGTTAGTAAGTTTTTTAGGGGTGGCAGGGTGGCCCAAGTGAAAGTTCTTTCCCCACACGTAACATTGAGGAGTTTGTATTTGTTTGCATGTGGATACTATTTGATATAAGGGGTAAGGCTAAGGTTGTATCTTGGCCTGGCACACTGGAGGCAAACCCCTAGGTTTGTTTGGTTTCCAGCACTGGAGGAAAAACCATTGCTGATAAATAAGATGAGTTAGAATATTTTGTAAAGATATTTAATATGGTATGTTTGGTATGCTGTGGTTTTTGGTTAGTAGTTTGGAATGTGATTTGTTCAGGTATAAACTTAGTATATGGGAGAATTGGAGCAATATTGTTTCACTGGAAGAACTGGGAAGCACCATTCCTGAAACCAGAGTCATTAAACCTATAGATCTAGCAAGCGTCTAAATAATAAACTTTTATAGGCATTTTATGTGTATGAGTGTTTTGCCTGTATGTGTGTTTATGCACCATGTGTGTCTGATGTCCACAGAGATCAGAAGAGAGGGTATCAGAGTCCTGGGTGAGCCACAATGTGGGTGCTGGGAACAGAGCTTGGGTTCTCTGAAAGAGGAATAAGTGCTCTTAGACCACCTCTGCAGCCTCAATTCTGTTCATTTTTTTTTTTTTTTTTTTTTTTCAATGGTGTTGGGATTCAACCCAAGGTTTCTGACATGCTTGTTTTAAGCTAGAGCTTCCCCACTCAATTCAGGTTTATCCAGGAAAAAAAATTGTTCAAGATTATTATCTATTTAAGGGGGTGGTGGGGACAGGATTTTTGTTAGATAGACCAGGCTGGCTGTTCTCACACTCCAGTTTGCCTGCCTGAACCTCCCTGCTGGATTAATGGTGTGGTCCACTACCTCTGGCCCCAATATTTTTTTTTTTTGTAAGACTTATTTTATGCATATGAGTACACTTTAGCTGATTTTGGACATACCAGAAGAGGACATTGGATCCCATTACAGTGGTTGTGAGCCACCACGTCACTGGGAATTGAACTCAGGAGGTCTGTAAGAGCAACAGAAAACAAAAAGGAAGCTATCACATATCTAGTATAAAAGCTACTTGTTGCATTTAGAGGTGGAACTCTTTTATCCAGTCACCTCTTTAAAGGCCAACTCCTAATGGTATTTGGTTAGGGAAATTTGTGTCAATCCAGAGTTTAGGAGGACCCTTAAACACTTAGCCATTGAATCCTTATTTTTATTTTTTTTTTTAAAGAATTATTCATTTATTTTTATGCATATAAGTACACTGTAGCTGTCTTCAGAAACACCAGAAGAGGGCATCAGATTCCATTTCAGATGGTTGTGAGCCACCATGTGGTTGCTGGGAATTGAACTTAGGACCTCTGGAAGAGCAGTCAGTGCTCTTAACCACTGAGCCATCTCTCCAGCCCTAGACCATTGAATCTTAATTGGTATTTCTCTTTATAATTGTTTGAAAAGTACTAGCTTTATTTTTCCCTTAAGTCAATGTTTTTCTGTATAGCCCTGGTTATCCTGAAGCTCTTTTAGACCAGGCTGGCGGTGAACTAAGAGATATATTTGCCTTTGCCTCCTGAGTGCTGGGGCTGAAAGCATGTGCCACCCACTGATCAGCAAAGCAGTTAAAAATACTTGTTGCTCTTGGAGAGGACTGTAGTTCTGTTCCTAGTACACATATTAGGCAGCTTAGACACTACCTGTAACTCCAGTTCCAAGAGTCCAACACCCAGGGAGCACAAACCACATACATACACATAAGATAAAATTAGTAAGTCTTTAAAAAATAGGTTTTAGCCGGGCTGTGGTGGCGCACGCCTTTAATCCCAGCACTTGGGAGGCAGAGGCAGGTGGATTTCTGAGTTCGAGGCCAGCCTGGTCTACAGAGTGAGTTCCAGGACAGCCAGAGCTATACAGAGAAACCCTGTCTCAAAAAAAAAAAAAAAAAAAAGGTTTTAAAAAAAACTGTATCATATTTCGCCATGAACTTTCTCCTGTCTCTGTGTGTAGTCCTAGCTCTCCTGAGTCTCTGTAGACCAGGTTAGTTCCAAACTTAGAGATCCACCTGACTCTGCTGCCTCTGGAGTGCTAGGATTAAAGGAGTACGTGATGCTAAGTCCAGCAGCTCCTTTTACCATTTAAAGGTTTATTTCTGAGTTTTGCTACATGGAGAGACCCTGTTTTGACCCCTTCACTCAAAAGAAAATGCATGCATGCATGCTGTGTGAAATGTTGAAAGAGGCCAGGAGAAGGCATTGTATTCCCCTGGAGCTAAAAATTAATAGGCAGTTGAGCTGCTTGATTGTGGGTGCTAGGACTCACTTAGATAATTGAACCATCTTCTTCAGACCCATGAACCCCCTTTTCATTTAGTTTGTCCTTTTTTTGGTATGTGTACATGTGACCATTTACATGATAGGGGTGGATAGACTGTCACATCTTCAAACTCACATCTATATTCAGTGTGATTCCAATCAAAATCTTAGCAAGCTATTTTGTAGATGGTTGTAAAATTTTTATGGAAACATAGGTATGGAAATAAATACCTGTTAGACATACCAACTGACAAAGTTGGAGCACTTACTATCCAATTCTAACACTTGTAACACTTCACTAAATTCCTTGAGAATAGATGGAATGCAAGGTCCTGAAATAAATACATTTAAATGTAGTCAGCTGATCTTAAAGTAGATAGATAGTAAAGATAATCAATCCACCTTCATCATAAAATAATATATCAGAAATTTAATCAGCTACAGAAATGTGACACAGTCATACTTGAACTTTTAGTTACTATGGGAGATTCTCCCATGATTTCAGTTTCTGGAATTTTAAAATCATGGAGTCTCTCTTCATAAACAATATTTTCAGGTCATGCTAATCATTTCATCATTATACATTGAATGATTATGGGATTGCTATTTATTAGAAGCTAAACATATAAAGAAAAAAGTTGGGAACTAGTCAGAAAATTAAAGCAATTAGTAAAGAGGCAAGATTTTCAAAAGTTCTCTTACATTAATTTATTTGTGGAAGTGATGGGGCATGCACGATCTGCCATGGGGCAGCCAGGGGACAATTTTAAGAGTGGGTTCTCCTGGTAACGGTTTCAGAGATAAAACTCAGGATCAGACTTGACAGCAAGGACCTTTCTTAACCTGTTGATTTGAGTCATTTAGATTTTTATCTAGTATGTACAGCTAATTTTAATTCCTTTGTTTTTTTCTTCCAGAATTTCTTGAGGTTGGCAAAAAGCAGCCTGCCCTGGATGTTCTTTATGATGTTATGAAAAGTAAGAAACACAGAACATGGCAGAAGATACATGAGCCAATTATGTTGAAATACTTGGAACTCTGTGTGGATCTTCGTAAGAGCCACTTGGCTAAGGAAGGGTTATATCAATATAAGAACATTTGTCAGCAGGTACAGAGTTTGTTTTTGTGTTTTTCAAGTGCTTTTAGTAACTTTCCAAGGAATTTACCTTTTAAGTTAAATTTTATATCAAGATTTGCTTTTTAACTTTTTTTTTTTTTTGGTTCATTGGAGAAAAATAAATTCATTTTCCTTCTTGTAGGTAAACATTAAATCTTTAGAAGATGTTGTTAGGGCATATTTGAAATTAGCTGAGGAAAAAACAGAAGCTGCTAAAGAAGAGTCCCAGCAGATGGTGTTAGATATAGAAGATCTGGATAATATTCAGACCCCTGAGAGGTATGTGAGTTTAAACCTTAGTAAATATTTTGATAGTTAGCACAGTGTTTTTCTGTATATGGGGCACTTGTCTCCTGTCCCCTTTGAAGGTGATTATCAGGGGGAAAACTTCTTATCTTTGAAGTCTGAAGCTTATGTACGTCAGAAACCATGTAAGCAATATTTAAAATTTATGCCTGGGGTAGAACATGTATTAATTTAGACAGTTGTAATATAGATTGAGAATTTGGGTACAGATGATGAGGGACAGCTTGATAGTGTATATGATGTTACATGCGGGAAGAAATTCTTTATGTGGTCATTGTTGGTTTGGGATTTCTGATCACAGAGCAAAATAGGAAATCATCTAAAATGCATTTTCAATGCATTTTTCTTTCTAGTGTTCTCTTAAGTGCAGTAAGTGGGGAAGACACTCAGGATCGTACTGACAGATTGCTACTGACTCCCTGGGTCAAGTTCCTGTGGGAATCGTACAGGCAGTGTTTGGACCTTCTTCGAAACAATTCTAGAGTGGAGCGCCTTTACCATGATATTGCCCAGCAAGGTAAAATGACAATGTAAAATGTAAATAAACTGATTTGAAAAGTTGACTTTGGAATAGAATTTTGTAGAGTAACCTTCTGTAATCTATACTATTTAAAAATAACTAGTTTTATCCTTAGTAAAATAAGATTGACATTTGTTTATTAGAATGATAAGTAGCTGAAAAAGATATTTGTCTTTACAGTTATGTATTTCCATATGAAATTCCACTAACTTTTGAAACCTTTCTGTTTTTAAAGTTAGCACACAGTAATAGGCTCCATTATCGTATTTTTATGTTATAGTTCATTCTTGATTATTCTCTCCTCTCTGTTGGCCCCATCTCTCATCCAAATACCAGATACTCCTCTCTTTTGGTTCCATGTCACATGTATTGCACGCTTTCCCCCACCTCCAATCTTTTACCCCTCCTTTTTACTTGGATAACTTTACACACTTGGATTTATTTTAGGGGTAGACATGTTTCTCTGTAAGTCCTCACTATCCTGGAATTCACTCTAGACCAGGGTGGCCTTGAACTCAAAAATCTCCCTGCTTCTGCTTTCTGGGTGTTGGGATTAAAGGCAAGCACCAGTATACTCAATGTATTTATTGTTTTCTTTTTTGCTATTACACAGTAGTATTTAGTATTCATGCCATAGATCACTTCCTACTTTGTTGCCTCTCAGCACACGCTTATCTCTAAAGGACTAGATTGACAGTATATTTTTTTTAAAGATTTATTTATTTTATGTATATGAGTACACTGTAGCTGTCTTGAGACACACCAGAAGAGGGCATCAGATCTCAGTTACAGATGGTTGTGAGCTACCATGTGGTTGCTGGGAATTGAATTCAGGACCTCTGTAAAGGTAGTCAGTGCTCCTGATAGCATTCTTTTTTTTTTTTTTTTTTTTGGTTTTTTGAGACAGGGTTTCTCTGTGTAGCCCTGACTGTCCTGGAACTCACTCTGTAGACCAGGCTGGCCTCTGGCCTCGAACTCAGAAATCTGCCTGTCTTCTGCCTCCCAAGTGCTGGAAGTTCTAAATTTATTCGTTTTGAATTAATTTATTTTATATGTGAGGGTGTTTTGACTGCGTGTATGTCTGTGTACCACTTGCATGTCTGGTGCCTGGAGAGGCCAGAAGAGGACACTTGATAGCCTGGAACTAGAATTACAGTTGGCCTTGAGCTGCCACGTGGGTGCTGGAAATCTAACCCGGGCCCTCTGGAGTAGGCAGATGTTCATCTCTCCAGCTCCCAAGTCTTTTCTAAATTTAACTTCCATTCATTTTCTATTTGTAAATTGCTAGAATTTAATTTGGCTAGAACTGATGACCATATCTTAGTATGCTTAGGATTCAGAGTTGTGCTATAGGTAGTACATGGAGGGAGTTAATGGTGAGCTAAGTTGATCTTAATATGTGACATATAAAACATTTTAAGTTGACAAAAAATATCTAATTCTTTGACAATTATGCTTACAGCTTTCAAATTCTGCCTCCAGTATACTCGAAAGGCTGAGTTCCGCAAGCTATGTGACAACTTGCGAATGCACTTATCCCAGATTCAGCGCCACCATAACCAAAGCACAGCAATCAATCTTAATAATCCAGAGAGCCAGTCCATGCATTTGGAAACCAGACTTGTTCAGTTGGACAGTGCTATCAGCATGGAATTATGGCAGGCAAGTTTAACTGTTAGCTTTGTATCATGTCACTTCTTTGCTCCTCTTGAATACTGGTATTACTGGTTAATTTCAGGAGGTAACCTGAGAATTTAAGATTGTTTGATGGAGCAAGAAGAGCTCTAAACAGGAAGTTTGTATTTCAGTTCTTAATTGCTTGAAAGATCTGGGCCAAATCATGTAATCCTTTTAGGGGAAAAAAAAAAACCCTTCATTATGACTGATACAATGTTGTTCTATGACTGGTACCTTTCTATGAACTGCTGGGTAGTTTGATGAAAGAAGTATGGGGAAAACATTGCAGAGGTGAAGGTGTTTGGTATGGGGGGAATTTGTACCTGTTTGTGCCCTTCTGTGCTGGGTACCAAACCCAGGGCATGTGCAGTGCCGCTGATTACATCTAAAGACAACTAGCAGTTTCCTTATAATTTTGTATTTAAACTGATAAATACATTCTAACTTTATTGTACTCTATGAGCATTTGTTGGTGATTGGAAATTTAAACCACCGTATGTCCTTTTCTGTGTGTTTGGAGAAGTGCTACTTTAGCATCATACATACATCAAGTAAGTTATATTTTAGAGATGACAGTGATACTGAAAAGCTTCCTGGCCTCTTCCTCCTTAGGACAGTTTCACAACATTTTGTTGCTTTACAAAGACTTATATTTAACATAAAAAAGTAAATTGAAATGATAAGGGGTTAATTAAAAAATGGGCCAAGTGAAAATTGGTTTAATTTTTTGCTCTTGCCCATAGTCTTTTTTTCTTCTTTTTTATAGGGACACCCATCTTAAATTACTACTTGTAGAGGACAAGCAGATAGGCTTAAAGAAATGTTCATCCATTTTGCCATCACTCACAGATTGCCTGGATTCTTTGTTTTTTTTTATTACTAATTTATTCTCATTTATTTCATGACCACAATTTCCCCTCACTTCCTCTATTCCCCCCATTCATCTGTATTCTATTGTGTCTTCCTGATTTTTCCTTTATATTGCCCCAAGTAGTATGCTAATAAGAAAATATTATTCTATAATTATGCTATTACCTAAATTGTTTAAAGATTTCAAGATAGCATTTTTATAATTATTACAATCTCTCAAAATTTTCAGACATTCTAGAAATAAAAAGCATGTTGGGCATTTTTGTTTTGTATTTTTATTTATAATCTGTTTTGCAAGAGATTTGCATGTTTTTTTAATAAAGTGATTAATTTGTTTAATTAATTAGGAATTAATTGATTCCTAACATTTTAGGAAGCCTTCAAAGCTGTGGAAGATATTCATGGATTATTTTCCTTGTCTAAAAAACCACCTAAGCCTCAGTTGATGGCAAATTACTATAACAAAGTTTCAACAGTGTTTTGGAAATCTGGAAATGCTTTGTTTCATGCATCTACACTTCATCGTCTTTATCATCTGTCTAGAGAAATGAGAAAGAATCTTACACAAGATGAGATGCAAAGGTAAGAATGTTACAGTTGGATGGTAGTGAAGCCCAGAGTTTCTGAGCTTCTGGACATTTTAAATTGACCAAATTCTGTTATGGTGCACTACTAATGTAGGATGTTTTTCACTATTGCTAGACTACTCCTTAGGGGCCAAGAGGACTCTAGTTGTCTCTACCAGGTGTCTCCATTGTTCTCCTTGGAGAATATTGAGCTATCTTCTATCCTTCCTACCCCCTCAAAAGATGCTATCAGAGACCCAAATGAGAAGATAATTGTATTCATAGAGGTAGTGTTAACATGCGAACCTTCTATCCATGTACTGGTAGATTCTATTCTTAGAGAAAGTTGAATATTTAAGTAATTAGTTCCATTAGGTTTTTTTCTTCCTGATTATAGAACATTAATGTGGTAGGGTTCTATATCCTGGTAAACCCACTGTAAGTTGAAAATATGTTAAGAAATGTGTTACACTCACCTACTATCAACAGTGTAGTATACTGGGGGGTGGGAAAGGTTCTGTTTACTCTTAGGATTACATAGCTGACTAAGAACTGTGGCTCATTCATTGATGATTGATGGTGCATTTTTTTTTTTTTTTTTGGTTTCTCAAGACAGGGTTTCTCTGTGTAGCCTTGGCTGTCTTGGAACTCACTCTGTAGACCAGGCTGGCCTCGAACTCAGAAATCCACCTGCCTCTGCCTCCCGAGTGCTAGGATTAAAGGTGTGCGCCACCACTGCCTGGCTGATGGTGCATAATTTTAAAAAAATACTACAACTTATATCACTAGCCTGGGAAAAGGTAAAAATAATTTTTTTTGTACCAGGATAAACTATGTGGTTTTTTTTGTTGTTGTTGTTGTTTTGCTTTTTGAGACAGGGCTTTTCTCTGTAGCCTTGGCTGTCCTAGAATCTGCTCTGTAGATCAGGAAGTTGGTCTTAAAGTTCACAGATCTGCCTCCTAAGTGCTGGGATGAAAGGTGTGCACCACTACTACCTGGCCAAAAAAAATTTTTTTTTATAACATAAATCATAAAATGGAGACTATTTGGGAGATAGGTATGAAACATAGCCTGTAGGCTATTAAAAGAAAATCATAGTATAGAGTGTGATAACTCTTACTTAGCGCATAAGAGGCTTATCCAGGAAGATCAAAAGTTCAGTACATTAAAATATACAGTAAATTCTTGGCTGGCTTAAATTACGTAGCAAGATCCCTTCCAATAATTAAAACCCACAACAAACCCTATCATATGTAGATATATATATAGCCTGTTTCTTTTCAGTTGCCTGTCCCCCCACCCCACCCCAATTTCTTTCCTTTTTTTGTCAAGGTAGAAAGTACTATTGCAGCCTGGCAGTGGTAGCACACCTTTAATCCCAGCACTTGGGAGGCAGAGGCAGGTGAATTTCTGAGTTCGAGGCCAGCCTGGTCTACAGAGTAAGTTCCAGGCCAGGCCAGGGCTACACAGAGAAACCCTGTCTCGAAAAACAAAAAAAAAAAACCAAAAAAAAAAACAAAAAAAAAAAGTTACTGTTGCCTTGCAGAAATTACTCAATTCACATGTCACCTTCTTCTTTGTATTAATAAACTGACTTTGGTTTTTTGGCTGTCCAGGAACTTGCATGATAGATCAGGCTGGCCTTGAATTCAGAGATCTTCCATGCCACTACCTCCTGAGTGCTGGGATTAAAGACATGTACCACTACTCCTGGTGTACACTGGCTTTATTTATTTGTTTAATGTGTGTGACTACATTGTAGCTGTCTTGAGATATACCAGAAGAGGGCATTGGATCCCATTACAGGTTATGAGCCACCATGTGGTTGCTGGGAATTGAACTCAGGATCTCTGAGCCATCTCTCCAGCCCCCACTGGCCTTTTTATATGTATGTTTTTCTTAGTTTTATAGAAGTATACAAAATTAACTAAATGGTTTTCTTCAATGGAATCAATACTGTTCTTTCCACAAATACTGTAATACTGTATTTACTCCTGTGTATGTTATTGAGGCTCCTGGGCACTGAAACCTGTGCTACTTAGCATTCTATAGTGCTGACTTTTTTGTGTTTCAGGGAAGTGAAAATTTAGCTTTTCTCTCCCTTTCCATTCTCTGTCATGATTGTGTTTACTTAAACACAATTATTTTCTTAGTTTCTAAAGCTGCCTTAGTTATTTTGGTAAGGAAGTGTTTCTTTACTGCTTGTTGATAAGATTGAGTCTGCAAGGATTCATTTCATGATGTGCTATATATAATCTGGTATACAATAAGTAATTAAAGAGAAGCACGTTTACAATCTCAAATCTCAACAAATAAAACTTTGTTCACAGAATGTCTACTAGAGTCCTTTTGGCAACTCTTTCCATTCCTATTACTCCTGAGCGAACTGATATTGCTCGACTTTTGGATATGGATGGTATTATAGTTGAGAAGCAGAGACGTCTTGCCACATTGCTAGGTCTTCAAGCCCCACCCACACGAATTGGCCTAATTAATGATATGGTTAGTATAAGTTCTGAGTATCTCTTTGTAGAGGAAACTTTGTGGTAAGTTATAATTCATTATTAAATACTGGGAGTTCAGATTCATTGTCAGGCTTCTGATGTGTGGACAAGAAACCACTGATGAAATGGATATATTGCTTATTTGAGGCAACTGGTTAAAGCAGTGGTTCATAGGGTATGTGGTAAATCAAGTACCTAGTATTTGCATGATACTGATTCAGATCCCAGGGGACATCAAAACCCACTATTATGCCAGTAGTCTGAAATAGGGCAGTGGTTGTATTTGCATGTAATCTATATAAAATCATATAAAATTGAAATTATCTCCAGATCACTTAGAATACTCATAAATCATTAGGTGACAATGACAAGAAAATGGCATTTAAGACAGCTGCATTTATTTTCTTGAGTATTATTTAAATATTATTGACAGTGTATGTAGAGCCTGATGACAGAAGGACCAGAGCTGTTAAATGAACGTGTTACTGCACTGGAACTTTTTAATTTTACTCTTAATAGTGCTGTCCTGGTAATTTTGTGATACTTATATATCATTTTACTTATGGCTTATTCTATTTTCAAGTTTTTTGGTGGTTTTTTGTTTTTGTTTTTGGGTTTTTTTTGGCTGTTAATTATAAGTAGAAACAGTATGGTTATTGTATTTGGGTATTTGGTGAGTTTACAGGGAATTGAGATCAGATAATCTAGTTTTAATTTATAATCAAGTTTAGATTCTCAGTTGGAAAATTTCCTTTAGCAGTTAAACGTTTTGCTTTTCTTACTATAGGTCAGGTTCAATGTGCTACAATATGTTGTCCCAGAAGTGAAAGACCTTTACAACTGGTTGGAGGTGGAATTCAATCCACTAAAACTCTGTGAGAGAGTTACAAAGGTAGGCTTTGGCATAGACACTTTGATCTTTACTATATGGCTGGCATTATTGCAGTTGAGCATTGTACTTGTCTAAAGAATACATTGTTGAGGAAGGCACATTTTATTTTTTTCATATCAAGAGAAATAATTTCTGATGCTAAACAAAGTTTGGGAGGTAAATTAGCAACATGACTACTGTCAGTTTCAGACAAGAATTACATTGTTGGATGAATTTTGTATGTTTATATATGCTGTTCTGTATATATAAAGAAGTTGAAAGAATGTGAACTGTCCTTGTATCTGCTGCATATAAATTTTTTTTCTCAACTTAATTGATTTTATAGGTATTAAATTGGGTTAGGGAACAACCTGAAAAGGAACCAGAATTGCAACAATATGTACCACAACTACAGAATAATACCATACTCCGCCTTCTGCAACAGGTAAAATAAAAGCAAATGATTTATGGAGAAACTGTGATTTGTACCCTTGACTTTGTATGTTATATCTATACACACTATATCTAGCCCTGAGTTTTCTTTGTTAATATAGGGCACCTTATTCCTTTTTTATAGTCTGAAAGATCCATAGCACACTTATAAATATACACACTGGTTTTGTATATGTATGTGCATGCAAGTATATAGAGACTAGAGGTGGACATTGGCTGTCATTACTGTCTTTTATTTTGAGATTGTCTGTCACTGAACCTGCAGCTCACAAATTAGCTAGACTGGTTGGCTCTGGGAATCCTGTCATCCATAGCCGCGTAATTCTTTATTTTGATAACATGACTGAAAAAAATTTAGAATAAAGAAATAAGTGAAAGCTACCCCAAATTCCACTCCTGCTTAATTTTCTATATTTGTAATTTTAAAGCAGAGTCAATGACTTAAAACCACTTCTTTCCTCCCCTAATTTTCTCTTGCCAGATACTCTTGAATTTTCCTTGGGTATGAGTTACTGCTCCTTGAGTCCTGAGATTGAAGGTGTGCATCGCTATGCCTAGCCCTGAGTTTTCTTTGTTTATATAGGGCACCTTATTCCTTTTTTATAGTCTGAAAGATCCATAGCACACTTGCTCAAATAATAGTATTGAAAACACCTCTTCCAGTGCCACTGGAGCTCCTTTTAGGGGTTTCTCATTAGAAATTGTTACAGCGTCAAACACAACATGCTCATTCCTTTTTATATGAGTAAGACTTCTGTAATATGTGGAATTAGCCACACAGTTTATATAATAGCAGTGCCTGAGATTCTATTACAAGCGCATCTTACCATTAATGAATGGGTAGTCTTTCTTTTGCTATTAGTATTTTCATCATTTTAGGCCAGTGTCATGACTATGATTAAGTGATGTGATTTGTTAGTGGAATAAGTGCTTTGTACTTTATTTTTATTTCGTCAGGAGTTATTAAGATGTGTTAGCACATTTCATTGACCTGCTTTCTTTTGAATATGTGAGCAGTGTTATTTCTTATGTGCTATACAAATAGTTGAAGGTTAATTAGCAGAGTAACTGCATATAGTAATTCTGCCAGTCTCCTTCAGACAAAAAAAAAAAGGGAAATATTTATATTAGGTAAGTAGTAGGCCTTTATCTATGAATATGTGACCATTAGGTTTTTTCATTTGTGAAATTGGGAATTCAGAAAATAGATAGTATAATGTCATAGCATATGATTTGGAGCCTGGGGTTGAAACCCTAGTTCCAGTAGTCTATTGCTAGGCTGAATTGTATGAACTTCAGTTTTTCCCTTTGTGAACAGTGGGCATAATTTCTGCTTCCTGTAGCTACCATGAAATTGCACAGAACAAGTGTGATTAAGTGTAGCTGTTATTAACCCTGTGTTTTTTTGTGCAGGTGGCACAGATTTATCAGAGCATTGAGTTTTCTCGTTTGACTTCTCTGGTTCCTTTTGTTGATGCTTTCCAACTGGAACGGGCCATAGTAGATGCAGCCAGGCACTGTGACCTGCAGGTATGTGTTTATAAGGAGCACTGGCAGGTTAGAAGGTCTGTGAGAACTAGAAAGACATAAATCTGTTTCTCTGGTTTTGGTACAATGGTATTTTTTAAATTCTACTGAGCAAACTTTCATTACTTTTCTATTAATTTTGGCTTGATAATTTTCTTCTCAAATTCAATTGTAATATATGCTTGGTTACTGATAATTTAATTTTTAAAGGTTCGTATTGACCATACTTCATAATTTAATTTTTAAAGGTTCGTATTGACCATACTTCTCGGACTCTGAGTTTTGGATCAGACTTGAATTACGCAACTCGAGAAGATGCCCCAATTGGTCCTCATCTGCAGAGCATGCCTTCAGAACAAATAAGAAATCAACTCACAGCTATGTCCTCAGTGCTTGCAAAAGCGCTTGAAGTCATCAAGCCTGCTCATGTTCTGGTATGTATCTTGAGGGGATATGCGCTATAAAAGTTTTGAAGGACTTACATTATCTTTCACAATATGGTTAGAGATGAAATCTGCAGAAGGGATTTTATGATTTCCTATTCACTGGTTGTTGAGATGCTTTTGTCCAGTAAGCCATTGAACTACCTTTAAATATGTCTCATGAATTTTATAGTAGTAATAGGTTGTTAAATTAGACACCATGGCCATGGCCCAGTCATTGAGGTGATTGGGTTCTTCCTTAAATTTTCATGAGCTCTGTTTATATTTTTCTTGGTTTGACAGGGTTAGGTGCAAAGAACAATAGTCTTGCAAATGGTCTCTTAGGTTGTGTCATTGCTAGTTAGAGACTGAAAGTGCCACAGTAGTTTGTACTAGAACATTATCTAAATACATATATTCGTGGAAAGCTAGTGTTTTGCAATTATTTTTAACTGTTGCTGTTTAATACCAGGGTATATTTATGATCATTGTAAATGCATTTTTTTTTTTTGAAGCAAGAGAAAGAAGAACAGCATCAGTTGGCAGTTACTGCATATCTTAAAAATTCACGAAAAGAGCATCAGAGGATCCTTGCTCGGAGACAGACAATTGAGGAAAGAAAAGAGCGTCTTGAGAGTCTGAATATTCAACGTGAGAAGGAAGAACTTGAGCAGAGGGAAGCTGAACTCCAGAAAGTACGGAAGGCTGAAGAAGAAAGGTTGCGCCAAGAAGCAAAAGAACGAGAGAAGGAACGAATCCTTCAAGAACATGAGCAAATCAAGAAGAAAACTGTTCGGGAGCGGTTAGAGCAAATCAAGAAGACAGAGCTGGGTGCCAAAGCATTTAAAGATATTGACATTGAAGTATGTAGCTTCTTTATGCTCTTGAGCTCCCATTTGGTTAATTTTGACATTTTTCCTGACTGAGAACCCATTTAAAGAAGTAAAGTAGGGTTTAATTCTAGAAAGCAGGGAGCTCAGCTGATTGTTAATTATATTTGTCTTTAATTTGTGGCCTGGAGAAGATGGCTTGATGGTTAAGAAGAACATGTACTGCTTTTTCCAGAAGACCCAACCAAGTTTAGTTTCCAGTACCCATATCAAATGGCTTATGACCATCTGACATTCAGGCATCTGTACTCAAGTGCACTTATACCCTTCCCTATAATTAAAATCTTCTAAAAATATTTAAGTCTTCAAATCTTCTAAAAAATATTTAGAGCCAGGAATTGTGGCACACGTCTTTAATCCCAGCACTCAGGGAGGCAGAGGCAGGCGGATCTCTTGAGTTCAAGGCCAGCTTGGTCTACATAGTGGATTCCAGGATAGCCAGGGCTATATATAGTGAAGTTCAGACTCAAATAAATAAGTAAATAAAAATATTTGTGACAGTTCTGCCTTTGTGTTGCCATCAGGACCTTGAAGAATTGGACCCAGATTTTATTATGGCCAAACAGGTTGAACAACTGGAGAAAGAAAAGAAGGAACTTCAGGAACGCCTGAAGAATCAAGAAAAGAAGGTAATGAGAGGGTGGTGGATTGATTCCCCCCTTTATTTTTAAACAAGGCCTCCAAACTGGCCTTAAATTGCTTTGCAGCTGATACTGCCCTTGAATTCTTGATCCTCCTGCCTAGTGGGATTGTTAATCTTTTCATTAAGTTAAAAAATCTATTTTGGCCTGGTGAGAATCAGAGGCAGGCTGATCTCTTGAGTTTGAGGCCATTTTGGTCTTTAGAGGAAGTTCCAAGGCAGACAGTATGCAGTCCTTTGCCAAAAAAGCCAAAAAGGGTTTTTTTTTGTTTTTTAACACTGCATTTGTTTCCATCTCATTCAGATTGACTATTTTGAGAGAGCTAAGCGTTTGGAAGAAATTCCTTTAATAAAGAGTGCTTATGAAGAACAAAGGGTTAAAGACATGGACCTGTGGGAACAACAAGAAGAAGAAAGAGTAAGCTTTTCATTTCATTGTGGTATCATAGACAGTAAGCTAAGTTATAAGTCAGCCAGAAAAATAGTTTTTTAAATTCTTTTGCTAGATGCTTTAACGACTGCTTAACTGGAAAAAGAAATGTTTACAATAGAGGTTTAATAAGAAACTATCAATTACAGCCATATGTGCACACAGATGAGAGAAAGGGCATACTTGTGGGGCCCTGTGGCATCTGCAGTCTCAGGGTCTACCATCTGGAGACTTTCAGAATTGTGTTAATTCTTCTGTTTTTTAAAGGATAAGTTGGGATTTTGTGATAATTCTCTATTTAAGTAGAAATAGGAAACACTTGGGACAGTATGGAGGCTTTTGTATTTTCATAAGGCTGAGAAGTAAGTCTGACATTTTGCCTTAATTTCCAATAAATTAAAACTGTTCAATATCTTGTAGGACTCACTTATCTCTTGTCCCCAACTTCTATTAGGGGATCTGTTGGGATGCTCTGTTTTCACTGCAAAATACAATGGGGAAGGAGAAGCTTCTCAGTTTTAAAGAATGTTAGACTCTTCTTGGGATAAATTAATACTAACATGCTTTGGAGATTACCCTAGTGTTGTGTACTTTCAGATTACTACAATGCAGCTAGAACGAGAAAAAGCTCTGGAACATAAGAATCGGATGTCACGAATGTTGGAAGACAGAGATCTATTTGTGATGCGGCTTAAAGCTGCCCGGCAGTCTGTCTATGAGGTGAGCTCACTATATATATATATATATTTTATATTTATATATAAATATATAAATATATAAATATATTATAAATATATATATATAAATATATATATATATATATTTTTTAAAGATTTATTTATTATATGTAAGTACACTGTAGCTGTCTTCAGACACACCAGAAGAGGGCATCAGATCTCATTACAGATGGTTGTGAGCCACCATGTGGTTGCTGGGATTTGAACTCAGGACCTTTGGAAGAGCAGTCAGTGCTCTTAACCGCTGAGCCATCTCTCCAGCCCCGAGCTCACTATATTTTGTTTAGGGAAAAGTTAATTTGTGAGCTTTTAGTTTTCTTTTGAAGATTTTCCCTTAACCGACCAAGCCCTTTCAGTCAGTCAACAGGTTCTCTAGCCCAGGAACGAGGAGGATTGAAAAGAGACAATTAGACAATACTGTAGCATGGCCTCAGTCAGTTCTGAAACTGAAGGCAGGTTTAATTTTTCCCAGTCTGCTTTTTTACCATTTTAATTACATGCAAGCAATAAGGGCAAACAGTACAATCAACACAATAGTCAAGGAAGGAGCAAGGCAATATGCAAAAGTCTTTGATCATTCCAGTGATGCTGTCTCTGAGGGCTTGTCAGTATGACCAAAATCGAAATATCTGAGCCTACTTCCTTGTCCAAGCTCAAAATCAGATTCTCACCTGAAGCCTACTTCTGTTCCACCCTATCCACCCTAAAATTAAGATTCCTACCTCAAACTTACTTCCCTGTTCTAGCCTAAGATTAGATTCCTGCCAGAGCTTACTTCCTTGTCCTTGGCCAAATGTCAGATTCCTGCCTGAAGCCTGTTTCTTTGTCCTTGGCCAGCTGTCAGGTTCTGCCAAGCGGCTTCAAAAGCTCTCCACACTTACTTAACACAGTCTGTCTTGAATTAAAGTTTAGCAGGTAATTATTCAGTATTTGTATAGATGAGTTGGGAGATAATTTAATCTTCTCAAATGTTTCAAAGATGAAAGTTGAGTCTTTTGATCTTTTTTAAGTGTGGGATTTTTGGGACAGTTGCGGGGTGGAATTTCAGGCCTACCACATAGCTACCTCCAGATTCTTTTTTTTTTTTTTAAAGTTTTATTTTTACTATTTGATTCAGAAGTGAATTAGACCAGGGCCAGGCATCTAGGTACATTGTTATTAATAGCACTTGGGAGTCAGCGGCAGGTAGATCTGAGTTAGGGGTCAGCCTGGTCTATGTAGTGAGTTCTAGGACAGGCATGAGTATGTAGAGCAACTGTGTCTCAAAAAAAAAGAAGAAATGAACTATATCAGAGATATTTTGTTGTTAAAAGCTCCGAGTCAATTTCTTTATTATAAGTAAAATGTGACTTTATTTTGAGGTAGGGTATGGAAGTGGGAGTTGAACCTCAGATGTGTCAGGCAAGCACTCAGCTCTCAGTGATATTAGTCCAGTGTGTAGATAAATACTAATAATTCATAATTTAACAAACATTACACTTAAATAGTTCTTTTGTATTTACGTGGTGGCCACTTTCTATGGTTTTCAGATTGTGTGAACTTACAAGTATAAAACTGTTATTCATGTTTATATCTTAAAAAATTGACCTGTGGGAGTAACTGTTCAATTTGTAGGAGAAACTGAAACAGTTTGAAGAGCGTTTAGCAGAAGAAAGGCATAATCGCCTGGAAGAACGGAAAAGGCAGCGGAAAGAAGAACGTAAAATAACTTACTACAGAGAAAAGGAAGAGGAAGAGCAGAGGAGGGCAGAGGAGCAAATGCTTAAAGGTAACCATTAGATAAACCGCATGACAGTTGTGGGTGCCATGTTTCACAATCTTATTTAGAAAACCAAGCGATCAGATAACCCAGTGGATTGAATGTGTGGGTGCTGTTTCCTCTATCAACCTACATACTTTATACTTTTCTCGTTGGTGTTTTAGTATCCTGTGTCATTAATGATAATTACATAGGTGGTTCTATACCCGAAAGCCCATATATTCAGTAGAATTTGTTCTAGTGTGGTTTCTGCTGCTATAAAACGCTGACCAAAAGTACTTTGAGGGATAAAGAGGGGGTTTATTTGGATTCTATATCATGGTTCATCATTGAGGAAAGCCAGAGTTTCTGTTGGGGGCTCAAGATACTGAAACAAACCACCGAAGAAAGCTACATCCTTGATCACTCCCTCTGACTTGCTCAGCTAACTTTCTTATATAGCCCAGGCACACCTGCTCAGGGATGGTATTGCCCATAGCAATCAGCAGTCAAGAGCATATCTTCAGAAACATGCCCATTGTCCAGTCTGATAGAGGCAGTTCCTAGGTTTATACTCTTCCTGCCCAATTATGCCTAGATTTGTGTGACTGAACAAAGAGCATGGTTAGTATATAGGGCCATCCTAAATTATGGACTACTTGTGGGTTTTTTTCTGGGGGGGGGGGTGTTTCCTTGTTTTTTTTGAATCTTAATCACTATTTGCTGATTGCCATCTACATTAAATTTCTTTTAAGTTTTTCTAAATTATTGGATATGTATGATGTGTAGGGGAGGGTGCTTGGGAGGTCAGAAGCCAACTTTGAAGAGTCAGTTTTTTCCTTTCATTTTTATGTAGGTTCTGAGGATTAAATGCATAAGAGTTAGATTGTGTGTAAATGCTGGCCATCTTGCTGGTCATGTTTTAATATTATTGGTTTCTAAAACAAGAGTGTATCTCTGCTTTATACTAGAAAAGCAACCCTGATGGTAGGAGAAAGGTATGGGTGGGAAGCACATTTGAGTAACCTGACAAATTTTCATAGAGCGAGAAGAAAGAGAGCGTGCTGAGAGAGCAAAACGGGAGGAAGAACTTAGAGAGTATCAGGAGCGAGTCAAAAAACTAGAAGAAGTAGAAAGGAAAAAGCGGCAAAGAGAACTGGAAATTGAAGAAAGGGAAAGGCGCAGAGAGGAAGAAAGGAGACTTGGTGATGATCCACTTTCTAGGAAGGTGAGTATAGAAGTTACTCTCTCCTTTTTTCTTTGGTGCTGGAGCATGAATCCCCTATTTCTGTCTTCCCAGACCTTGTGCATTTATTCTGTTTTAATTACATGTAGATATACCAGTGAATTTTCTTGTACTATTTGTGGCCTGGTTTCTCTAACTACTTTAATCTTTGACTACTAAGATACAATTCACAGTGTCTCCCATCAATTGGGAGAGATAATTGAGTGAGTCCATTCCACCTTCATTCAGAATGTATAGTACAATATAATCAGACTCCTTGATATTACTTGTATGCAAAAATGACTTGTTTCTCTTATCTCTTAAAATTGATGGTTTTGTTGCCCATAGTTCAGTTTTAATCAGCCCATGGGTCATCTTGATTCCTAAACTGTTTCCCCAGTCATAATCTCCTTCCATACTTCAGATCTGCTTCAGTTTTCATAATGGCAATATGTGTGTCCCTTAAATCTGCTCTTCTGTCTCTGCTGCATTTGGTTTGTACTCATTTCCTAGAGCAAAAAGCAAACAAACTTAGTGAGCCCTTTTCACCAGTTTTAGCTGTCAGCTTGTGCTTCAGCCACTCTGAGTTATTGCTTTGCCCTTTAACACTGCTTGTTTATTGATTCCTTTTTTCCAAAAAAAGAATATTTCAATAGATTATTTTTAGTTATGTGCATGGGTGTGTGCACATGAGTGCCGAGTATGTTGGATTCACTGGAGTTACAGATAGCCGTTTTATGTTGGTGCTGGGAACTGAACTGTGATCCTCCGGAAGAGCAGTGTATACATTTAACCACGGAACTCTTTCCAGTCCCTAGTTTAATATTTCTGTGTGAGTACAAGTTTTTACATAGCCAAGGCTGGCTTTAAGCTCCTGATCCTGTTGTCTCTGTCTTCAAGCAATGAAGTTACAGCTGCGGTGCCTCATTTTAACCAGAGTCTTATTTTAGAATCTTGAGGTTTGTTTAATTAAAGAATGAAGTGCTTGATTGGTAACTCTAGTAGTTGTAATCATAACTTTTATTACTATGTGCCTTTTTGCTTTGTCTGCAGGACTCTCGGTGGGGAGATAGAGATTCAGAAGGAACCTGGAGAAAAGGACCAGAAGCTGACTCTGAGTGGAGAAGAGGCCCTCCAGAAAAGTAAGTAGAATCACGAGATCAGTGCACTTTGTCTTGGATCCTAGTATCTGGGATTAAATTTCAGACATAGAAAGAAGGTGATGAAGTTTCTGTAAGAATTGTATGCAGGTCCATCTGTTATTTAAGCCAAGGTCAGGCCAAGGTCAGGGTTCTTGTAGCTTTAGGATGACCTTGAACTCCTGATCTTTCTCTATCTCCCAAGGGTTGGATTTACAAGCTTATTGTGCCACCATACCTGGTTTTAATCTTCGTAGTAATGAGTATAGAACCCAAGGTTGGTAACAGCATAGCAAGCACTCTACCATTAAGTTACTTGCTCAGTTCTTGACTGTTTTTTATGGTAACTGCTAGTGGTAGACAGGAACAGTGGCTTTAATTTTATGCAGAAATTAAAGTTTAGAGGAAGCTGATTGTAAAAATATACAGGTAATTTTTTCAAGGCTATTAGCCTGTGTTGGTTTAAGATACTGAATTTTGCATAGTTTTTATTTAGAAAACATTTTTAAAGGACCAGAGTTAATGGATTTAGACTTAGTGATTTGTAAGAAATAGTGAAATCAAAGATCCAATTCTTTTTGAAAAATTTGTTTTTAAAGCTGTACCTTTTTTCTCAGGGAGTGGAGACGAGAAACTCGGGATGATGAGAGGCCTCACAGGAGAGATGAGGATCGGCTGAGGCGCTTGGGGGGGGACGATGAAGAGAGAGAGTCTTCTGTTAGGCCAGATGATGATCGCATCCCTAGGCGTGGCCTGGATGATGACAGAGGGCCTAGACGTGGTCCTGATGAAGATAGATTTTCTCGTAGAGGAACAGATGATGACCGTCCTTCCTGGCGTAATGCAGATGATGACAGGCCTCCCAGGCGAATTGGTGATGATGACAGGGGAAGCTGGCGTCACACTGATGACGACAGACCACCCAGACGGGGACTGGATGATGACAGACCACCCAGACGGGGACTGGATGATGAGAGAGGAAGCTGGCGTACAGCAGATGAGGACAGAGGACCTAGACGTGGGATGGATGATGACCGGGGGCCAAGACGAGGAGGTGCTGATGATGAACGGTCATCCTGGCGGAATGCTGATGATGACAGGGGTCCCAGGAGGGGCATCGATGATGACAGGGGTCCCAGGCGAGGGTTGGATGATGACCGAGGACCTTGGAGGAATGCTGCTGAAGATAGGATTTCCAGGAGAGGTGCAGATGATGACCGGGGGCCTTGGAGAAATATGGATGATGATCGGATTCCTAGACGGGGTGATGATGCAAGACCTGGTCCCTGGAGACCATTTGTCAAGCCAGGTAAGATTCTAGTTTTAAAATTGAGATGCTTTGTGGAATGTTTGATATATTTGTTTGCATGTAAAAAATGAAATTATAGGGCTAAATGATAGTATATATATATATATTTTCCCTTGTGCCCATGCAGTGGCTTTTATATAAAAATTATTCTTTTTAAATAATTTGTCCACACAACTGTCAACCCATGGGGTCATACTCAGAAGCTCATTTTTGTTCTTCTAGTTAACCCTGGGAGTGCTCACTGATACTTAAACTTTTCTCCACTCTCCAAATAACACACCTGCTCTTCTGGACCACTGTCTTAAATGTGTAAATTAGGAGTTCTCTGCTTTCTGTTAAGTTCTCTGCTTTTGTGTCAAGTCTGTCATTTATCGCAGCTCTTTTTTAAAAGATTTATTAGTTTTAAATTACACGTGAATGCATACCTATGTATGGCTATGCACATGTGAATGATTGCAGGTGTCCATGGAGGCCAGAGCATCAAATTTCCTGGAAATGGAATGAAGGCAGTTATGAGCTGTCTGACATAGGTGTAGAGAATTGAACTGCAAGAAAATATATGCTGTCAACCACTGAGCCACCTCTCATCTGCCTTTTGATGATCCTTAAATCTACCTACTTCTGTTTGAGTTCTTGCCCTACTACTAGGTTTCTGCCATTTTCCCCTACTACCAGTTTTTTCTGCAGTACCCACAATAAAACTTTGTGAGTTCAGATCTAATTAATTAGTACATTTTTGCTTTTACTAGTTGTGATATCTATAGCAAACCTTTTTGTCTTTTCTTGCTTTGGTTATATTTCACTTTCAACTATGTGACCTTAAGACAAGTGGCTTCCGTGCTTTTTGTAAAATGGGGTTGACAATATGATAGATTCTCGGTAAATTGTAGTTGTGTCCTCTAGAAAGTTGCCAAGTACTGAGGAATCCTAGAAGAAATACAAGGTTAGGTGTCTTTATAATCTGCCATCCATCAATACATAATTTGTCTCTTGTGTTTCTGTTTAAACCACTTTACTCGAAACAGTACTGATTTATAATAGTTAATCTATGGCCAGCAGTCCTGGTAACCTGAACAGTTTGTCTAATACTCTTTTGCCTTTAACATTGGAGATTGTGCTGGGCAGTGGTGGTGCATGCCTTTAATCCCAGCACTTGGGAGGCAGAGGCAGGCGGATTTCTGAGTTCGAGGCCAGCCTGGTCTACAGAGTGAGTTCCAGGACAGCCAGGGCTACACAGAGAAACCTGTCTCAAAAAACCAAAAAAAAAAAAAAAAAAAAAAAAAAAAAGGGAGATTGTACATTAGCCTATGCTTGAGGATCATTTGAACAGTGAAGTAACCAGGAAAATAAGTAGACCGGTAAAAGGACTTTTTTTTAACAGTAAAAGGGCTGATCTTGGGAGGCAGAGTGCTACCAACCTGACCTGGCATCACGGGTGTCAGGAGACAATTTTTTCCCCCTTGAACTGAGTGATTGTAAAATAGCCACAAATTTTAATTATGTGATTATAAATATTTTGAATGTAGGCTGTGCATAATGGCACACATCTTTGATCTAAGCACTCTTGGAGGCAGAGGATCTTTGTAAGTTCAAGGCTAGCCTAGTCTACATGGCAAGTTCGAGGACAGCGAGACCTACATAGAGAAACCTTGTCTTAAAAAAAATCAAGAATATGGCAGTGATGATGATTGACTTAAGGATTAAACAAGTTAATATAAATGGGATTTAAGTCTGTATTTTTTGCACTTGTTGATATGAAAGTCAGGTCCAATGGTGATGATTAGCTTTGCAGCTATGATGCACTAACAGAACTTGTTTTATGACTGGATGGTTGAATGATGTCACAGAGGACGGGACTAAGGAAGAGCCTTTGATAAAGTGTTACAGGGTTTAAATTCATAATTGGGTGGTCACTCCTAGTAAACTCTCAAGTTAACTACTTAACTGAGTAGTCTAGTAGAATTAGTTACTGGCACTCATTGTGTACACAGCAGAAAAAGTTTGATAGTCTATTTTATGAAACATTACATCCAGACTGTTTAAGCTTCCTTATAAATACATAACTCAAAAATTGTTTATGACCAACCATTCATGGATATACGTGCTTTTTTGTTAAAGGGGGATTAAGAGTATCTTTGATTTGTGTTTAGGATGATGAATTAATGATAAGATACCTTTGTAAAGGCTGAGGATGAGCTCAGATGATAGAGGACTTTCTTAGAATACAGGCCTTCTTTCTGTTAAATCCCCAGCAGCACATAAACCTACAATTGCTAATTTGTTAAAAATAAAATTGTTTCTTTTTATAAACTAGGTGGATGGAGAGAGAAGGAAAAGGCTAGAGAAGAGAGTTGGGGTCCACCTCGAGAATCAAGACCATCAGAAGAACGTGAATGGGATAGAGACAAAGAGAAGGACAGAGATAATCAAGACCGAGAGGAGAATGACAAGGACCTTGAACGAGATAGGGACAGAGAGAAAGATGGGGACCGGGAGGATCGGTTCAGAAGACCCAGGTTAGTAATGACCTACTGTGGTAACAGGTTTCTCTTAAACTCTGCTGTACATTCAAAATCACTTTTGAGAAATAATGCTCCGGTTTCACTTACCACTTAGGTGCACGTAGAGTGGGAGTGATTAACAATTCCCTTCCCCATCTAGAAAATGGGGGTTTAACCTGTTGGCTGCTTGCAGGTTACATAACTTGTAAAGGAACCAGTCCAGATATCTACCATTCCTACTTCTTAGAGCAGTGAATCAGCTTAGTTGGTCTTAATCCTTTTTTGTTTTTGAGAAGATGGCATTGTTCTGTGTAGTTCAGGTTGACCTGAAATTCCATTTTTATCCAATCCACCTATGTTGAGATTTATAGTCAGTTGACAACACACTCAGTTTCTATTAGTGATGAGAGTCCTAGCTTGTTCCCTCTGCCTTAAAGGCTTTGCCACTAGCAAATCTAGTAGGAAAAGCTCTCTACTATTTAGCATGGCAGCCAGCAACTTTTTGGGGGCTAGTGCACTAGCTATTGGAATATGGGTTGTGCTACTGTAGGATCTTTAGGTAATTAGCTACAGTGAGATCTGTTTGCTTTAATGCCTCAGATACCAGATTAAGAAGTTATAAAATTCAGATTGATAAACTTAGATTAATAAACTGGATTTGGTGTGTTGCTTATTTTTGGTTTTCTTTGGTGGGGGTTGGTTTTGGGGGATTTTGAGACAGGGCATTATGTAGCCCTGGCTATCCTGGAACTCACTCTATTATAGACCAGGCTAGCCTGGAACTCAGAAATCTGCCTGCCTCTTCCTCCCAAGTGCTGGGATTAAAACATGCACTAACACCACTCAGATGGTGTGTTGCTTATAATTATTCATATATTCTGTCAAGAACTGAGCTTGTCACTTTAAATGGCCACAGGGATGAAGGTGGCTGGAGAAGAGGACCAGCAGAAGAATCTTCAAGCTGGAGAGATTCAAGTCGCCGTGATGATAGGGACAGGGAAGACCGTCGGCGGGACAGAGATGATCGTCGTGATCTGAGAGACCTGAGAGACAGAAGGGATTTAAGAGATGATAGAGATCGGAGAGGACCTCCCCTCAGATCAGAGAGAGAAGAAGGTAGAGATATTTTGGCTGTTGGAATATTGGAAAACTGCTTATGGCATGATGGGGGCTTTATAATTGTCTTTTAAATTAATATGAACCCTGATGATACGAGTAAATTTAGAGTACTTGTGAGGTTGTGATGTAAACTCATCTCTTAAGGTGAGTGTAGCAGTACACTAAATGATAGCCAGCAGAAATTGATACTAATGAAAATGGAGACAATATTAAATATATAAGGTCCTCGTGGATGAACACAAAAGTATAAATGTGGAGACATTAGGGCTGGTGATATGGCTCAGTGAGGAGGGTTTGTGTTTTCTCTCCCTTCAACTTGATTTCAATCTGGGAAATCCACATGGTAGCAAAAGAAGTCACTCCCTGAAAGTTTTCTTCTGACCTCTACAAATTCATATCCATAAGTACTTCCAGTGACGTTAAAGTGTCCATTGTACTTACTTTCCTCACATGCTTTTAACAGTTTGCTCAGCAGAATCAGAAGAGTATTAATAACTTAAAATCTCACATTTTATAAATATAAAATATTAACAGTTTTCAATTATGTCTGCAAGTTCATATTTTAAAGATTTTGGTTAGAAATGATGCAATAATTAAAAAATGGCTTTTAGTGTGATTCTGCATTGTTGGTTTTCCAAGTAGTTTCAGGCAGGCATTTCTTAAGTTTCACTTCTGTTTATTTTGAACCAATAAAAATAGTTCAAGCCTACACTTAAAGATGTTTAAACTTTTCTAGCAAGCTCTTGGAGACGCACTGATGACAGGAAAGATGACCGGACTGAAGAAAGGGATCCACCTCGTCGTGTTCCTCCCCCAGCTCTTTCAAGAGATAGAGAAAGAGAGAGAGAACGAGAAGGTGAAAAAGAGAAAGCATCCTGGAGAGCTGAGAAAGACAGGGAGTCCCTTCGTCGTACTAAGAATGAAACTGATGAAGATGGATGGACCACAGTACGACGTTAAGTCCCAAGATGGTGGAGTCAAACTTGTGGCTTACATAGGTTTGATCACATTCAAGGATTATTATACTTGTGCTTCAACCAATCTAAATTGAATTCTTTAATGTTGTCTCACCATAACACAAAAAGCATGAACTTGTATTAATCATATATAATAGATTGATCATGCACTGTATTCACAGGAGGTTGGAAAAACCATGCCATTTTCTGGAACTTAAGGTATTGCATTATTTCATCAATCATTTGTTAAAAAAAAAACTAAAAAATAAAAATGTGAACCCTTCAGGTGTAAACACCTTATCTTGGTATACAATTGATCTTTTTGTTTTGATTTTGAAGTATCAGATGCTAATTTGGAATAAGGTAAGGTTCTCTTGAAACATTTGAAAACCCTTTAAGCCAACTGATCTGACAGCTTTCCCATCAGTAGAAGTGGGAACATACCTTCTTAGGTGTTTACTATTAACTACATTTAGGCAGTTTATAGCTTCTGATCAGTGTAGTAGACATTACAAACACTGGTTGTAATGGGGTTTTCTGTAGACTTTACTTGAGAGAGGTGAGTATAAAGCATTTTTTAGTCATCATCATGACGATGCTGCTCAAGTGCAGATCCAGAACAGTACAGCTTTGGGTTCCTAGAGCATTTGGTAAACTGTTGTGGGTTTCTTTTTTTCTGTTGCCAAAAGAAAACTGCTTTTCCACTAATTCATGCCTTTCAAGCATTTTAAATATGACAATATTTATAAATGTGTGGTTTGGAGGAATTGTTTAAATTCTTTTTCCTAATTTTCTTTCTTCAGGATAGATTATTTCAACAAGTAATTTGTAGTGATGACTGTGTTGACTTCAATTTTGGAGTGTAGTAGCTGTGTTAAAAAAGAGTAACCATTGGTCTTATTGAAGCCAACACAGAACTTGCTGCTGTGTTTTTTTCTTTGGTGATAAATAAAATACTTACATAATTGGTGTTAGTGTTGATTTGTCAATGGTGCTATACTCCATATATTAAGTTTCTGTGAAGTTTTATCAGTGCTGTTAAAATAAGTCATTGTTAGTATCAAAAGAATAACTTAATAGTAACACAAAAAAGCAAATTGTAGCAGCTAGCAAGTTTGTGAAGTGCCCTTGTTGTTCACATTCTCTGAGGTGATGAAACCACCTTGGGTTTCATCAGGAATTAGGAAAAAAGCCAGTAACATAGTTGTAGAGGATTTTTGCCACAAACTTACAGTCTGAGTAAGCCTATAAATTTTACTAAGTAGTGGTTTAAAATACTATACTGTTAAAAGTTGTCAGGCCAGAAGAGAGAGTATTGATTTCTACTTTGTTACTGGTTTTTTTTGTTTTGTTTTTTTTTTTGTTAAAAGACCACTGGTTTTATTTGGGGCAGTAACCTACCTATGTATGTTTTCACTAGTGATCCAGATGCTGATGTGATGCCATAGATAATCCCCAGCAAGTGATTCTTTTGATCATCTACGTTTACATGAATGTACAAGGTTGGGGAGCAGGTTTTCCTGCAGACCCAGCCTTGCATCTCAGTTGGGGTTTCCAAATATTTTCTGCTTTCTTACTCTGGGAGAAAACCCAGAGAACAGGGTGGGGGCAGAAGTATCTGATGCTTTTGCTTTGTGGTCTAGCTCATGGGTTCCTACTTCCACAGCCATCCCACCAGCATTAAACAGGTTAAAGGAAAGCTGATCAATCTTCTGGATATGCCAGGTGAGCCCTGTAAACAAAAGCCTTAAAGCTTCTATAGCTGTGCTTGAAGGTAGAGAACCCTTAGAAGATCTACATTAAGCCAGCTAGGAGAGGGATCAAACATATGTATGGGGTATTAGTCAAGAACCACCAGTGCCACATGGCTTGTAATCCTAGAATTTCCCAGGTCAGTTTTGGCTGGTGAAACTTAGTCTTAATGTTTTTCTCAAAGACACTTTGGCAAAGTTATATTTATAATAGAACTATGAGACACTAGAGGGAATATTGTTAAGAAAACTCAAGACAAAATTAATTTGAAATAAACACATTTCTGATAGTTTTGAAATACATGGTTTTGGTTTAATATATCTGACAAAAGATCTAATCAAAGCCATTTAACTTCTGAAAAGGACTTTATAGGAAAAATAAAGTACAAAAAAAGTAAAAAGCTGTTAAAATTCACAAGTTTGGATAGATTACAAATGCAGGCTAAAGCACAGCACAACTTGTGCCTCTGCCCATGGCGATGCTGTTACAATGCTGTGCCTTTTTGTGGTCTAGCCAGATCCACAGTGCATTCTTAGGCAGACGCCAACTTTATCAAACTGTTAGATGAAACTTTGAGTTTTAAGTTTCATTTTTGTCCCTTTAATAATTTTGTGCATTCTAGGCAAGTGCTCTATCATTGAGCTGTACCCCTGGCCCTAAATTTGGATATCTACTGTAAACATTTTTTGCTAAACCTTTATAACATTGCATTCCAAGGATTGCTTAGCCTTCCTCTGCCTCCTGAGTTTCAGGATTAAAGGATTATTTTTAGGGCTAAATTTATTTTCTCTAGAACGCTAGAAAAACAAGTACTTTTTTTTGCTTATATTGTACACTTTCTTCAGTATCTGTTAGCTGGAAACAGACTTGGCATGGGTTGGAGAACACTGTGGGATACAATTTTGTGTGGACACTACTGTGTGCAAGTATATGGAGGTCAGAGGTCAAGGGTTGCTCTACTCAATCATATTCTACTTTAATCCAAACAAGGTGTTTTTTTGAATCTGGAGTTTTCCATACCTGGAGCTAGACTGCCTAAACTAGTGAGTTCCAGGCAGAGGGCCCTGCCTGTGATGCAACCACAGCTACCTTTGGCTTAAATTACCCCAAATCTGCAGAATGTCGAGGTCCAACTTTATATGACCACCTAGCTTATGAAATCATGTTTTTCAACTCAGACCTGGAGCTCATCCATGTAGCAAGACTGGCCTCTGCCTCATCAGCACTGGGTTATAGGCATACCACTTCCCTTTTTATGTAGGTGCTGGGGATAGAGGTACTTTTTCTGACAACTATCTCCCTGTTAATATAACCAGAGCCCTCAATACCACGTAACAGGAATGCCAGTTTCAGCAGCCTTTTATTCTCTGTAAGATGCCAAAAATTAAAAGTTGGCATTAGGTATATGTTTTCGTGGTTCAGCTCATGTGCTGACCGTATACTGGGACCATACATACATGCCTTGGGAAATAACTGACAGCAATTCTGACTTGATCTTGCTTTTGACATTGAGAATACCTTTTTGAAAAGGCAGATCAGTCAGAGTTAGAGGATGTTAATTTATGTTGACTCAAAAAACACCCCAAAACAAGTGGTATATTTTCTAGCAAAATAACAAGGAACATGGTTTTATTAAGTTTAGGCCCAGGCCCAGTAAATGTGGAGCTATAACAAGGATGGTTTTTTTCCTTTTATCAATAGGGCTCACAGCTGTCAGTATTTTCACATCAGCCTCTTATACAGAAAGTTTGCTGTAAAGTTGTTGCCTAATAATGAAAGGCAGTCTAGCTAATGCCCAGCATTCCTTAATCTCTTGGCTGGTGTTTGCATATAGTGGTGTTGGAGCATGTCTGAATTTATCTTAATTCACCTTCCCCTTTGCCTCTTCTGTCTAGATAGGTAGTTTTGTGCCATATTCCCAGCACTCAATATGATGGATTTACAGGAGTACTGGAAAGGGTTAGGAACTTTTGCATGAAGATCTTTTGGGGTTCTAGAAGCAGACAAGGGTTTCTTAGTAATATGGAACTACCAAGAGGGAGGTTATAGTACTTGTATGCAACCGCAACTGTTAAAGCCTTAAAGTGGTGTTTATTCTGGTACACCCTCTGTAAATTGGAAGGCAAACAGCCCAGAGTACAACCTTGTGGAACTTGAGTTATTGCATTATAGTTCACCATTTTCTATTTGGGAACCCTGAACTTGAGCAATCAAGATGGGTTAACACTGCTTTAAAGGTTTCCTCCTTTCTGAGGAGGAAATGTCTTAGCATCAGACACAAAGAATTGGACCATTGGGGTGGTGCATAGTGAAAATGCAAAGTAGGAGTTACAGGGGAGATTAATGGATTCATAATACTGTCACTGCATAAATACACATCTCCTAAACAGCACCATTTCCAAATATGTACACGATATGATTAAGCCTTGGCACAGTTAATTTTAAGGGTTGGAAGGACTACTTGCTAATTCAGTAGAATATCTGATACATAAAAGGATAAGGAACTGTATTCTACCTGCTACAGATTGTGCCTTTAAGCCCCCCATCTAGGACAGAAACAAGCCACGAGGAGGAACACCCTCTCAATACTGGAAAGTGTACTAAGTTGCTTTACCTGCAATTAGAATAACAAACTAAAATAAATTAATTGCATCAAACAATAAAATAGTCATCTTGCCGACATTCCATACAATTGTTAGTTTTACACTCAGTTCAGAGGCTATTAAAAATACTCTAGACCTAATAAAGTGCCCCCATTCATAAAACGAAACATCCATGATCAGAGACAATTTCATACGGATGCGCACCTAAAATAGGCCGACGTATACAGTAAACAGCGCCTCATTCACCGCACTTCAACCGGTGGTACGTCTGCTCAGCCCTCACCGTTCTGGATGCGAGTTTTAGAAGCTAAGGACAAAATTCAAGATTTCAACGTCAGAAACCGACCACTCCACAAGAAAGTGCTGCGCCCCTGCAGCTTCACTAAAACCCAAACGACTTCCCAAGTTGAGCAACGGGAGAGGAGCACAGGTTTCAGGTGTACGCAGCTCGATGCAGTCCGCTCCTAGCGCAGCTTCTTGCTGGGCAGGCTGTCTCTGGTGCTGCGCGGCGGCGGGCGGACGGTGGGCGGTGGCACTTTGGAGAGCGGGCAATACTTGATGGTGTGTGCGTTGTCGCCACTGGCGCCGCACAGGGGGCACGTGTAGCGGCGCAGGACCGGGCACAGCACCCGGCCGTCCGGGCCCTTGAGGATGTGTGTGGTGTAGAGCGCCACCGCCTCCTTGTTGTTCCGGCAGAACACACACACCTGAAGCTCCGGTTTCAGCAGACGCGCGGCGGTCGACCCGGAGGCCGCGTGCAGACGAGGCTCGGCAGCCCACGCAGGGCTCGGCTCTTCGCGCGGCGTCACTTCGGCCGTGGAGGCGGCAGAGGCGGAGGGCGCGCAGCCCAGCAGCACCGCGGCGGCGCGCCCTGCAAACGGGTTCAGCTCAGCGAAGCGCTCCTCTAGCAGCCCGGCCTCGGCGGGGGCAGCGCACAGCTCTAGCGCGCGCAGTTCCAACGCGCCGCCCAGGTAGCGGCTCCCGGCCTCCGGCTCATCGCCGTCGTCGTCTTCATCGTCCTCGGGCGGCCCCAGCGTGGGCTCCGCCGCCGTGGGCCCGGGCCCCTCATGCGGGGAGCCGCGGTCGCTAGCCCTGGTGATGAGCGTGGCTAGCCCCAGGTAGTCGTTCCAGGAGCTAAAGGGCTGCGGGTGCACCGGGCCCGAGGAGCTCACGTAGCGGGCGCTGGGCACGAGCGCCATAGGCGCGGGGGCGCGGGCGCGGCGGGGCGAGCGTGGCGCCCAAGGGAAAGCCTCCATGGGCCGGCAGCGGGCCGCGCGCCTCCCCGCCGCCGCCGCCGCCGGCAAGGGCCGGACGGAAGGGACGCAGGAACCTGCCTGCTGGCCTGCTGCGGGGTGGGGCAGCCTTGCTTCCTTTTATCGCTCCCGCTTTCTCCCGTGCCCCTCCTTGCTGTCTCGGCCCTGCCCCCTGCGATCCTCCGCCCGGGCCACTGCGCCCGCGCCCCCGGACGGAGGCGGAGCGGAGGCGGGCGCGCGCTCTTCTCCAGCCCCGCGCGCTTCCTGCGCCCCGCGCGCTGCGCCCACCTCACCAGCTGCGGGGCGCCTGGCATCCTGCGAGGGGGCGGGTGAGGCGCCGCCTCGGGCCCTGGCGCTCAATGGCTGCCGACCTGACTCCGCGGGCGCCGGTCGGGACGCTGATTGGTGGCGACCAGGGAAGGGGTGGGCGGTGCTTGCGGGGAGGGGATGGCTGTGCAGAAAGGGGCTGGATGATGGCTGGGGCTTGCATTTGCCCGAGCATGGAGACCTCAACCGGTGACCCAGCTTGGCTTTTGTTGTTGTTGTTGCTGTTGTTTTTGTTTTTGTTTCCCCTGCGGGGTATTGAGGATGCCAGTGGCACAGATCGCGATGAAGCCACTGGGATGCGTGCATCCACTTGCAGCTTTGACTGGACCGGGTTTATGGTTTGAAGCCACCACTTTCCCCTTGCTTTTTATCGTCATCAGCAAGACAAGCTGTGGGAGGCAAGGCTAGGCGCTAACGTCCTTCAAAGCCCAGCTAGAGACCCAGTAACTTCAGTTGGCACAGCGTTCTGGAGCTCTTTCCACAGGGTGAAGTCCTCCCACAAACCTTGAAGCTCAGGGAGGAAGCTCACGATTTATATGGTTTATATCTTAGCGAGTAGTGGAGGATCACAGCAGCTCCAACAGGTGTTCAGAAACTGGGGCCGTAAGCTGTTCACTTAGGTAGAGGCGACAATTGGGCTAGAAATTCTTACTACGGGCCAGTTTGTGTTAAGCTCCTCTTCCGGGTGCTTATATGGAAATTAGTGTCTGTGGAACTTGAAAAACAGCATATTCAGTGCTTTGAAACAGGTAACATTTTCTCCTTTTGGTAAAACCTTGGAAAATAAAGGACTTACTAGGGGAGAAAGAGATAGTCTCGCCCTTCCCTGGAAAAGAGGCAACTAAAATGATAAACACCAACAACCTCAAAAAATAATTTGAAACTAGGAAAAGACACTGAGAGCTCTTCTGGAATGTGACCTAGAATGAAGGATAGAAAATGCCTTCTCTCTGTTGGCTTGGCAGGGGAGAGAGCTGATCTTGCTTTTCCCTCTTTGTAACATACAGTATCAATGGAAGCAAGTTGATAGCACCTCTGATGCTATCAGCTTTCTTTAGGTAGTAGGCCACATTCATATGTTTTTGGCTTAGATTTTTTACAAACCTACTTTAATAAGGGTTCTTAAACACATCAAGCTCCCTTATAGCCGGCCAAAAGTAGGGGAGAAAGAAAGGTTAATAGGACAAGAGGGTAATGGACCCGTTTAAAAGTAGTTCTTTGGGGGGGGGGTGATTCCAATCTTTGTTGTCAAGATATCAGCAGTCCAGTTCAATAGTGTCACCAAACATGAATCAGTAGCAGCAGGTTGATCCAGAAGAAACCATGAGGCTCTAACAATTGGCACGAGTCCATGGAAGTGGCAGTAAGCCACCAACATATGGGAAGTTTCTTTTGTCAAGTTACTCTCTATGAAGTCACAAAAAGTGAAGCTCAGCAAAGAGAGCAAGGCACACCAATGCCAGAGGGTTGTCAGTGAAGACCAGTGTCAGTCAGCAAAATCCAATGAAGATCAGAAAGGCGAACCAATGCCATAGCGTCATCCACTGTCTGTTGGGTTGTACTTACAGTCTTTCCAAACAACATGTGTCCTCTCAAGTGTCCACTCCAGCAAAACATCACATGCCCTTTCACCAGGCAGCTTCCAGAGAAACACCACATGTCTGTTCTTAGTAAAACATCCTCTCATGTGTCTGCTTCAGCAAAACATCCTCTCGTAAGACAGTTTTCAGAAAAACATCACATGACACAACTGAGTCTCTAACAAAACCAGAAATTCCCACTTCACACATGTCTTGCTGTGCCTGGCAAAGAATGCTCAGAACTTGGTTCTGGTTTGGATTAGTGTTAGGATGACTGTATGGGTGAAACAGGTCATTTGTAAGAGGAATCTTTGGGATTATCTAATCTAGTCTTTACAAGTGAAGAAAATGAGACCCCGAGAAGAGATGGAGTTCTTGAAGGTCAAACAATGACTATGTGACAGTCAGAATCAGGACTCAGGCCAGGTGATCTCTCCAAATACCACAGCACAGAAGGTTTTTTTAGGCTAAGTTGGTATTTGCATTAGTGGGTAGCTGGAAAGAAGTGAGTCGGAATGATGTGGCTTTGCTTGAGCCTAGAGCCTTGTGCTTTTTCCACCCATCCTCCTTGTTCCCTGAAATAATGACTCTGTGACTTATATAAGAATAAATGTCCACGCCAATAAGTTTAGCTTGTTTCTTGACTAGCTCATAATTACCCGTTCATTGTAGTCTAACTCCTCAGTTTCATGTAACTGTCACCTTCAGTGTTCCAGGGTGGATTTCCTTGTTTATTTTATTCTATGAATGCCACATGGCTGGTTACTTCTCAGTTTTATGCATCTGTCTCCTCTGAGTTTGGGGCAAATCTCCCATGCCTAACTCTTTCCCAGAATCAATCAATCAATCTCTCTCTCTCTCTCTCTCTCTCTCTCTCTCTCTCTCTCTCTCTTTCTCTCTCTCCCATCTTCTGTGCTATTTCCTGGCTCAGCTGATTGGGCATAGGCTTCTTTAATTGACAGATGATGCTTCCATACACTGTACAAGAGATTCCACACAAGCTCCTGCCTGTGGGGAGCTGTACAGAGCCCACTGGAGACAGGGACAGAACCTGAAGCAAGAAAGGGACTTCTGTTTTGATCAACTGTCAAGTTAGGGCTTGAAGATATGTTTCATGTTCTTTCTCATGTCCTAGTTTCCACTGTTTGGTAGAGACCTGGAGCCAGGCAGGGATACTCTGCACTTGGCAATGTAGTTCCTTTTTAAAGATTGTGTTGAACTCAAGTTCAAAATCACCCTTTATCCCCACTCCACCTCCCGACACCAACACCAAAAATAAACAGTCTCCCACAGAAGCCTGGCAGGTTTGCTGACACTGAGCTTGAGCCCTTACCACAAGCATGGTGGCCCCCAGAGTGGTATGAAGATTATTATTCTATAAATGGAAAATTCCACTCTACATCTGTTTATGCAGCTTGCATACTTTCAATGTATGCAAAGTTTTCAAGCTCTGAAGAAGGGGAGTTCTATTCTGAGAAAAACTTCAACAAGCAAAGTTTAAACCTTCTGGTTACTATGTCTGCTTCCTTTAAGACAGGCTAGAGGAGACAAGAAACAGGACTTTTGCGCCCCTCCATATGTTTCTTAGTCCTTGGGTTGAATGAGAACAAAGCTTAAAAAAAACTATTATTGTGTTTTTGTGTGCTCACCCCATGTGTGTGTGTGTGTGTGTGTGTGTGTGTGTGTGTGTGTGTGTGTGTGTGACACACACTGCAGCACAAGTGTGGAGGTCAGAGGACAGCTTTCAGGAGTAAGGTCTTCTTTCACCTTTGAATGGGTTCCAGGGATTGAACTTAGACTGTGAGGCTTGCATGGAAAGTGCTTTTACCTGCTGAGCCATCTCGACAGCCCAAATCTAAAGTGTTTATGTGAGTAAGATCAAATGCCTTGTTTAGTTCAAGGCATGGGTGATGGTACAGAGAGGTCCTGGAAGGATGTAGGGGTGTGAGTATCCTGGGATACAACTGCTTCATTCTCAAGTGTTACGTAGGCATTCGACCCAGAAAGAAAGTCTAAACATGGAGAAAAAAGATCATGAAGGCCTTTTAAATGTCCTTAGGCACACACATGGCTTCTACACAAAGGGACATTTTGCTGTTAGTGACTTTGGAAACCCCAGAGTGGGTGACTGCTCCACATCTGGGCTAAATAAATATTTACTTTTTGTCCCTGAACATAGGCCTCAGCCTGGCCATGAATTCTCCAGTTCTCTCTGAGGCAGAGCATCTTCCAGTATCTCCCATGGAGTTGAACTGCCTGTTCTTCACTTTCTAAGAGTCTAGAATGCAGTAGACAGAAGTAGCCAGAGTGTGAAAGTTTTTGTTTTGTTTTTTCGTAAAATAATACACTCATCTGTTGGAGGCAGGAAGACAGGTGGACATGGACCTCATCTCAGCTCCCTTCTAAAGTGTGCTTGGCTGGCTAGACAGAAGGCTCTAGTGGGCAGGGGTGGGGAGCTGTTTGTGCTATTTTTCTCTCTCCACACACCCCTAGCCTGACTGTTTCCTTTGCTGGTAGCAGAACTGAACCATGAGAGGCTGCACACAGACTGTAGATGGACTGAGTTCTCCAGAAGTGTGTGGCAATGAGGCAGTTTGTCCAGGCACTAGGAAGCTAGAGATGCTGTTTGTTGGGCAGTGGTTTCTCATTAGCCTTTCTGCCAGGCTCTGAAGAGTACATCAAAGTGCCTTTCCCTATCCACTTCCCTGCTGTAGGCTTTGTAGGCAGGCCCAAGTCAGAGGCACTGGAGGAATCTATCTGAAGGGCCTTGACCTTGTCCATGCCACAACTCTGGCCAAGTTTTGGGCCTTGCCCTCTGTGACTCTATTTAATCTTAGAGCTGGACATAGTGGAGACATTTCTGAGTGAAGTGGCTTTACTGGGCCCTGGAGGGGTCTTTGAAGAGACCTGCAGCTTTGGATGAGAGACTTAAGGTCTCTAGGCCCCAATCCCTTCCTGTGAACCTTGAAGGAGCTCCTCGGGGAAAATGGCAGACACCCTGTCTTGCTTTCCTACTTCTGTGTTCCACCTTCACTTCATAACCTGTGATAGGTTTAAGACAAGCAGAGATATCTCAGGTTTATAGTTCCCACTGAGTGAGGAGAAGGCTAGTGATCCAGTCCTAGCCCTTGAACTTGAGATGTAAGTAGGTAAGTGTTAGGAGTTTGCTCCTTCTGTATATGACAGGAAGCTGCATTCATGAAATCTCAACAGTATGACTGCTTAAATAAGACCTAAAAAATGACAACACCCATTGACATGCTGTATTAGTCAGGGTTCTCTAGAGTCACAGAACTTATATGTAGTCTCTATATAGTAAGGGAATTTGTTAATGACTTACAGTCTGTAGTCAAATTCCCCAACAATGGTCGGCAGTAGCTGTGAATGAAAACCTGAGGATCTAGCAGTCGCTTAGTCCCACAAGGCTCGAAGGCGAAGAAGATTGAATCTTCCTCCTTCCAATGTCCTTATGTAGATCTCCAGCAGCAGGTGTGGCCCAGATTAGAGGTGTGCGTACCACTATACCTGAAACTTGTGTCTTCCACTCTCAAGATCTAGATCACAGGTGAGCCTTCTAATTCTGGATTATAATTCACTCCAGATATAGTCAAGTTGACAATCAGAAATAGCCACTACACATGCCTATATGAATGGGGGGAAATTTCACAAGGTCCCGCCCCTAGAGGAAGAACTACAGGTAATGGTTGTTGAGAGAGGAAGTCTTCTACAGTCATGAGCCGAGTAGGTTATCCAATCTCAGGTGTCAGCTCTAAAACACATAAGAGCAACACTAAAAGGAGTCCGCAGGTTATGTTTATAAATTTATATGCATATATGTAACAATAATAACTAATGAATAAGCAGAGAGGGTGGCACATGCCTTTGATCCTAGCACTTTGGAGGCAGAGACAGATGGATCTCTGAGTTTGAGGACAGCCTGATATACATAATGAGACCCTATCTAGAGGAGGGGGAGGAGGAAGAGGAGAAAGAAGAAGAGGAAGAAGAGGAGGAGGAAAGGAATGAAGGAAGAAAGAATACTGGAAGGACACAGGAATTGGAGGAAGAAGAGGAAGAAAGGAAATGATGTACACAGCATTTATGAAATTCTCAAAATAAAAGTTCATATAACAAAAATCTAACAACTCAGAGGCCCCTTCCTCAGCTCAGGTAATGGAGCTGGAGTAGACCTGAGGCAACAAGACTTCATGATAAAGTTGGCATAGTGGTGGGTTACAGGAAATGCTTATTTTTAAGAAGCTGTGGTGACATTTTTGTTGGTGACTTGTTACAAGACACATAGTTTAAGTGTCTTTGTGATTGGGGCACTTGGAGTCGGGTCCTTTTACTTGCAGCTGGCTTTATTTCTGTTTTGGAATTTTGAAAATGTATTTGTCACCTGTCAAAAAGCTCTGTGATTTTCTGGCCAGGCAGAGGTAATACCTGTGTCAGAGTATTTTTACCTTTCCCCCTACCTCCTTCCTTTTTCACTGTTTGATCTAAGGTCTAACTATGCAGCTCGGGTTGACCTGGAACTTGATGTGTATGTAGCCCAGGCTGGTCTTTAATTCAGGATCCTCCTGTCTTCACCACCTAAGTGCTGGAATCAAGTGTGGGTCACCTTGCCTTTTACTGTATCACAGTTCTGTGTATGTGGACTAGGGCTGGAAGGGAATCAGGAGAATCAAGTCAGGGCATCTCTTCTCTCCTGCCTTGGGTACAGTCTCCCAGCTGAGGGTAATGATTTCACCACCACGAGCACCTGGCACTTCACTTGCCACGGCCCATGAGCCCAGGTGCTTTGATTAACCTCATGCTTTAGACCTACCTGCTGCCGTACCTGTTTCACAGACATAAATGAGGGGTTTAGGTAGGCTGAAAACATATCCAGCATATTACAGCTGAATAGCGGTGGGGTTTCTCTAAATCCTCATAATCTCTGACTATCTCAAGCCATGGATAAGTTGTGGATGATTTGTTTAGAATTACCTACCTCTGGCTTCACCACTCTACTCATGCACCCTCTAAGGGACCATCTTCATTCCATTCATCTTCAATTCTGCTCTGACAGAAGTGGTGAATGCAAAATAGCCCAGTCACCTTGGAAAATAAGCTTATTTAGTTCACTTTGGTATGAACACTGTGCCCTGTTGTATCTGAAGAACTGTCTTCCAGGTACATAGTTTTTTTTTGTTTTTTTATTTTTTGTTTTTTTTAAGTTAAGCATAGGCTGTGGGTATAGTTTAATGGTAGAACACTTTATGAGCATAGGCAAGGCCCTGGGTTCCATCTCTAGCACTTCAAAGAATGAGAAAAAAGTCAAACCTATATCTAGACCTGATGGTACACATCTGCTTTCCCATCACTGGAGAGGCTGAGGCAGAACAACTACAAATTTGAGGCCAGCCTGGGAACAGTGTGTCTCAAATTTAAAAAAAACAAACAACACAAAATTACCCTGTGTCCTGTTAATTATACTGGAGGAATGAAAACACAGGTCCCCACAAAGCCCTCCATGCAAATATTCCCAGTGGATCTCTCAGCCAGAACCTGAAATTCAACCAAGTTTATAGTTACTGAGCAATAATAAGCAAAGGCACAGAATGGAACAGTCTTCAGCACTGAAAAGGATCAAACATGGAGCAAGGTGGATGAGCCTCAAAACATTATGCATCGAGAAAGAAGTCAGATGCAAAAGACTGCTATTGTCTGCAACTTACTTATATGAAATTTCTAGGGGGCTGGAAAGATGGCTCAGTGGTTAAGGTCATTGACTGCTCTTCCAGAGGTCCTGAGTTCAATTCCCAGCAACCACATGGTGACTCACAACCATCTGTAATGGGATCCGATGCCCTCTTCTGGTGTGTCTGAAGACAGCTACAGTGTACTCATATACATAAAATAAATAAATAAATCTTTTTTTAAAAAAAGAGAAATTTCTAGAAAAGACAGTGTGCCAGAGAGCAGATGCAGCAGGTGGTATTGACTGCAAAGAGGCATGAAGGACCTTCTGGTAGTGATGAAAGTGTTCCTAAACTCAGTGGTGGTGATGTTTGCACAACTGTATGAATTAATAATCTCTTTATGATGGGTAAATTTTATGGTGAGATGAATCACACCCCAATAAAATTGTTACGACTGTTCACAGCAGCATTGTTTTTAATTGCCACAAACAGTAAACAACTCAAATGTCCATAAGCAGTAGAATGGATAAATCTGATATGTTTATTCAGTGGATCCTGTTGAGCAGTATTAATGAGTCAATTATAGCAACATGAGAAAACGTGGCATCAGGAACATAAGGTGAGTGACAGAAATACAATTGGAAAAGAGTGAACTGTGTGCCATTTCCAGTTTGCCAAGATATTTTTTAAATAGCTTTCAATATGCCTTGATATCTGCTCTGGACTCAGCATACCAAACCAGTAAAAATGTTTAATGGTAGTAATAGGGTTTTGGGTGATTGCAGGAGCTCTAGTAACCAATTAACTAAAGTGTAAACAACTAGTTAATCTATAACAAACTGATATATTGATTGAGAAGGCCATAGCCAGTTTATTTGTTTTCTATGTCTCAGTTCTGTTCTTTTCTAAGAGCTGTCTAATATTGGTTGATAGTATCAGAATCACTTCTGATTTTGCTTAAACACAAACTACCCAATTTAGTTGGTCTAAGAAAATTTTCCTTTCCTCCTTTCTCTCTCTTTCTCTCTCTCTCTTCCTTTATTTCTTTTCTTTTCCTTTCTTTCTTTTTTTTTTTTTTTGTTTTGTTTGTTTGTTTTTTTGAGACAGGGTTTCTCTGTATAGCTTTGGCTGTCCTGGAACTCACTCTGTAGACCAGGCTGGCCTCGAACTCAGAAATCCGCCTGCCTCTGCCTCCCAAGTGCTGGGATTAAAGGTGTGCGCCACGACTGCCGGCTCTTTTCCTTTCTTTTATTTTCTTTCTTTTGATAGGGTCTTACTATGTTGCCTTGGTGGGCCTGGAACTCACTATGTATACCAGGCTAGCCTTGAACTCACAGGGATATGCTTGCCTCTGTCTCCCAAGTACTGGGATTAAAGATGTGTGCCATCATGCCTAGGGAAAATTTTCCTTTTAACACTAAAACACAAAACAGAGTGCTACTTAGGGATGACAAACACATATGGTGTAACTCTAGAGAAGAATAAAGGGGTGGTTTGAGGAGACAACTCAGTCAGTAGAATAGAGTGATTGCCTTGAGAGTACAAAGGCCTGAATTCCATCCTCAAAACCCACATTAAAATACACACACACACCGGGCGGTGGTGGCACACGCCTTTAATCCCAGCATTTGGGAGGCAGAGGCAGGCGGATTTCTGAGTTCGAGGCCAGCCTGGTCTACAGAGTGAGTTCCAGGACAGCCAGGGCTACACAGAGAAACCCTGTCTCGAAAAAACCAAAAAAAAACCAAAACAAAAACAAACACACACACACACACACACACACACACACACACACACACACACACCCCACTACCACCACCACCACCACCAAAAGCAAAACAAAAACCCTGGGTGTCTTAGAGTTTTATTGCTGTGAAGAGACACCATGACCACAGCAACTCTTATAAAGGAAAGCATTTAACTGGGGCTAGCGTACAGTTCAGAGGTTTGGTCCAATTGCCATGGTGGGAAGCAGGGTGGGATGTGGGCAGACATAGTGCTGGAAAGGTAGCTGAGAGTTCTACATTTGGATTGGCAGGCAGCAGGAAGAGAGAATAACATGGCCTGGCTTGGGCATCTGAAACCTCAACCCCCTTCCCCCAGTGACACACTTCCTCCAACAAGGCCACACCTCTGAAAAGAGGCACTCCCTGTGAGCCTAGAGGGAGCATTTTTATTCATTCACCACAGGTACAATTCTAACGTATTACCAGTGATTTTCCCCAGGCTGACTAGACTTCCCCCTCTTCTAGTGGTCCTGAGCTAGGTTTTGGGATCAACACATTCTGTCACCTTGGAAGTCAGCAATGGGTCTTGCCCATCCCCAGAAGTATTGTGACACAGACCCTCCTACCCTTCTTATTTGTAAGGAACCTAGTGATCAGACTGGGTCTACCTGGCTAATCCAGGCTCATCTCCCTACTTTAAGGCCAATGGATTAGGAACCTTAACTCCATTTCCAAGTAGACTTCTTTCCCTTTGCTATGGAAGACGATGTACTTGCAGGTTGGATGGCCATTCTTTTGCCTCCTATACTGTCTAGGGGACCTTGGCAGATAGTTTATTCATCTGCAACAAGCTTTTTACTACCTCAGCATTTGGGTGTTGAAGGTGTGTAGTTGTTGGTTGTCTTTTAGCCCAACTGTCCTCCAAATTGTAGAACTCTGACAGCATCCCTAGGCTGTTTATCAGAAGTGGCAGCTTTCTTTCTTTCAGTTTTTGCCACTTGTTCCTTGGAGGGGAAGTCACCCCTGAATGAGTACTGATCTCTAAAACAGCTGAGGTTCTTACCTTTTGGCACATTTGTGAAGATCTGGTGACAGAATGTAGTAAGGTTTCCTCCATGGTGTCTAACTGTATTTTTTTAAAAAAGAATTAAATTTGATCTTTTGTATTGAAACATAAAACATAAAGATCGTGCATGTTTATGGGGTATAATGCTTATGTTCATATGTACACAGCATATAAATCAGGGATATAGAAAACCTGTCTATTCTGCCAAGCACCTACCATTTCTGTACAGGGAAAACATTCAAGCTCCTTCTAGCGCTTAGCACATGTGCATTTAAAACTATTAAAAATAAACAATGGTTTGGTAGGAGAGTCAATACCTCAGAGTATTTTCCTTTTTAAAGATTTAGTTCTAAGTGTGTGTGTGTTTGCATGTTCATATGTATGAAGGTGCCTGTGGAAATCAGAAGCATCCAACAGATACCCAGGAACTGGAGCTATAGGTGGTTGAAAACCACGTGGTGTGGGAACTGAGAGCCAGAGTTGGGTCCTCTGCTAGAGCAGTATATGCTCTTAACTGTTGAATCATCTCTCTAGCCCCAAAGGTACTTTTTAATGAAAACTCTAAAAAAAACCAAAAAAAAAAAAACCCTTAAATTATTCAAATACTAGATTCCCTCATGTTATTAAAAAATTAAAAATACAGATAGCATCATTATTCTGATCCTGTCAATTTTGTGCCATTCCCTCCCCAGTGGTGACCCATGAGACACAAGTACCACAACGGTAAAAACTTTATTTATTTAGTTAAGACAGTATCTCACAATGTAGAGCAGGCTGGCCTGGAATTCATAGAGAAAAACAAACAAACAAGCAAACATTTGCTCCAAGGCACTATGGATAGAAAACTTTTTATAAAATATACAGAAAAGAAGGGCCAGCAAGATTGCTTAGATGGTAAAAGCTCAATTAAGTGGTTATATAGAGAAACCCTATGCTACTTGTCATTTAACTGCATTTTTGAAAGCTTGTTATTGATTTCTTGTGAGCTTCACATCATGCACCCAGTTCTGCTCTTCTCCCCTTCCCCTCACATCTGCCCCTTACTCTTGCAACCTCCCTCCCAGAATAAAACACACACACACACACACACACACACACACACACACCACCCACACAAACAACAACAACAACAACAGAAAGCACAGAAAACATCTCATCATGGAAGCTGTAGTCTGTCACAGTGTGTCCCACAGTGTATCTGTCTGTCCATACATTTTACTTGCAAATGTTCACAGTAATGAGTCATTGGTTGGTTTGAGATCTCTGGCTTTGGACACCATCAATGTTGGATCCTCATCTGAACTCCTCCCAGTTGTTATCCTATTATTGCCTCGTGTCATGGAGACCCTGGAACTTTGTAATTGCGGGACTGGTTCTTACATACCAAGCAGATAATATAGATTTTGGGGTGGGACATCTCAGAGCACTATATCTGAGTCCGGCTGGTAGCAAAGCTGGTCAGCCTCTCTCCGGCATTACTCTGGCTAGGCCACCCAATGCTGCCACCAGTAGGAAGGAAGCAGAGTCAGCTCTCCTGGTCTCACACCTTCAGGACCAGCTCACCCATACCCATACCTCCAGCTCCAGCTCCATTGTGCTGCCCAGTCAAGGTATGGGCCTCATTCTCCCAAATGCTACAGCCTATGAGGGGCTGGGCCAGCTCTCTGGCTCTCACATCTTTGGGGCTGGCTCACCCTGCTCAACTGTTGCAGCTGGTGAGGGACAGGGCCAACTCACCTACTCTCATGACCCCAGGACCAGCTCTCCCAACGGCTGTAGGTGGTAGTGAGGGGGGAGGTCATCACCCCCACACCCATGCCACCTCATAAGTGGTGGGGCCAGTTCTCCCTCACTCTCGTCCTTAGGGCTGGTTCACCCAAGTCCCTTCGACTACTGCTATGTTGCCCAGGAGAGGTGCAGGGCCTGCTTTCCCGAGTGCTGCTAACTGAATATTTTTCAACTGTACATGGATATTAATAAAAATGGAGCACGTACTAGTCCAGTGCCACAGTTTGGATATAGCAAGCCAGTAAACATCTTCCTTAGGCTCATATTTTGAATGTGTTGTCCCCAGATGGTGGCTATTCTCAGAGCTGTGACATCTATAGGAAGCAAATCTTGGCTGGTGGAAGTAAATCAGTGGGGGCTGAGCCTTTGAAAGTTATGGTCTAGACCTGGGTCTTGTTATTGTCTATTTCCTGGTCTACCATGTTTTGAGGGGCCTCAGCCGCATGATCCTGCTGCTGTGGAACAAGCTGCTTTATCATGCTATCCCCACTATGATGGTGAGTCCTAATAAGCCTTTCCTGTCTTAAATCGATGATACCAAATAGTGTGGTCACAGCAACACAGAAGTAGATACTATATTTATTAAGTAAAAAAGAACTGACATGTACAGACCAGATAGATTTACAAACATTATTACAGTAAAATTACAAACTAATACTTTTGGAAAAGTTAGCTCTAAGCTGGGTTACTCAACAACATTCAGCACCCTAAACACAGACAGGTCCTAGGTCCTACAGTACCCAGTTACTGTGATGGCTAAGTTTATGTCAACTTTACACAGGCTAGTGTCATATGAGGGGAGTAAACCCCATTTAAGAAAATGCCTCCATAATATTGGGCTATAGGCAAGCCTATAGAGAATTTTCTTAATTTAATAATTGATGTGGGGCGGGACCAGACTATTGTGGGTGGTGCCACCCCTGGACTGGTAGTCCAAGGTTCTATAAGAGAGCAGGATAAGCAAGCCATGGTAGCAAGCCATTAAGCAGCACCCTCCATAGCCTCTGCATCAGCTCCTGTCTCTAGGTTCTCTCACTCTGAGTTCCTGTCCTGCCTTCCTTCAGTGATGGACTATGGATGTGGAAGTGTAAGCCAAACAAACTGTTTCCTTCCCAAGTTGCTTTTGGTCATGGTGTTTCATCATGGCAATAGTAGTCCTAACTACTATTCCTGAGGCAAATCACCCCTTCCAGGCTGGAGTGGGGATTCTAGGGTGTCAGGTGCACTGTGAGCATGGACTATAGTAGCCAGCTCAGAGGCACTTAAATTGAGTGTTACAACTTGAGGCTGATTCCAACAGCAGCAGCAACAGGGTAGAGAGAATGGACAAGATGGAGATGATGCTATAAACTGCTTACCTTTAGCTTTCTCTCTAGTTTCCCCATTGACTCTGAATATCATTCAGGATAGAAAACTCCCATTTGAGTTGAAGCAGTCTATGCACTGATTGTTATGGAAGGATTCCCTTTGTGCCTCTGTGGCCCGGATCCTGTCATGGGGGCATGTTGCTGAGTGAGCATCTCACTCTCTAGTGTCTTTGAGTTTGTTCTAGTGCTGAACTCCAGGCAGGGGAAAATGTCCAGCAACCTAATTTTCATCCCCTCTTGAAGTTGCTTTATGATTCCAAGCAAAGTCACCACTGATCTCATGCCCAGAGTGTATTTATTATGGCAAAGAAGAGTACATCTGAGGGAATCTGGGAGGCTTATCCAGGACTCATGGCTGTAGATGACAGAAAGCCACTTGAGGCTTCAAAGTAATTGATTGATGAAACCGGAATGTGTGGCATTGGTGGCAGACATGGGTGATTCCAGAGTTTCCAAGACCATTAGGACCTTGCCTCTCTCTCCATTTCTCAGATTTGCTGTCCCTTAAGTTGGCCTTCCCCTGGGCTCATGCTCCATCCATCCCCTCATCAGTGACAGTCACCTGAACGTCCAGATGCCCACCAATCAGCTTCATTGCCCCTGTGGGAAAGAAATGCCTCTTCTCTGAGAGCCTCAGCAAAATCAATCCCAGGACTGACTTAAGTTCCAGCCATCAGCCATTCTGATGAGGCTGAGGATTGGAATGCCAACTGATCAGAGTTGGCCATGGCTTCTCCTGGAACTGAGAGGAGCTGGGGTGTTAGAGAAGAACAGGCAGCACTGAGCCTGATCTCCCCTTCACTCTGCGGTTATTGGGAATCTAATGGGGATGAGCATATGATTTGGATCTTGGGTTGCTCCTACTCTGGGGAGGCAGACAAATATTCCACCAAAAGCCACTGTAATAGCCAGACTATCAATGCTATTGGAGATCAAAGAGTTCAGTGTGCCTTGGATGCCAGGAAGAGCATTATAGGGGAGGTGACATCTCATCTAGTCTGATATCTTTTTACATACATTTGGGGGTGGCTAGACCTGTGGATGATTCAGGACAGCACCTAAAAGAGGGCCTTAAACTCCACCCAACAATTCATCAGGGCCTTAGCCTCCACTTACCCAGGACCTCACTTAGCCTCAAGCCCACCTGAGTGAAATGTGGAGAATTATGGCCACATCTGCTGATGTAATTATTGGAAACTGAATGACTTCCAAGGACCCGAGAAGAGCCTGCTTTTGCATATCTAAATATGGAAATTTAATAACTGTACTTGATGCAATCCTCTATCTCTGTCTGTAGTGCGGCAGAGAGAAAATTAGTCTTGGTGTTTTTAATTTTACAGATATTAAGAGACTGGTGCAAACAACAAGACTCATGAGGTGGAGGATTTGAAGTTGCAGAGATCATCTCATGGCCCATTGGGCTGGTGATAGAGTTGTACAGTGTGGGAGCTGGAGGACCTTCTGCTGAATCAAACACAGGCTCTGCATGTGGGGATAGAGAAGGCACCTAGGTTGTAGGCAAAACTGTGTGTGTATGTTTTCTCTAGGCAGAATATGCATTGCTTTCATCAGATTCTTTTTTAAGTATGAGTACTCTGCTGCATGTACACCCACATGCCAGAAGAGGGCAACAGATCTCCTTATAGATGGTTGTAAGCTTCCATGTGGTTGCTGGTAATTGAACTCAGAACCTCTGGAAGAGCAACCAGTGCTCTTAACCCCTGAGCCATCTCACCAGCCCTTGAAGAGACCCATATCTATGAGAACACTAAGAACCTTGAATGTGGACCATGTCCTTTCATTGGTGGTGGAAGGACACAGAGTCCTGAGGAGAAGGCATGCCCAAGAGCTCTGGTCATTGTTTAAACTGGTATCAATCAGCAGTAGTCTAGATTCTAGATGTGAAAAGTCTTGTTTTAACTTGATGCCTTCAAGTCTGACTAAGCACCAAAGCCCTCAAAGGGATTAATTAACAATTTTGTACCCTGGCCTGGCCCCTGCCTCACTTAGTCCAACGTGTGGGTGAGCCCCAAGAGCCTGATTGCTTAGAAAGCTGTCCAGGCAGCTTCATTGCTTGTAACCTGGAATTGGCACTGGGATAAAACTCTGGGTCCATATTGTGAGAACATTCTTACAATGAGTGGAGTGTGGAGGCGGCTGTTTGATATGTGTGGTTGTGGTAGTGAGTGGGTATGTTGGTTGTCAAATAGCCTTTCAGATTTGGTACTTTACTACACAGACTCACAGGACTCAACATAGAGTCACATTCATGGTTGAGATTTATTATAGCAAAAGGATACAAAGAAGAATAGCAAAGGACAGACATGCTATGAAGTGCAGAGGAAACCAGGTGTAAACATCCCAGAGTCCTCCCCGCATTGTGAAGTCACGCAGGATTTACTAATAATCTTCTAGCAGGTGACCCTGATGGCTGGTGTGGGCTAGTGACATGGGTCACTATGGAGGCTTGTTTAGGCATTGTGGAAGAAATGCATATTCAAGTCCTTTGTTCATTTTGAACCAAGGTTTTGTTGAATTTATGGGTTTCCTGGACAATTTGTATAAAACTATGTTGTCACATATATGGCTGGCAAATACTTTTTCTCCATTACATATGCTGACTTTTTGCTCTGTTGATAGGATTGTTTGATGCACAGACATTGTGTGTGTGCATGTGTGTGCATGGGTATGTACCCACAGCATGTAACCATGTGGGGGCTAAAGGAGGATATTGGGTATCTTCCTCTATTATTCTTTATATTATTCACTTCACTCAGGGCCTTTATTTATTTTTCTTAGTATTGCTTGATAATTTCATGCATGTATGTAATATGTTTGATCTCCCCATTCCCTCCCCTCCAGCTCCTCACCTATCCCTAAGACAGGATCTCTTACTGAACCTGGAGCTTGCTGTTTTTCCAGTCCTGCTGGCCAGCAAGCCCAGCCATCATCCTGTCTCTCTGTCTTCACCCACCCTCTGTGCTGGGGCTACAGGTATGTGCAGCCTTGGCTAGCTGTTTTCCATGGGTGCAGGGGATCTGAACTCAGATGCTCATGCTTGTGCAGCAAGTGTTTTTACTTACTGAGCCATTGCATAAGCCCATGCACAGACATTTTTCATTTTTACAAACGTCAGTTTTCCAGTTAGTCGTTGTTGCATGTGCTTTTGTTCCAGCTATGAAATCACTGATAAGACCTTTGTCATGAGGCTGCTCTCTTGCTTTCTTCTAAGATGCCCTTTTCCTCCATTTTTTGGCCTGCCTACTTTAAGCTTATCAATTGTATTGATCTTTTCAAATAATGACCTTTATTTTCATTGTTTTTTTTCCTATTTTTAAAATTTCTGACCTAATTTTTCTCTGCTCTAATCATTATTTTCTTCCTTCTGCTAGTATTGGGTTTGATCTTTTTTTCTATTCCTTGAGTTTATGAAGTTAGGTCATTGGTTAGACAGCCCCCCTTCCTCTTTATTTTTTCTTCATTTTTCTCTAAGCAGTTTCTAATTTCCCTTGTGAGTTCTTTGGTCAGCTTGTTAAAAGTATGTTAGCTGGGCAGTGGTGGCACACACCTTTAATCCCAGAACTTGGGAGGCAGAGGCAGGTGAATTTCTGAGTTCAAGGCCAGTCTGGTCTACAGAGTGAGTTCCAGGACAGCCAGGGCTACACAGAGAAACCCTGTCTTGAAAAACCAAAAGAGTATGTTGTTTAGGACTAGGATATAGCTTAGTGGAATGAAATTTTTGTCTGGCATTCTTGAGGGCCTAGGTTTATCCTCACGATTAAAAAAAAAAAAAAAAACGTTTAATTTCTACAAATATGGAGATTTTCTTTTCTTTCTTTCTTTTTTTTAAAGATTTATTTATTTATTTTATGTATATGAGTACACCATTGCTCTCTTCAGACACATCAGAAGAGGGCATCAGATCCCATTACAGATGGTTGTGAGTCATCATGTGGTCACTGGGAATTGAACTCAGAACCTCTGGAAGAGCAGTCAGTGCTCTTAACCACTGAGCCATCTCTCCAGCCCAAGAATTTCTTACTTTAATTGTAGTATTAATTTAAGCATCACTGTTTTATAATAGCTATATATTTTTTTAAAAATCTATTGAGATTTGATTTGTACCCTAACATGTTCTATCCTGGAAAATATCCCATGCACACTTGAGAAGAACATGAGTGTTTGTTCTTGTTGAATAGAATGTATATCTGTTAGGCCTTGAGAATTAATATTGTAAAGATGCTATACAACCAAAAGCAATCTATATACTTAATGAAATTTTCCATCAAAATTGCAATGACATTTTCACAGAACTAGAGAAAACAATCATAAAATTTGTGTGGAGATACAAAAGACCACGAATAGCCAGAGCAAGTCTAACAACAACAAAACCCGCAGCACAGAGGCATTATATTATTCGACTTCAAACTATACCACAAGGCTATCATGACAAAGATACTACCATACTGGCACAAAAACAGACATTGTGGATAGCTCTTGGGGCCACTTCTAGAAATTTGGCAAGAATTTGACATTGGGCTAGGAATAGGAAGTAGGCTCAAGATAAATATAGCTGAGGAATGTATTCTTTGTATCTTGCTGGGTCTTGTTAAGACTCTGAATACAGTAATCATGGGACCTTTATTTATGCTTTGTTTGTTCTTTAACTACTCTGTTTATGCCTTAGGACTGACGATAATATTCTTTGTATGTACCTAGAATGATATAAAAGCAGATGAGAAATAAACCCACTTCAGCTTCAGAACTGGCTGGGGTAATGTTATAATGTTGTCTAATTGTCTTTTTCTTTTCAATCCTCTCTCCCTCCCTTGAGATCCTGTTGACTGAGCTGGCTTGGTCAAGACATACAGACCAATGGAGCATTATAGAAGACCCAGAACCCAGAGATAAACCCACATAGCTGTGAATAATTTAACATTTAACATGAATACATTTAACAAATGTAAAATTTATTCACTGGAAAAAAAGGACATTTTAAGTAAATGATGCTGGGAAAACTGAATATACCTCTGCAGAAGAATAAAGTTAGATCCCCATCTCTCATTCCACATAAAAATCAATTCAAACTGATGAAACAGCTTAACATAAAGTGGGAAATACTAAAGCTGTTAAAGGAGAACATGTGGTAAATACTTTAGGACATGGGTGTAGGCAAGAAATTTCTAAATAGAACCCTAACAGCACAAGAAACAGCTTCAAGAACTGGCAAGTAGGATTACATGAAATGAAAAAGCTTCATATAAAATAAAACTATCAAGAGAATGAACAGTCAGTTTCTAGGAACGGAGAAAAATCTTTGCCAGGTGTACTTTAGACAGGAAGTTACTATCTAGAGTGTGTCTGGAACTGCAAAAATGAAACAGCAAAACAGACAACCAAACCAAACACCTCAACCAAGAAATGGACCAATGGACAAAACAGACAGTTCTAAAGAGAAATGCCAATGGCAACAAAAGCATGGCCTGGCCATCAGAGTCATGCAAATTAAAACTACTTTGAGATTCCATCTCATGTCAGAATGACAAACATCAGGAAAACAGATGACCATAAACGCTGGTGAGGGTGTGGGAGAAGAGGAACCCTATACTCAAGGGGCAATGCATCCTCCCAGAGACACTTGCACACCATGTTTATGGCTGCTTTTCCCCCCCACAATAAATAGTAAACAGAATCAGTATAGATGTCCTTCAACAGATTAGTGGATAGTGAAAATATATGTATACACATGGAATTTTATTTAGCAGTAAAGAAAAATGAATTCATGAAATGTGCAGGCAATGGCTAGACCTGGGGAAAAGCCTGTATGTTCTCTCTCATATTGGGATCCCAGTTTCTAGTTGTTAAATATGACCATGTACGAAGGAGTAAATGTGGCTAGAGGTCAGAAAACTAGGAAGGGGCTAGTGAGAGATGAAAAAAAAGAGGCTTTAAGGGAAGGAGCAGAGAAGACAGTGAGGGCACGCCTGCTATCGAAATGGAGAAACTGGAGGCAAAAGAATGCACTGGAAGAATTCATGGCAGGGAAATTAGGGGAAAAAGTAGAGAGAATTAACTATGAAAAGTATTGTTAAATGTAATAAAGAAACCTGTTGCTCTGTGGGCCCATTTAAAAAAATAATTTAAAAAATGAAGCAATGTTTTAAAGCCATGGAGGGACTTTTTTTATATATGTAATTTGCTACTCATTTTATGTAGGCCTTATGGTTGATTTTTGTTGTTGTTGTTCTTGATTTTCTATATTATTGTAATTGTATTTACTTGATGTTTTTGGAAGTAAAATGTTTGAGTTCCTTTCTCATTCCCTTTGGGTATATTCTAGGACCCTTGTGATTAATGTGGGGATTACATTTAGCACCCTAAAGTTATCATTTTTCTGTGTTAAATTTATATCAGCTTTACTCCAGTCACACAAGAAAACTCTGCTCCTTTATAGCTCTGTCCTTCCCTTTCATAAAATCCTATCTTGATAAGAGAGGGAGGTAGGGGGTGAATATAATTAGAATATATTAGAGACACTGCTACACTTCCTGGTCCACACAGCTCCCTCAGCAGACAGATCAGAACATCTCTCAACCCTCATTAGAGTGGCTTCTTTCTGCAGTAGAAGGTGATTAACTCAGAGCACAAGTGGTCAACATGCAGAGAATAAGGGAATGTGGTGTGCTCAGCTCTAAATGGAACATTTATATTACTCCCCACCCCAAGGCACAGGAATCATCATGGAGGAAGGGACAGAAAGGTTGTAAGAGCCAGAGATGGTGTGTGAACATCTATAGTAAAACAGAATTTGATGAACATGACAGTGCTCGTGCATACACAAACTCAAAGCGACTATGATTGCACGTACAAGAACTGCCCAAGAGCAAGTCAGCCAAAATCTCAGAACGGAGAGGGGCCAGACTTATGGAGTCTTGTTCCCTTCATCCATGCTGAGGAGCTATTGGCAATTCATGGCTGCTGGGGGGAGGAGAGCCCGTTGCCTTCAAGGATACAACCCTTGAAAGGTAATTTATACCCATCATATTAAGGGACTCAGGGGAGGCTAAGAAACCAGCATATGAAATTGGGAAGGAATAGTAGGGAGGAAGGATAGGGGAGGAAACGGGAGATGAATTTGGCTAAAATGCATACTATGCATGTATGAAATTCTTTTTCTTTTTTTTTCTTTTTTTTCTTTTTCTTTTTCTTTTTTTCGAGACAGGGTTTCTCTGTGTAGCCTTGGCTGTCCTGGAACTCACTCTGTAGACCAGGCTGGCCTCAGAAATCCGCCTGCCTCCGCCTCCCGAGTGCTGGGATTAAAGGTGTGCGCCACCAGAACAATAAAATACATGTATCAACTTACTAAAAAAATACAAATTCTATCTTTATATATTACATACCCACAAACATTAACTAATAACTATGTTTAAGCCTATTATTTTCTTACGCTATGTAGAAAATAAAATATAAGTCCCTGACTAAAAGAGAAAAGGCAAAGCTCACTCTGTAGCCCAGACTTACCTTGAAGTCAGCTGATCCTATCTAAACCAGCCACCACCCCTGGTTGGCGACTTTCCCCCTGAAAATTGAACTCTTTAAAAATAATTGTAGGGAGACCTCTGCCTGGGCCACCAGGAGTCCATAGCCAACGAGTGCCAGGAGAAAGCTACCCTCCCAGGAGCGTGGAAAAACCGTGAGTGGGGTTAAGGGGAGCAACACTGCTCACTGAGACCTGCCCGGAACCGGTGGGATACAGGGCCTGAGGAGAACTCAGGGGCAGGAAACCTCTGAACTTTCTGGTTTCCATCTGTGGGTGGAGACCTCTGCCTGGGCCACCAGGGGTCTGTGCCTGGGGACCTCAGCCTGGGCCACAGGGCTCCAGGAGAGAGCGGGTATCCCAGGAGTGCTGACACACCTTTGAGCACAGGCAAAATCACCACTTATGTTCAAACTCACTGGAGCAAGAGGGACCCTTGAAGAGCCATCAGGACATAGGAACCAAGGGACAGCTGGGGACAAGATCCTTCTGATTTCTATCTGCACCCCAAAGCTGACCCTGTGACACAGCTCTCTAAACCCAAACACCTCTCAGAGAGAGCTGGTCTTCAAGGAGTATTGACACAGAGGCCTGCAGGAGGGGCAAGCCACAACCAGACAGAGTAAGACCAGCTAACATCAGAGTTACAAGATGGCAAAAGGCAAGGGTAAGAACATAAGGAACAGAAACCAAGGCTACTTGGCATCATCAGAACCCAGCTCTCCCACCACAGCAAGCCCTGGATACCTCAACACATC
>CM052703.1:402543-425343 GCA_028551405.1 Uromys caudimaculatus
GCAAGCTGGTACAACCACTCTGGAAATCAGTTTGGTGAACCCTCAGAAAAATGGACATAATACTACCTGAGGACCCAGCTATACCACTCCTGGGCATATACCCAAAAGATGCTCCAACATGTAATAAAGACTCATGCTCCACTATGTTCATAGCAGCCATACTTATAATAGCCAGAAGCTGGAAACAACTCAGATGTCCCTCATCAGAGGAATGGATACAGAAAATGTGGTACATTTACACAATGGAGTACTACTCAGCTATTAAAAACAATAATTTAATGAAATTTGCAGGCAAATGGATGGAACTTGAAAATATCATCCTGAGCTAGGTAACTCAGTCACAAAAGAATGAACATGGTATGTACTCACTGATGAGTGGATATTAGCCCAAACGTTCGGAATACCCAAGTTTCACTTTACAGTAACTGCTGGACTGAAAGTGAGGTCCCAGATGGAGGAGTTGGAGAAGGGACTGAAGGAAGTGCAGCCCCATGGAGGGAGCAACAGTGTCAACTGGCCTGACCCCTATCCCCCCACCCCGGATCCTCATGGAGGCTGGGCCACCAACCAAAGAATACACATGGAGGGACCCATTGTTCAGACCACACATGTGGCAGAGGAGGGCCTTGTTGGCCATCAGGGGGAGGAGAGGCCCCAGTAAAGGGGAATGTCAAGATGGGAATATGGGAGTGGGTGGGCAGGTGGGTGGGAGGTGGAATTCCCTCATAGAAGTGGGGGAGGAGGAGGGGATAGGTGGTTTCCAAAGAGGAGACCTAGAAAGGGGAAAACATTGGAAATGTAAATAAAGTATCAAAAAATAAAAAAGAAAAAAAGAAAAAAAAGAAAAATAATTGTAAAAATTTATTTTTTTATTATATATATAAAAGTTTTGACTGCATGCATATATGTGTCTCGTGTGCAGTGTTTAGGGATGCCAGAAGAGCATGTCAGATGTATTTACAGATGGCCATGAGCAGCCCTGTGGGTTCTGGGAGCTGAATCCAGAACCTCTACAAGAGCAGCAAGTGCTCTTAACTTCCGAGCCACCTTTCTAGCCCCCATACTCTTTAATGTAATAATATAATAACTCTGGAAATCAAATTCACCCCTTACCAAGGATTTGCTCTTCACCATAATTTATATTTTATTTTTTTATTGATGTCTAAGTTCCAAGGATTAGCTTGAGTTAGAGACACAAGGACTTCTAAGAGCTTTTCTGTGTTCTACCTTTTCTTGAGCATGTGTGGTTGCTTTCTAAATTTCTCCAGACATTTGTTTGCTTTTGAGTGTTCTAGTCTCTAGTGTACGGGTATCAAAGGGAAGCAGAGAAAAATGAAGCAAAAAATATTGTCCCTTTAAGTCCCCTGGAAGTTACTCTTAGTCAGGGGGAGGGGCTCGTGTCAGAGGAGAAGCTTGCAGTAGACAATGGTTGCCCCTTCATCTGTAGCTCTGTGACCACCCACCCCCCAGCATCAGAGCACAGATCCCTGAAACTTGAAGGATGGCTCATATTTGCTTATCCTGACTCCCACAAACTACAAGCAGGTCACTCCCAAAATAAGTGAACAGCTGCCCGCCATCTTGCTGGGGTCCCCACCAGGTAGGCAGCAACTACTGCCCTGAGAACCAAGAGTGACTTAAATCAACTGTAATTTCCCTTAGAAATGGCCACAGAGATCCTAAATAGTTAGATCAGACAGATTCTGAGTGTGAGATTCTCTAGGTGGAGAAGACAGGGTACTGTTGCTTTCTAGTCTGTCATTTTCCCAGAATCCTCCCCAAATTTGTTTTATAAGAACTCCAGTTATATTGTATTAGACCCTACCTCAACGACCTTGTTAAACTGTAAGGTTCTGTTTCCAAATAAGATTATATTTTGGAGAGTTGGGGATCAGGACTTTGACATAAGAACTTTGGTGGAACATGTTTCATCCCACAGTAGTGTGCAAGTTCCCAGATAGGCAGGGTACTTGGAATTGGGCAGCCATGAACCAAGAGTATGGATACAGTCATGTTTCTTGAAGAGAGAATTTTGGATCTGTGGCTGGGCTGCTGCAGGCCTGAGCTCCTGGTACCTTCAGCACCTAAAGCTAAAGAGACAAACTGGAGGGTGGACAGGAGCCTCCTTTTCTGCTGTTGAGCGAGAGCCTCCTTAATCCTCCAGGAACTAACAGCCTGCCACTCACTAGGTGATGTCAGTATGGAATAGTGGAGAGCTTTGACCAGGGCTGCTGGGGACTACAGAGTCATGTGACCTTCCTGGGTCTGTGTTTCTGTGTCTGAAAAATGAAATAAAGCCCTTCTTTGCTTCAGGTGGATTTCAGAATCTTCAGGTCAGTTTTTGAGGAGTGAGAAGGAAAGGACTCAAGCTGAACTGTAGGGGCAGGAGAAGGTGCTGTGAGATATTTGAGAGTTTTACTGAATTTCTAGACTCCCTTCCCAGATATGAGACACCCTGTCACCAGGGCTACTTCTAGTTGTCTCTACCACTGCCTCTAGCTACCCCAGTCCATATTAGCCACGTCTTGCTTTAGATGGGAGGCCCGATTTGCCTTGTGGTGTGTATGACTAGGAGTTGCCTTGATGAGATGATCCTTCTTGTACAGAAAGAGGCAAAATCAAATTTAACTCAAACAGAATTCCTCAAGTCAGTTGTAGTATGAATTTCATGTTTGGCTTAGACTCAAGGATATTTGCAGTTCAATGAAATGGTTTTCCCATTAGGTTCAGCTCCCTGAGCCTTTTGGGTGGCAGTAGTGATGCTGAAGTGATGGTGTGGTTTTGTTCTTTGGTCTTTTTAACGATGTTCCAAACACACATGGGAAAATTACTAACATCGACTTCTTGATCAGATGCCCTTGGTGTTGGCGTTAAGCTGGAGAAAATCTTGAGGTAACTTGGTGTCAAAACAAAAACCACACAACTGCATAACAGCAGCTGAGAAGATTGATGGAGTGCCAGAAAGTGTGCTCAGTGCTTTAGCACAAATATTCTTTAATTCTAAGAATGGTCCCAGGAAATAAAAACTATTATCATCATCCCTATTGGGTCAGTGAGGAAACTGAGGCACAGGAAGATAGCTGGGTAAATAGAGAAGCTCATCCTTAAGCTAGACCAAGCTGAGTTATAAATGACATTGTCTTTTCTAGTCTATCTCTGAGGCCCAGACATGCACCCGAGGGAAAGGGGTACGCATCCCTTCATCAGAAGTCCACTATCTTCATTATTAACTCTCTCCTACCATTAATGGAACTATGATGGCATTAATCCTTCTATAATGGCAGAAATTTTTACCTAGATATTTCTTAAAGGATTTGCCTCTCAACACCAAACTGGAGACTTGAATTTTAACACATGAACTCTGGGGACAGATTCAAACCACAGCAGGCAATTCAAAGGTAGAATTTATCTTTGACTGGATGGAAGTTCCTCTTCACCTCCTGTTCTTCTGAATGCCTATGGGTACTTCACTTCCCTGCACATAAAGGCAGGCATATCACGTCTCATGTATTACTCACTTTCTTGAAGTTGGTGTCTATGGTCCTTACAGAGCTCTTGGGTCACTGAGCTGCTTAGTGATAGTGGGGAGGGGTTAGAGTAGTCAAAGAGTAAACTGGTCAGGTGTGAGCCAGGGCCAGCATGCCCAAGAGACCACATCAGCATATATCCAGGTGTGAAGACAAGCAAAATGTACCAAATGGTTTAGGACTGATTCTCAATCAATAACAACTTTGTTCCTGTGTCCTGGGTGTATTTGGAGATGTTAGGAAACAGTTTTGTTGTCACAGTTGTCATGGGTTACTTCTGGCCTAACAGGAGAGCCTTTATTGACAAAGAAGGATCTGAATTCACATGCCATTATCAATAAGAGTGAGGGACTCTAGCCTGGGATTAGCTCTGATGACTTGTGGGTCTGGGGAGGGAGAGACTTGTGTGAGCCATGACCAGGCAGATTAAGATCTCTCAGAAGATGTCAGCTAAATCAGCTGGGGGCACTATGGTCCACTCCCTCCCAGGCCAGTACCATGTGGAATGTAGACTATACCTCAGAGGGAACTTATGGGATGGAACCTGCCACTTGAGCAAGTTTCTGTCATCCAGTGAAAAGGCTTCTTGCAGAGAAATCAGTTTCATCCACTTTCCTCCAAATGTCATCATTTCCTTCTTTGCTGCCAAAAGTTTTTCCATTGTGTACACGGACCACGTTTCCATGATCCATTCCTCTATTGATAGACACTTGGCTGCTTCCATTTCCTAGTTACTGTGAACAGTGCAGCATGTGTCTTTGTGGTTCACACATTCTGAGCAACAACTCTGTTATTGCCCTAAACCTAGTCCAACTTTTTAGCATTGTCCTATTGACTCATAAATAATTTGGATTGCTTTTTTTTTTTTTAGTTGGCTAAAGTCAGAGTTTTTTTTTTTTTTTTTTTTTTTTTTTTTTTTTTTTAAAGGTAGGGTTTCTCTATGTAGTCCTGGCTGTCCTGGAACTCCTAGCATAGACCAGCCTGGCCTTGAACTCAGAGATATCTGCCTGTGTCTGCTATCCAAGTACTGAAATTGAAGGTGTGAGTGTCACCATACCTGGAATGCCATCTTCTTTAAGAACATTATTTATTTTTATGTGTTTGGATGTTTTTGCCTGCATGTGTGCCTGTGTACCACATACATGCAGTCCAGGAGAGGACATCAGATCAGAGTTACAGATGGTTTTTAGACTCCATATTGGTGCTGGGAACTGAACTTGGGTCCTCTGTAAGAGCAGTAAGTGCTCTTGATTGCTGAAACATCACTCCTGCTCCACTATCTCTCTTCTGAAAATTTAATCTTATTTTCTCTCTCTCTCTCTCTCTCTCTCTCTCTCTCTCTCTCTCTCTCTCTCTCTCTCTCTCTCTCTGTTGTGATGATCAGAGAACATCTTAGGGGATCCTTCAAGATTTGGTTCTCTCCTCCTACTGTGGGTTCTAGGGATCAAGTTGAGATCATCACTCTTGCATGACAAGTGCTCTTACTCACTGAGCCGTGTCACTAGCTCACTATCCTCTTCTTATCTGGGGCATAGCTGGAGCTCAGAGCAGGGAAATAATGCACCAGGTTTTGGCTGTCTTGTGGTAATGCTGGCTGGATGCAGGGCTTATGTTCTTTGCAGATGTTCCCAGTCACAGAATTCAGAGCATAAAGTTCTGAAGGCATATTCTTGGGCTAGGTAGCCAGTCTCATGGCAGCTTACAATTCTAGCTTAGAAACTTTTTGGGGCAGAGACAACAGAACCACCATCCTGTTTTTAGCTTGTTCTTTGCCAAGACTTAGATTCTGAGAAAAGCCCTCATCTCCAATCAGACATAAGAAAGTTGAATCATCTAGATGCATCAGTGGGTGAACCCACACTGGCATCCAGGGGAAAAAAACCAACACCTCTAGATCTACTCTTTGGCCTGTATTTCCTCTTTAAGTCCTGGGGTTTCTTCTTGTCCCTTCCAGAAACCAAATAGTAACCTTAGCACAAGCTTACAATGTGCCCTGCTTTAGTAGGAGCTATGAAGTTTCTGAGGTTCCTAAGAGGGCTGCATGTCTTCAAAGTAACATAGGGTAGTGATACCAGCTTCTATACTTGTACCTGCTGGGTCAGCTAGGGCATCACATCCCCACTGCTGCCACACACAGACACCATATTAGCCAGGGTTCCACTTGGTAGGCTGTGCTTTGTCACTTTCTGGATGAGCATGCTGTTGTTAATACTTTCAACAGTCTTTGATGCTCCTGCAGCCGTCTGAAGCTGAGATAAAAAGAAGTACCCATTGAAAGGGGCAGTACTGTAGGCTCAAGAGTTGGGGTGACTTACTGAGAGGCCTCAAGTGGGGCACACTACATGTACCTCACTTAGATGATCAGTAGTTAGAGGTGGGGCCTCTCCATGGACAGGTAGAGATGCTAGTGCTAACAAAGGCCTGTGAATACCAGGGGCAACCAGACAGGCAGTGCAGTACCTTTGACCTTTACTCATCCTTGCTGACCTTTCCAGGTATTTGGGCCCTGCTGCCAGAAGATGCTGCTGCAGGGGTAGATGGAGCTGCAGGCTAACTGACTGAAGGCTGCCCCCTGGTGTCTATCACTCAGATCTTCAGCCTCCGGTGGGATTGACAAGGTCAGGGATTTTCCTTTCTGATTTTAGATCCTTTTTTCCAAAATGCTATTCCAATCTGAAATGGAAGAAAGCACAAAGTCTCCCTGCTCTTCAGTGTCTCCAACATGAAATCTTTGCTTAACCCAAGATCAAAAAGATATATTTCCACCTCACTTTCTGGAAACATTTGTTTTGCCTCTCAGGTTTTATGTTTAGAAAGGAAAAAAAAAATTGTTCAAAGATAGAGATTGAGGGTCTGAGGATGTAACTCCGCTGATAAAGTGTTTTCATTTCATGTCTGAGACCCCTGGTTCCATTCCTAGCATCACATAAACAGGGTCTAGTTGCACATATCTGTAATCCTAGCACCAAGGAGATATTCAAAGTAAATTTCCACTTCATAATAAGTTTGAGGCCAACCTGGAGGATACAAGATCCTGTCTAAATATACAGTGGAGGAGAGGACAAAGAAGACTTCCATGATGGATTCATCTGAAGTGGAAGTACCGGAGAGGATGGGCACCCAGGAGGGAGCTGACAGCCAAGAAGCCCTGAAGGAGGATGGTGAGAAAGAAGATGGATCAGCTAGAGACAGTCTCAGGAGCTAGGGGTGCTAGGCTGCAGATACAGACTGAGAACTTCATTACTGTAGAGGAAAGTGAATGTGGGAGCCTTTGTCCATGTTAATGGAAGTCATTGCGTGGTTATTCAGAAGGGGATGTGTGAATCCAGACCAGACCTGCAAGATTTAGGGTTCTATCTCTGTAAATGGTGTGGGCCCCTTCCCTGGAACCCTAGGAATTAGAGAGGTTGCCACTTTTGGTCCAACAGGATAGGTAACGCTTGAGGGCAAAGCCAGGGAAAGATCAGGAAGAGGTGAAGGGGAGGGAGAAATGCAGCGGTGTCAAGAGATAGAAGAGGAAGAGAGGAAGGAAAGGGCAGTGGCCGGTGGCTTAGTTTTGCAGCTGGGGTTATGGTGTGATCCATAGCATCAATGAGGATGCTGATTCTTGGGCCCTCCCCGACCTCCAGAGCTCTTGGGAGCCCCACAGTGATCACTCTGCTGACTCACAGTGAGAAATTCTTATTGTTTACTCTAACACAAACATTTTTCTCTCTCTTCTACTTTTCATTTCTTTTTATTGACTGTCTTGGTCTGTCTTTCATGTTCAAAATGTGTCTTAGGTATCTGGCACTCTTGCCCTGTCCATTCTTATTTGACTTCTCTCCTAATAGACTAGTTGGGAGGGCTGAGCTAAAGTGGGACTGTCAATTGCAGGGTTCATCCAAAAGCAAGGTTTTCCAACTTTTGCTACACAGTAGAATGACCTGGAGCTTTTACTGGTGGCAGCAGGGCAGGGGAGGCAGCATTTAGGTCTGACCAACTCCTCATCTAATGAAATCAGAATCTCAGGGGAGGGGGCTGAGATTATCGGTTTAGAAAGGACTCCAGGTGGTTCTAATTGCAGATTGAACCCAACTCTAGGGTGACTTACTTCCTGTATGTTGAGAAACAGTCATTAGCAGTGAGACAGAAGAAAGTTCTGGAGATTTGAAATCCTATGTGCACAGGAAAGTATGGGAAGTAATGTAGATAAAGTGGGAAGTTGCATTTTCTTTGACAGGTGTTGGTTATAAATGAAATTTTTCCCGAAGACATTTCCATGTCTAAGATTTCTTCTTAGAGGACACATAGCAAATACATTGGCACTCCTAGCTCCATTCTCTTGAGTTGGTCAGGCTGCTCTGTGAAGGACTTCCTACCGTCTGGCTTTGGTTTTTGCTAGCATCATGAGAGCCTGAGAGGAGTTGGGAGCAGGGAGCCTGTGGTTTCCATATGCAGTGTGTGCTTTAATTGATTTTCCTGATTCCCATACAATTCCTTTCGATTCATAGGTCATCAGTATGCACCTTTGCAGAGTTTGGCTGCTTGACTTTCTCTTGAGGAACAGTGCGTGGCTGACTACAAGGCATAAGAGTAACTCAGTTCTGTGTGCTTCTATGTGGATTTGTAGCAGTTCTTCTGGGCTTAGCTCCATTTTCTTTCCACTGTCATGAAACCCTGGTGGACTGACTCCTCCATCTTCAGGAATTCCTGGGTCTCAGCTTCTTCCCTCAGTCCCCTCATTAGTCGCTGGTATTCATGTAAAATCCACAGCTCTCATCTTAAAGAAAATAAGAGAAAGTTTATTCTGGAGCCAGTTTGAGTGACCTTAGCCTGGGAGACACAGAATTATGTTACCCCAAATTCCATGTTCCAACATGGAAGCAGATTCACAAAATTTTGTAGTTTTGCAGAACAAAGAATGTCATGAATCAAGGCGGGTTTAAGAACATTGGTGGGTACATTGAGTGGCAGTTAGAGTGAGATGGGGAGACATTTTTGTAGACCCAAGATGCTGTCTGAAGACTGTTGTGGTAAATATCAAAAAAGAAGGAATATTGCATGTTCCCGTGCAACACCCTGGTTTTCTCACCCAGTCGGGCTGGCCAGCCATGCACTGGCGAGCAATGGCCGACCTGCTTTTATCTTGTTGAGCTCTGAGTCAGAGCTCCACGATTTCTCTACCCAGCTCACTAGATTCCCACTGGTGGGTCGCTACCACACCAGCCCCAAGCTTCAATATCCCATGGCCTCTCTGGTGCACATCAGGCAAACTCACACTTTGCCGCTGTACCTTTCTCTCTGGAACCCAGATGAGCCACTGTGTCGTGAAGGAAAACACAACACAAACTTAGCTCAGAAACAATAGTAACTCACTCTGGGCACAACAACTAAAACCTAATCTTGTAAACCTTATCAAAGTCTGATTCCTCTGGTGGTGAATCCTTGCAGATCCTCCATGATACCAGGAGACTCTAGTAGCTACATCTTACCTACATGCTGTCCCCGTTCCAAAAGCCCCCCTCTCTCCTGTTTCCTCTCTTCCTCTCTCCAACCTGGAAGTCCCCCTACACACCCAGTGATTGACTCCTTTATTCATTAGGGGATTGGTTCACAAGAAGTCAGAGGTGTAACTCACTCCTTCTCTGAAGCCCCTCCCAGGAGGGCAGAATTAGCAGAATACAAAAAGCCCCAGGGCCATCCACAATAGAAGACATTTTTAGCTTATGGTTGGTGCAAGATAATGGGCTGCTGAGTTACTATATTCCAACAGTTTTTTAAAAAATTAGTCACATGATGTTAGTCCTTACACAGAGGTAGACAAGGAATGACTGTGTCTGTTCTGGAGGGCTAGAATTAGCCCAAGGTAAGGTAATTAGCTAATGGACCTACAAAATTTCAATCTCTTCATAGTTTTGTAGTTCTAACCAGCCAATCAGTCTCTGCAGACACAGCTTCTTTCCAGGAGTTCTTGTCACACCAACTTTCAAAATGTTCCAGCTCTTTCTCATTCTTTTTGTTCTGGTATGTTTATTCCATTGTGGGGCTGAAGGTATAGCTCAGTGGTAAGAAAACATGCTCAGCACATATGAAGCCCTTGATTCAGTTCACAGTGTGAGTGCACACACACAATGCACATGCATTCACCTACATGTGTGCTCATGTGTGCATGCACACACACACATGTGCACAGACACAGACACACTGTATTAGTTATTTTCCTTGTAATGGTGACAAAATAATAACAGAAATAACTTAAAGGAGGAGAGGTTCATTTTGGCTCACATTCAGGTTGAATGGCCTGGTGTACTTGGGCAGAATATCATCATAATGACAGGAACAGATGGTAGGGGAACAAGATGATAGGTGGACAAGAATCAGAGATCCTGAGACAGGAGCTAGCCAAGGATAGCACCCAAAGATTTTTCCCCCAATGAACCATTTCTTCCAGCCAGGCTCTACCTCCTATATCTTCCAGAACTTCCTAATGTAGTACCATCTTCCCAGGCTTCAACACATAACCCCAGGGGGCGTTTCAAATTCAGACCACATCAAGGCTTTTTAGCTTTTTATAATGATTTTCGTAGAAATGATTCTGGGGTGGGCATGCTAATGATGGTTTTAGGAAAAGCTTATTTTATCACATTGTGTGGACATGTGGTGGGTTACTTTAAACTTAGGGATAGGCTCATGAGCAAATTCAAAGTCAAGTTCTCAGGTGTAATTTATCTTCAAAGAGGTACAGATTCCTCTATGAACAAAGCTGCCTTTTAGAACATTCCACATAAGTAGGCTGGTAAGAGAAGAGAGATTCATTAGAATGTCATGGGACAAACTGCTTTGTTTTGAGGCAGGTAGCCTATATAGCTAAGGATGTTTGTTCTTGAGCGTCTGATTCTCCTTCATCTTTCACACTTCTGTAAGCAACCTTCACTTTTATTTTGTAAGCAAGCCCAATAAACACATTTGTTCTCTGAGTTGGACTTTGGTGAAATCGTCCTTTGGTTTTGAACCTTCATATACGGAGGGGATAGATGTTTGTATATGTCTCTCCGGGGAGAGTTCTAGAAACAGCCATGCACTCCAGGCAAGCACAACTGAGCTATACCCCCAGCCTAGAACAAACTTGCAAAAAAAGCTGCCTTGGTTTCCATTTAGCTCAGAAGTGTGACAAATTGTCTCATAGATGCTGCTGAGTGAGTTTTAGTCACAATCGATGTTGGGATATGTTTTATTGACTGTCTTTCTGGAATACCTAGACAAAGGCATTTGATTTTGGTTGGATATAAACATTGCATTTTTAGGTGCACAATGCTGGGGCCTTTAAAGTGAGGCAAACATCCTTGGTGTTTGGAAGGAAGGAAACAGAATCCTTCTTAAGAGATGCTTTGTGTGCTCAAGGGTCTTTGTATGAAAGAGTGACTCCTGGATTTTTTTCCTCTGGTTACACTCTGGTCTCCCTGATCCTAGAAATGAGGCTGCATTTAAAAGTCCTTTAACATTTTGGTAAACTCACATTGAATAATGTAGTGACTAACAGCTGATTCATTGTGTGATTGTCTCTGTGTTTTTTCCAGCTGAATACAGGACATGTGGTCATATCAATCTACTAAAGAGGAGGAATCCTACTGATGGATGTATTTGGAAAGGTGAGATTTCTGAGACCTGAAAGAGCTTCTAACCAGGAATCTGAGTCTTATACTTTGTGTGAGACTGCCTTTTTTCCTTTATCTGTAGCACAGAGCCTTTGTTCTTTGGGCTCTGTCTGTGAAAAAGAGAAAAAAAATTTTGCTTGGTAGCCAGGACCCCATTTGGACCTGGTATTCTCTCCTGACTGGAGGGTGAAAAGAAAATCCTTCTATAGGATGAGTCTACCCTGGGAACAAGGGTAGAGCTCAATTGGCAGTTTTAGCCATTGCTTCACTGTTAGGGGCCAAGTTCAACTTTCTTGGGGTGATCTGTCTAGTAGTGTGGTGCCAGTAGGGCTGAATCTCTGAGCTAGGCCTCTACAAGTTGTGAGTGCATGATGGGATAGTTCTTGTGAGGTCTGTTATATGAGGTCATAGGCTATATGAGAAATATTTCTGAGAGGTTCATGTGTTTGATCACTTGGCCCCATTTAGAAGCACTGTTCTGAGAAATAGTAGAATCTTTGGGATAAGGGGCCTAGGTGGTAGGACTTTGTCCCCTTAGGACAAGCCTTGAGTATTCTAGTTCTATTCTGTTTCTGGTCCATCTCTCTGCTTCCTGATTCACTGTGATGCAAGAAGCTGTCCCATACCCATAGGCTCCTGCCACCATGGATGGAACCACTCCAGTTACCCTGCTTTCTCTGCCATAATGGGCCTTGGGCATGAGGCAAGATAGACATCTCTTCCCTTCAGTCACTTCTGTCTGGTATTTTGCCAGTGTTAGGGAAGCTTGGAACTGCAAAGCCAAGACCCTCTCTTCAAAGTCTATATAGTGTTTGCCAGCCTGGCCCCTAACTTCTGATCTAGGTACCTGAACACCCTGGCTCCCATCCTGTATCCACCCTCTGGCTTTCTGGAACCCTAGAAAAGTCTTTTATCTTCAGTTTTTTCATTAGCATTACCAGGAGTCAGCCATGAAGTGAGGTGCCTGCTGGCTCTGACAGCACAGCATCATAGCCAAACTGGAATTCCTGAGTGTATTCCAGTGCCAGACCTACAGCAATAGCTCTGGGCCCAGAGGCTTTCAGGTTCATCCTCTTTCTGTTTCTCTTCCTTCTCCTATTCTTCTTCTTCCTCTTCCTCCTCCCCCTCTCTGGTTCTTTTTTTTTTTTTTTTTTTTTTTTTTTTTTTGAGTCAGTATTTCTTTCTGTAGCCCAGGCTGTTCTGGAACTTGCTCTGTAGACTAAGCTTGCTTTGAACTCAGAGATCCATTGCCTCTGCCTCCTGAGTTCTGGGATTAAAGGCATGCACCATCACATATACTGTTCAGGTTCTTCTTGAAGAACTCTGTGTTCTATGAATCATTGTCTCTGGAGGAAGTTAGGATGTTGGAGGAACCTGGAGTTGCTGATGAGTGATGTCCAGCACATCTGTCAGGAGACCTCATGTTTGTCCCATGTCCTGAGATCCTATTTTAGCCCACACCCTCTGAGGAACAAATTATGTACCTAACCTTTCTCACCTTGTTCTCTTATACACAAACTACCACAAATTGAGTGGCTGAAAAAAACTCAAATGTATAATTTATCAGTTCCCTATGATAGGAGTCTGAGATAGTTCTTCCTGGGCTAAGGCCAAAGTTTGAGTAGGGTGGGTTTCTTTTGGAAGTTCCAGAGCAGAATCAGTTCTGTAGTCTTCTGTGACTACTTCCAAACGGTTCCATTGCCACACAGCAGTGCCATCAGCTTGAGACCAAGCCTTCACCATGTGAACTTTGGAGGAATATTCAAGATCCAAACCATAAAGGTTGAATTGTGTTGCTCGTCCTGAGGAACATCACATTCTGAGGTTCAGACCTAAGTGCTAGCACCTCAATGTAACTTTACCGGGAGATTGGGTCATTGTAGAAGTAGTTGAGATGAGGCCATCCTGGATTGAGAAGGCACAGGCAGAAACTGAGTGTTGCTTCTCAGCACCACAGGACAAGAACCAACCACACAGTTTGCCTACACCCACCAGCAGCTAGGAATGAGGTCTACAGCAGGTTCTCACAGTCTCAGAGGGAACCTAGCTCACTGACACCTTGGCTGGGAATTTCTGCCTGATGAAGGGAGAGGATATATTTCTATCTATGAAGCCATGCAACTTGTGGTACTTCAGCATTTCTAGGAACAGATCCTGGCCATAAGCCAGAGGGCAGGTGCCAGGGTCTGTAGTGCCAGCCTTGGCTTCCTGTACCTCCGGTTTTCTCACCCCTCCCCTCTGTGGTTTCAACTACACCAGACTTTGCCACACTCCGTTTAAAAAGCTTTCTGGAGTATGAAAGCTTTATTAGTTACTTTTCTTGTGCTGTAACAAAAAAACCAACAAAAGCAGCTTAAGCGAGTTTGTTTTTCCGTACCACCCATTGTGGTGGTAAAGGCATGATAACAGGAGTATGAGGTAGCTGGCCACATGTATCCATACTAGGAAGCAGAGGGAGATGGATGCTGGTGGCTAGTCTGCTTTCTTTTTATTCAGTTCAGGACTCTATGGAATACTGTCTATGTTAATGGTGGGTCTTCCCATCTCAATGAACCTACTCTAAAAACTCCCTCACAGTCATGGCCAGAGGTTTATTTCCACAGTGATTCTAGATCCTGTCAGGTTTACAAGATTGCCCTTCACAAGAGCTTCACAGGAAAGCTGCATGTGAAGTATTCTGTTTGATGGTTTTTGACATATGCTGGTGCCTGCACCATTATCACCTCACCAAGATAATAAACTGACTACCCTAAAGCCCTAGAATTTCCTTGTGTCCCCACTGTTCTCTCACCGTAGGCAACTATGGACATAGTTCCCGAGAGAAACTTACTCAAGGCCAAGATGGAAGACCTTTCCACCACACACTTTGCTGCACCCTTCCTCTGCACCCGAGTCCTGTGCAAGTCCAATGTCTGCAACTGGCCCCAACTCGGCACTTAGGGGACAGTCTATGATAGGCTGTCAATACTGTTCCTGGTTCCTGGAAAATGCTCATGTAGCATGGGGGAGCCTCTGAGGAACAAAGGCACACCTGTGTTGGGAGCACAAAAGGAGTCCAGAACAAAGCTGGCTTCCTAGCCCTGTGAGCTCAGCCCTTATGAGTAACACATCTTCTCTTCTTTCTGCACTCCCTCACTCCTTTTCTCCTCCCCCTCTTTCCCTTCTGACTTCCTCCTCCATCCATCTCCTTCTCTCTGCCCTCTTTCCCTTCTCCCTAGTTTATTCCTCTTGTTCCTTCCTCCTTTTTTCCCTCTGTCTCCTCCCCTTCTTCCTCCCTTTGGCCCTATTTTCTTATCCTTGAATTGGGTTCAGTAACAATGCCAACCTCCAGAATATTGTGAGGTTTAAGAGAGACCATGCATGCAAAGAATTTCTAAAGGTTCCCAACACATAGGTAATCCTTCATTAATGATAGTCGGACATTCTTGATCTACCAACTATTGGGCGGTTCTGTTACCCAAAGCTGGCTTGCTCTTTCAATCTCCTGAGTGAGAAGATTCTCTCCTTTATCCTGTTAACAAGCCACATGGCTAAAAACTCCTTGATGGCTCAGCAATTCTGAATAATTAATGGTTGGGAGATCCAACATTAGAAGATGGGGGACATCAACCCACCCACAAAACAAACCTTTGACCCATAATTTGTCCTGCTCACAAGATGTGTAGGGATAAAGATGGAGCAGAGACTGAGGGAACAGCTAACCAATGAGTGACCCAACTTGATAACCATCCTATGTAAGAGAACTAACCCCTGACACTATTAATGATACTCTGTTATGCTTGTAGACAGGAGCCTAGCATAACTGTCTTCTGAGAGTCTTCATCCAGCAGCTGGCAGAAACAGATACTGAGACCCACAGCCAAACATCAGGTTGGGCTTGTCGAGTCTTGTGGAAGAGTAAAGGCAGGATTGAGTGAGCTGGAGGGGTCAAGGACACCACAAGAAGATCTACAGTGTCAACTAACCTGGGCCCATGGGTCACAGAAACTGAACCAAAGAGCATACAGGGGCTAGACCTATGCCTCCTACACATTTGTGGCAGATGTTCAGCTTGGTCTTCATGTGGGTCCCCTAAGAATTGGAGCAGGGGCTGTCTCTGACTCTGTTGACTGCCATTGGATCTCCTTCCCTTAACTGGGCTGCCTGGTTGGGCCTCAGTGGGAGTGGATGGGCTTAGTCATGCTGTGACTTGATGTCCCAGGGCAGGGTGGTACCCAAAGGGGGCTTCTTCTTTTCTGAAAAGAAGGGGAGGAGGTAATGGGGGAGGGATTTGTAAGGGTGAGACTGGGAAGGGAGATGTAAAGTAAATAAATTAATGAGAGAGATAAAAAAGATGGTTTTGGTACAGTGTTAGGATTTTATTAGCTGCTAGTAGTGCCAACCTCTAAAAATTTCCTCTTGGGAATGGGGTTGGGTTTACCCAGTGCAAAAAATTCCAGTATTGAGTCCTGTGTGAATAGTGGCCCTGCAGAGGGAAGGTGGAACTCATTGATGGGCAGCTTCAAGCATGATGGTGGGTTTCCTATCACCCTGATATCAACGGTAGGCCCCCAGGCTCTGGGGTAGAGTCTGCTGAAGATGGTCATGGCCATGTGAAGAAGCTATGAAGACTAGGTCAGGGGATATTGGCTCCCAAGGAACCTGGGTCAGGCCTCAGTTCAGCTTGAACAGAGCATACAACTTATGTGTGATATCCCCACTCCATCAAAGTTGTACAGTATAAAAACATGCATGATTGTACATGACACCATGTCTGAGATGTTGGGTTATGGATTAGTTTTAAGAAACATGCTCAGACCCTTAGGGACATTGAGGAAAGAAGCTGGTGATCTGTGGGCAGAGAAGAGGGCACAGAGCTCATTCCTCCCACTCAAGCTTAGGATCTTGGGCTCCTACAGGGAATATTGGATATACCTTTTTACCTGTACAATGTCTCTGGGGGATGCTGTGAACTGGGGGTCACTGCACAGTGTTGAGTAGGTTAGGTAAAATATTGCATTCATTTTCATCCCTTGGAGCATTATTTTGATGTGACTTATAGGTCCTGTATTTATAGATGTTGGGTTGAGTGGAATCTCAAACTCTTGCATCTTCTTAGTATTTTAGGTTACTTAGAGCTCCCTGAGGTCTTGGCACAATAAGAGGGCACCATCCATGCATATACATCTCAAGTGTTTGGAAATGATCCTGCAGGAAGACAAATGCATCCCAGAAGGCAAGGTTCTTTTCTCCTTTATTGCTGTACTGTTGGTTGCAGGAGTTTCCAAACTATAGTCAACAGGAACAAGTCCCACCAGAAGCACTGAGAAGAGAGTTCTGTGGTAACATTGATGTGGAACAGCTGCTTCTGTGTCCTCTCTAGGGAGCATCAAGGTCCTGACTAGTTCTGCAAAATAGAAGCCTGTGTAACCACTTATCCCAGTGTTTTCCTGACTATTTGACCATGCAACTCTCTTTTATGTGTTTTTTTTTTAATTTTTAAAAATTATTATTATTACCCTCATCCACATTTCTGTAGCTGACCACACTTTGAGAAATCCTCCAAGTGACAGGCATATAGTTCATAATAACTGTGGTTCTCTACATAGCCCTGGCTGTCCTAGAACTCACTATGTAGACCAGGCTGGCCTCCATGCTGGCCAAATGCTGGAATTAAAGGCATGCACCACCACCCAGCCTCACCTGTCTTTTTGAGACAGGATCTCATTGATTCTGGTCGGCTAGTGAGGCTAAGGAATTAGCTGTTTCTGCGTCACTGGTGCTAGGATTGCCTCACCTTTTCTTTGAGTTACTCCAGTTGAGTTGCTCTGTTTGAGTACAAATGCTAACATAACAGGACAAGGCATCTTATTTGTGCCAATCTACAGCCACCCTTTACTCGGGATAACCACAAGCACAGGCTGACAGATGACTTCTTTGCACTAATGAAAACAGTCATCATCTGTGAACCTACCAATTTAAATCAGGAGTTCAGAAACACATATACTTACCAGACTGTGTCAGAGACCCCAGGCACATGAGCTTATCAAACCAGGCTAACAGATGATGGAGCCCCTGGCTTAAAATGCACAAAAGGGAGACACACTATAGATTGCAGCATCACATATCAGCCTGTCACTTTGCTATGTCACTCTGGTTTATTTGTTGTAGCCTCTGTCTAGGAGATCACCAAGTGACAAATTCCTGTCTGTCTTCTAACTCAGTTCAGTCTTGGTTACAGCCAGTTTGGGCTCAGGCTGTGCACATCTGGTTTGTACTTGAAGGAACCTGGTCAAAGTCAGACAGATGTGTTTCACACCTTCCTAGAGATGTGTATTTTCATATGATCATGGGATCTAGGGGAAGGCTGTAGCTAGTAGCTTCTGATGTGTTGGGAAGACAGAGATCTCTGTTGAGACAAGTGGGTTGTGTGGTGATCTGAATGGAAAGCTTACTGTTTGGGGTAGGGGGCAGGGTCTCTGATGCTAGCACTGTCATAGCTTGGCATTTGAAAAAAAAAATCTGTTAAGCTCTCTTAAGGGTGCCCCGGAAGTGACACTATTTGCAGATTTACTCATTTGGGTTCTTTTTGTAGTTATGTCCTGAAGGATAATCAATTGTCACAGCTAGTAAGACCCCAGACTTTTATAGGAAACCAGCCTGTAAAGAAGTAACTGTGCTTGGCAGCCTGATAAATTGGGAGTTTGTACATGTCTCAAACTCATTGACTTCAAGCACATCAGCTCTCAACTGACATGGTAGAAAGAGAAAATGGGAGTTAAGTTGGAGTGAATCCAGGTAAGTTCAGACTTTAGATGAATTCTTTATTAACTTGGTGGGACCTTGGATCAGTCAAGTGACCTCCTGAGTCTGGTGTCTCTTCTGAGAAATGGGGATAATAATATCATGTACCCTGGTGGCCTTGGGGTTGTCTGGCTTTCAGGTCATTAGAAAGGAGAATTTTAAAATGCATGTTTAAAGGATGTTTTCTGTTGGATGGAAGGGGGAGGAACAAAGTTTGTGGAACGTGTGCCTGCTGAGGCAGAGAAAGGATGGGCAGGACGGACTGTGTTGTCTGTCTTCCCTTTCTCAGTTCCAGGAGCAGGTTTGAGCCCTTTACAAGCAGAAAACAGTAGCTCCCTCGACAAACATGATAAAATTTGGGGCTCAGGCAGCTGCCTGGGGATAATGTGGAACCCTGACTGAGATATTCCCACAGGCTGGAATGTGGCTAAGGCCAAGGAAGCAAGGCTATCTGAAGTCTGCTAGGTCTTGTGGTCCAGGTACTTCTGGATACCCAGGGTCCTGAGCACCTTTGCAAGAGTCAAGTGAGCCTATCCATCAGAAGATTGTGGGTAGCAGTGGGAAGGCCAGAATGGAGGAGGTGACCTTTTATGCCTGAGATATCCAGGAGTACCCAGGCTGTGGTGCACAGGATGATGGAGACATTAAATGTAGTAGTTGGGAACCAGTGAGATGTGAGCTCATTGGTCCCATGTACTAATAAGGTGGCAGAGAACACTGGGGTCAGGTGAAGAACCCAGAAGAAGACATTGTGACATCATGAGTCCTTTGACAAACTACAGTGCATCTCACTAACAACCTCTTAGTGGCCCTTAGGCTCAGTTTCTCCATTTGTGAAATGGGGTTGCTGAGCATAATTGCTTTGACCTTGGTTGTTCTAAGGATCAAGTGACATGTATTTTATGTTCAGAGATAGATGACAATCCCAAAGTCACAGAACCAAGAGCACTGGTGCCCTATCCAGCTGTTTGAGCTTGCATTCAGTGTGTTGTATTCCTATAAGGTTAACACTCAGTATCTGTGGTCAAGGGAGTAGACAGATTCTATTCTGTGATCCACATAGCACCCTAAAGTCCTATTTGTTCAAGTCTCATTTAGAGAACCTCATGAGACTCCAACAGATCCTAATCTGTGAGCAATGAAGGCAGATCACTGTGGGCTGATCTCCTAGCTCTTGGGAACACCTCCTTTTGCCCTGACAATGATCATATGAAACATATTGTTATTCTAATTCCATAATGTGGATAAGGAAACCAGGTCTGAGAGAGGCTGAGTGACTTCTCCAAGGTCTTAAGGAAGTTAGGGATAAAGCTATGTTGGCTTATGCTGTAGCCTCGAATTTCTATTTCTTCATGTGGTAGTTGACAAGATCCTAGAACTTGGCTCCAGGATCTTGTGGGTGGATCCTGCCTAGACCCCACCTCTGGTTAATCATCCAGGACTACATTATACTGCACCACTAAAGATTGGGTTGCAGGTGGTTTATGCTTCCACAGAACACAAGACCCCAGGCTTCTACCAGGAATTATATGTGAGGGAATGAAAAGGCAGATATTATTACTTTTGTGTGCATAATGGGTAAAAATTACCTCTCCTTCCTTGCTCCCCTGCTAGAATTGATTGAATAAGTAAGAGAAATAGCCATGCATCGTATTTGCAAACTGTTCAGTGCAATTATTGCTGCAGATTTTACTGAACTTGAAAATGATAGATGGTAAATTTTAATTTCCCAAGCTCTCCATTCTGGCAAGCAGTTTGTTAAAGACTAGCAGTGCAGCTAATTGCCAGTACATAGTGCTCACCAATACAGTTTTCCTTTTTATATAATGCATTATGCTAATCACCTGGTATTCCATTTTTCAATAAAAGGTCAACAGAGCACTGTTGTTCAGAATGTGCAATTTAAACTTCATGTCTGTGATTAGAGATAATCTAGCTTTTGCTGCATCAAGTGGGGTTGCCATAGAAACCAGAACCTCAAGCTCTGTTTACAGCCTTTGGAGAATAAACACTTTGCATCATTTGTACCTTTGGAAGGAATAATAATAATAATAAATAATAATAATAATAATAACAACTAAAGTATAAAAATCATCAAACAATTAAATAAACTGAAAACAAAGAAGTAATCACCAAGGGGGTGGGGAGGAGAGAGAGAGAGAGAGAGAGAGAGAGAGAGAGAGAGAGAGAGAACATTGTTGTTCATCAAAAATCAGTAACTGCCACATGGTTGGTCTCTGGAGCATTCAAGCAGGAAACTGATGTAAGTGGTCAAATATTTCCCCTGGGAAGAGCAATGTGTTATTATGCCAAATACAAAATTAATTCAAGTGTGCTAATGGGCTTTCTTCAAGCTATTATACCCTTGAAAAAAATTTTCGTGAATAGCATTGAAGTGATATGTAGACTTTTTATGCCACGAGTTTGGACATTCAGTTGTGAACCTCTACATATCCCAGATGATTTTGTATCATGGTTTCTCTGGTTGCCCTAGAAGCAGTTCAGTGATTCTGAGTTTCAGCATCCTAAGATCTGGCCCAAGTTAGAATGACTAAATGAAATGGCAACAAGCTCCATTAAACACTTTAGTCTATGTGGCACAAGGCACACTACTATTACTGAGATTTTTGTTTGTTTGTTTGCTGCTTCTCTGAAATATCCTAGGATCCACTGTTCAATCAGCAGCTCTTTGAGAAAGGCCTATAGGGTTATGGAGGCAATTCTCTTAGCTCTGCTGAAGCCTCCAGCCTGAGTGTCACAGGGCAATGAAGTATATGAAGAGATATGGGTGGTTGACTAATCCTGTTAAGTCTCAGTGTAATTGTGGCTCCAGTGTGCTGAAGGCACTAGCTAAGTCAAGTTAAGGAAGGAAACTCGTAGGGCTCATGAACCTTCTTTGATCTTTACTAGGCTCCTCCCTCCCTGAAGTTATGTAAGAAGTAAACAATTGACTGTGATTGGGCTCTTTGGTGGTGTAGCTGCCTTCAGTTGCCCAGGGAACTTCTCTGTGGTATAGCTTAGTCACTCATGTTCCTCTAAGGAACCCCAGTTAATTTATTGGTTCAATCAAGCTGGACTTGACTCCTTTCTTTGGTCTTCTGGTACCTTTTATGGGGCAAATAGGCATTTCTAGTTTTGCTTTTATGTGTATGTATATCTGGTATGCATGTGTATATTTTTGCTCACATGTATTTGGGTGTACATGTGCGTGTGTGCAGTTGTGTGTGGAGGCCTGAAGTTCATGTCAGGTGTCTTCCTTGATCTCTCCACTTTATGTATTGATGCATGGTTTCTTTCTCTTAACCTGGCCACCTTGCTCTGGAGATCCTTTGTCTCTGCCTCTCAAATGCTGGGATTACAGATGGCTGCTGCACCTGCCCATCTTTTATGTGGGTTCTGGGGACCCCAACTCTGGGCCTCACAATTATAGGCCAAGAACTCTATAAACTCGGTCATCTCCTCAGCCTTGAGTACACATTTCTTTATGTCTTCCCAGGAAAAAATGATATAATCCTGAATCATCAGTTTTGTAAGAGTCAAATGAAGCAAAGCAAATAAACTCTGCTCAGTCTCTGTGTCCCAAGCGTTTGAAAAGTGTTTTTGCTGCTCTCATACTTCTCCATTGCTTTAGCCCATTGGATTCTTATTCCGCCTCTAAGCCTTTGTCCAATGTGAGTGTGAGGCCCAGAGGTGCCATCTGTTTCCAGCTTTCCCCCTGACCTCCTGTCCCTGGCTTGTCTGTTCTCCTGCCATGAGCTATATGTAGGTCTTTGGAGTTCTCTAAAGATCATACTTTTCTCAAGGCACCAAACCTGAGTCCTCGGAAGTCACATGGATTAGTGGACCATGCTCCTTTGCTTCTGGCTTGACTCTGTCTTTTATCTTAGGTCTGGAGATCAGAGAAGTCTTCAAGGAAAGAAGAACAGTGTGAGCAAAATTAAAGAGAGAAACACAAATGAGAGGTTTAGAGAAAGGCAAGTGGTCCAGAATTGAGAAGCCAGAGAGTGCCTGGGGAAGGGTTCAGGGAATAAAGGAGGGAAGATGACAGCTGAGAATGCTGCTCTGCCCTCCATTCCATGTTGTTTTTGTCAGGTTGTCAGCCATGGTGGCCTGTGTTCCTGGAACCTAGATAGTTCAATAGACTTTGGGATCCCTTATGCTATGGCTGGGCATAACGTACAAGCAGACTTAACCATTATTCTCATATATGTATGTGCATGTGTGTGTGTGTGTGTGTGTGTGTGTGTGTGTGTGTGTGTGTGTGTATTTCTAGGAGTTAGTTAAGTATACCAGTTAGTTAATCCCACAATAATGTTGTATAACAAGCAAACACATACCTCAGTGGCACATAACACTGGAAATCACCTTGTTTTTAAGTTTGAAACTTAGTAGATCTTGTTTGGCTTTGAACATATGACCGAACAACAGCTGTGTATCTGTTGATCAGTACTGGTTGTGGCAGAGATGGTTGGGGTACATAAGCACCATGCCAGCTGTATTCTCAGTGGGCTAGCCTAGGCATGTCCTCAGGGACATGTTTGCAAAGAAGCAAGTAGAAGTGCTCTTTGCTTTCTCAAGGCTCTCCAACATCACAACTGCTGTCACCCCATTGGCTAAAGGAAGTCGCATGGCCAAACTCAGACTAACAACACAGAGTGACTGACTCCACAACATCTAAGTGTGAGGAACTGTAAAGGAGAAAGCCTGGGTGCAGGGAAGCTGAAGACTGGAAGATGAATTATACCACTACGTGAGATAGTACATACCTAGAAGGATGTCGTTCATGACACTGTTGACCATTCTGTGTCCAGTGGGAACAGAACACATCAGAAAATGAAACCTGGCAGAGAGGT
>CM052703.1:425843-455010 GCA_028551405.1 Uromys caudimaculatus
TGCAATCTCCGGCGAGGGATCTTTGTCCCGGCGCTGATCAGGTGTGGGGCCCTGTGGCCCAAGCTGAGGTCTCCGGCCGTCGCCCAACAACATTCTTGTTTGAGGTTGCAGAGAAACTCAAATGCAGGAAGGATGAGGCCCAAATTAAGGTCTAGGCAGTAGGAAGGGAACAGAAGGGACAGGCATAATACTAAGCTGAGGGGCAATCAGTGGAGGATGAGGGAGCTTGTTGGCTCCCTGCCGGCAGGCAGGTCCAGGTGAGAGGAGAGAACCCAGTCCAGCAGGGTCTGTCTGGGGCTGAGGGGGATGGTGAGTGTCGACGGCCCAAAAGAAACATACCAGGCTGGAAGTCTCATCAAAGCAGGAATTCACTTTATTAAACTAGGCACTTGCTTATATAGAGAAGGCAAGGAGGTGGGCACTTATGTATGGGAAGAGATGACATAGAAGGTAGGGAAGGGTGACAGAGAGTGAGGGGTAACTGACAGGGCCAATGGCAAAGCTTCACATCAGAAACAGGTCTTGCTGAGTCACCTGGATACAGAAGTGACTGAGACAGGTCTCAAAACTCAAGCCAGGCTTAGGTTTTCCCACAAGGCAGCAGAAACTCCAGCCAGGCTCAAATTTGTCCTCAAGGCCCAAACCAGGGCCAAAATGGGGCCCAACAGGAGCTGGTGTGATGTGTGCTAAGGGACTGTGAACAAAATCGTTGGAGGTTTTCTTACCTGGAAGTTGTAGTAGGGTGTGTTGATTCACAACTCCAAACATGAGCCTCTTGTTGGTAGGACTTGTTGATTTCATTGGTATTAATGCTCCTGTTGTAGCTTATTTCAAGGAACTTAAATTTAGCCATCAGCAGGAGAAATCTGGCATATTTAGTAATTGACCCTAGAGATCTGGGCTAACAAGCTTTATTGAAGGTCATCTTAACATGAGTTGGAAAGCAGCAGTCGATGGAAACCTAAAGTTGGAGGTGCCTATAGGTCTTGGCAGTGAAGATCCATAGCTGACTTTGCTACTGCAGTCTGGAACTCAGAAGAGTGTTTCAGGTCATGAACAGTTGTCAGGGAAGAGACACCATCATAGATTTGGATAAGAATATGTGGCAGGAAGTGCTTTTTTACTCCAGCTGATTGACAGGTAACACAGAGACCTCACCGGGCATACAAGTCGATTTTGTTGACTTTTTCAGTGTGATAAAAAACTCAAGTTCAGCCAGGCGGTGGTGGCACACGCCTTTAATCCCAGCACTTGGGAGGCAGAGGCAGGCGGATTTCTGAGTTCGAGGCCAGCCTGGTCTACAGAGTGAGTTCCAGGACAGCCAGAGCTACACAGAGAAACCCTGTCTCAAAAAAACCAAAAAACCAAAACCAAACCAAACCAAACCAAACCAAAAAAACCTCAAGTTCATTGCTGTTTTTGTTTCCCAGGGCTGATTATGAACTTACCTAAAAAGCAGCTTAACCCAATTGAGGTATAATCCCCCACAGTGCTGCAGGTCAAGTATCTGCAATCATGGTAGCAGTGGGCTCCTCTGGTGGCTCAAGGGTCCCATGCCAGTCTCCTGGCTCCCTCTATGGTTGCTGGCATCTTTGATGTTCTTTGACATGCAGTGTACTCTCCAAGCTCAAGGGCCTGCAATGGGCCAGGGCCTGGGGGGGGGGGGGTTACTCATCCTAGATTCTGGGTGCTTCCCGGGGCCCTGTATCCACTCAGCCCTTGCTGTGACTCCTGGGCCCAGTAAGGCTGGACTCTGCCTCCTGTCCTTCCATTTCCTCCTTGATGTCTCCTTAGCAACAGGCATTCATTTATTCTGTGCACAAGCCACTGTTTAACAGTATTTACTTCCAGAGTCAGAAATATTTGATTCCAATTAGGAACAGCAAATTGAAACCCAGGCAATGTCAAAGATGCAGGTCAGGCAATAATGAAGAGTCTGTGACAAAGGACAGGGAGGGAGAACTCAGACAAAACAATTGAGTTTCCTGTAGGCTCTTGGAAAAGTAGTTCAGCTTTAGCTAGTGTGGTTTGAATGAGAAATGCCCCCATAGTCTTGGACATTTGCACTGTTTGGGGAGATTTAGGAGATGTGGCTTCCTGGAGGAAGTATGTCAACATTCAAGTTTGTTCTTTCTGCTTCATGTGTATAATTCAAGCTATGAGCTCTTAGCTTCATTTTCCTTGCACCATGCCTGATGCTCGTTGCCATGGATCTGCTCCCCTTTCATGATCTTTTATCACACTGGAACCATAATAAGCCTTTCCTTCTGTAAGTTTACTTTGATGATAGTGTTTTATCACAGCAACAGAAGAGTAATAGATACAGCTGGCTTCAGTTTTGCACACAAGGGTTGGATGAAATCATTACTGCCAGTGTTGCGGGAACTTGAAATACTGTGCTTAAAGGCCTAGTATGTCATAGGGACTCAAAAGAATGGTGCAAAATCATGAATGAAGGTTTTTTTTTTTTTTTGGGTGGGTCAACTCAGAACCCTGGATCTGGGCCTGGGTAGTAGCTGAACTGGTCAGGCTGCTGGCTCTCCCTTATCTGCATCACCAGGGCAAGTTCTTTAGCATTGCTCTGGCTAGGCCACCCAATGCCACCACCCAGAAGGCAGGGTCATGCTCTCATGCCGTTGGGAGTCTGTTCACTGCTCACCAACAGCCACACCTCCAGATTCAGTTCTACCGTGCTTCCCAGTCAAGGTGCAGACACCACTCTTCCAAGTGCTGCAGTCTGTGAGGGGCTGGGCCAGCTCCCCTGACTGCCTGCCACAGGTGGCAAGGGGTAAGGGTATTGAGGGCACAGCAGAGGGGTGGAAGGGCCAGCTCTCCCACACTTTTGCCCTTGGGGCTGCCTCACCTGCATCCCCTCTAAGCAGGGCCAGCTGTACTGTGCTGCTCAGCGAAGTGTGGGATCCACTCTCCCAAGTGCTGCAACTGGTGATGGACAGGGCCAGCTTATCCTCTCTCATAACCCCAGGGCCAGTTCTCTCATCTGCTACAGGTGTGGGGCGGGTATCATCCCTGCACTGATACCATCTCAGGACAGACAGGTGGTTGTGTCAGCTCTCCCACACTCTTGCCCTCAGGCATGGCTTGCCTGTGCCCCTGCCATCAGGGTTAGCTTTGCTGTGCTGTCCAGGCAAGGTATAGGACCTGCTCTCCTGAGTGCTGCAGGGCACTCAGAGCCCTTGTGAGCTCATGACCCTGTGGGTGGCTTTCCTGTCACAGGTGGGGAGGTTCGGCAGGGTAGGTAGGCATCACCTCTGTTCCCATGCCACCCCACAGCAGATGAATAGTGTGGTTAGCTCTCCCATACTCACATTCTCAGGCTTGACTCACCCACACCCCACCACCAGGGTCCGCTCCATTGTGCTGCCTGGTAGAAGTCTAGGCCCGCTCTCTCAAGTGCCATAGCTGGTGAGAAATGGGGGCAAGCTCTCAAAAGCAAACAACCATTGAGGGGTGGGGCCAGTTATGCCCAGCCCCTGGACATCCAGGTGGTCTCTGGCTGGTCCCCTACCAGGGACATCTCCATGTTCTTTAGTGGTAATATGAGCCACAGACATCAACACTGACCCCTGCCACTGCATAGCCATAGACTCAGACATGGCCCTCAGTGGCAGCTTGCGCTGGGATCTCACTGTGGCCTCAGGTGGGGTTCTCACAACAGGATACTCCTTCAAGTCTTCAGTTCCATCTCTCATCATAAGCTCAAGCTGCTTCACTTCTCTTTCTCTCCCATCTGACCACCACATACTTGCACATTGTGATGGCTCCCACTGCAGGCTGGCCACATGGCTGGCAGGTCCCTGGGTGCATGGCATGGTGACAATCAGGTATCTATGCCCTGCCTGGGCAGTGTGCTGGATGACAGGTCTGTGGGTGGCATGGCAGTCCTCAGGTCTCTGTCTTCTTCCTCGCTGCACTTCCTGGATTTGATTTTAAAGTGAATAAAAAAGTAAATTATTGGAAAAAAAGCTGTTATAAATCTTTATGTACAGTGGCTTTATGCACACCACTCTTTTCCTCCTGTATCATTTAAACATTTAGAAAGCTTTTTTAAAAATGTAAGCCATTTGATAGGTTCATAGTAATAGCTCATTTCAATTTTGCATTTATTTCCATAGAAACTAATGATGCTGAGCATCTTTTGATGTGTTTATATGACACTGTATGAAAAGAAGTAAGGTCTGTTGTATTTATTCAGATCTTTGCTTTACTCCTTTCATCTCTTCCTTTCCTCTGATCCAAGGTTTCTTTTATCTATCTGTCTGTCTATCATTTATCTATCTATCTATCTATCTATCTATCTATCTATCTATCTATCTATCTATCTACCTATCTATCTATCATCTATCTATCTAATTTATCTATCTTTCTTTGTTCCTTTCTTTTCATCTTTTTTTTTTTTTTTTTTTTTTTTTTTTTTTTTTTTTTTTTTTTTTTTTTTTTTTTTTTTTTTTTTTTTTTTTTTTTTTTTTTTTTTTTTTTTCTTTCCGAGACAGGGTTTCTCTGTGTAGCCCTGGCTGTCCTGGAACTCACTTTGTAGACCAGACTGGCCTCGAACTCAGAAATCCACCTGCCTCTGCCTCCCAAGTGCTGGGATTAAAGGTATGTGCCACCACTGCCCGGCTCTTTACATCTTTTAATCACTCATTTAGGGTGGGAAACATTCTCCGAGTTTCCTTGCATGTGAAAATGACTTGATTTCTTCTGTAACACATCCTCCTCTGTCTTTTTGGCCATGATTTTGCTGTACAATTCAGATTAGTCTTGAATTTGCAGTCTTTGCCTCAGTTTTCTTCATACTGAGGTTATAGAAATGGACCACCATGCCTGAATCTTCTTTTCTTGAAGGATACTTTTGCTAGGTAGAGGATTCTGGGTTAACAGTTTTCCTTCCTTCCTCCCTTTCTCTGTCTTCTCTCTCCTTCTTCCATCTTCCTGTCTGCCTTTCTTCCCTTCCTGTTCTCTCTCTCCTCCCTCCCTCCCTCCCTCCCTCCCTCCCTCCATCTCTTTCTCTTTCTCTCCTCCCCTTTCCACTTAGAAAATAATGTGCTATTTCCTTCTAGTCCTTATCGTTTTCAACCAGAAACCCGCTCTTATCCTAATTATTTTTCTTCAAAGGTTAGGAGCCATTTTCCTCTGGCTGTTTTTAAGGTCTCCTTGTTACTAATTTTAGAGGTTTAATTATGACATAATATTTAATTATGATGTGCATTTGTCTTAGGGCTTCTATTACTGTGACAAAACACCATGACCACAGCAATTGGGGAAGAAGGGCTTATTTTGCTTACATTTCCATCTTCATCATCCAAGAAAGTCAGGACAGGAATTCAAACAGGGCAGGAACCTGGAGGCAGGCACTAATGCCTAGGCCATGGAGAGGTGCTGCTTATTGGCTTTCTGACTATGGTTTGCTCAGCCTGCTTTTTTTTTTTTTTTTTTATAGAACCCAGGACTGCCAGCCCAGGAATGGCACCACCCACAATGGCTCTCTTCTATCAATCAGTAATTAAGAAAGTGACTTACAAGTTTGCTTATAACCTGATCTTATGATCTTACAGAGGTATTTTCCTAATTGATATTTCTTCCTCTCAAATGACTCAAGTTTGTGTCAAGTTGACATAAACCATCCAGCATAATTGATCCTTTGTCAACTTGACAAACACAACCTTTCCTTTCTTGCTCATCTACAAGATGACATATTAATATCGATATCACAGTATAAAATATTTTTTTATTTTATAAACTTAAAAAGTCCCACAGTCTTTATAAATTTGAACACTTTAAAATTCAGTCTCTTTTAAAATTCAAAGTCTCATTTAAAATCTAAGATCTCTTTAAAAATTAAGTCTCTCAACTGTGGACTCATATAAAATAAAAAATAAATTAATACATTCTTACTTCAAGAGGCAAGAACAAGGTCACGATCACAATCTGAACAAAGCAGAATCAAACTCCAACCGTATAAATAACTCAACGTCGAATATCTGGGATTCACTCACAATCTTCTGGGCTCCTCCAAGGGACTTGGGTCACTTTCCAGCTTTGTCCTTTGCTGCACACACAGCCTATCTTTTAGGCTCTGGGTGGCTCCACTCTACTGTTGTTGCTATTCTTGGTGGTCATTGCATAGCACTAGCATCTCCAAAATTACAGTCCTTGCTGCAACTGGGCCACACTTTCGTAAGTAACAGGTCTTGGTCTCTCTTTAGGGACTCTAGCCCTATGATACAGTGCCAAGCCTCCACTGCTCTCCATGTGTCTAAGACACCAGAACTGGGAGTAGAGTTATCCAAGCACATTGAAGTAATGATGTCATCACAAGTCCCAGATGCTGGACATGGTACTGCAACACTCCATGTTTGTTCTGTTGGGTTTCAGTGGTGTTTGTTTGGTTGTTTGTTCTTTTGTTTTGTTTCTAATTCTTCTCTTTTTGGATGAGAATAGATCCTTTCTCTGTTAAGGTACATTTTTATCAGGTATTTGGTTACAGCAACGAGAAAAGGAAGCTAATACAGCTGCCCTTCTTACCCCATGTTTCAGAGTCTTCTTATGTATGCGTTATTTTTAGTTAGGGTTTTTAGCTGTGTGTTGAGAAAACAAGAGCAAAGTTCTGTGTTTGATTTTCATAGGCGGAAGTCCCTTTTAGACACATGAATATTTATGCTTTGGATTTTAATCTAATGTTGCTCTTTTTGTTGTTGTTGTTAAAAAATGTCTAGCTATGGTTATTTGCTATATATTCTGCTTTAGAGTCTCTCTCAGCTTCAGTGGCTAAGGAAACCCTAAGAATGGGCCAGGGTCCTACTTCAGTGAGGAAGGAAGGGCTTGTCTTCCAAGTATGTAAGTTAATGTTTCATCATTGTGATGAGATACCAGAGACAAAGAAGTTGTGTAGAATAAAGTCTCATTTTGGCTCCTAGTTTCAGAAGTTTCCATTCATGGTTGTTTGACATGGTTGCTTACATGTCATAGTGGGAACATATGATACAAGAGTGCTATACCTCATGGACATTAGGAGTAAAAGAAGAAAAATGTGAAAGGTGAGCACTCAGCTGAGCAAATCTCATGACCTGGGTTGAATCCTTAGAACCATTGTAAAAATGGAAGAGAACTGACTTCTCAAAGTTGTCCTCTATCCTCCATGTGCATGCCGTGGCCCCCCTAATAAAATTATATAACTTTTTTAAAAGGAGAAAAATGAAGGGTCCAGGGTTGAATGTTCTTTCAAGGGCCCATCCCCAATGACGTAACTTCCTCCAACTATGTCTACCTCTTAAAGGTCTCACCACCTCTCAGTATACTTTGGGTTGAGGACAAATTTTTTAACTAGTGAGTCTTTAGGAAATATTTAAGACCCAAACTCTTGCAATGTCCCTCTTCCATTAGACAGCTCTAATTAGAGGCCAAATTTGAATTTTTAAAGAAGTGTTTGGTACTTAGTTTTTACTTTATGTGTATGAATGTTTTACCGGCATGTATGTAGGTGATGGGAACTGAATCCCAGATCCTCTGTAGAGCAGAAAGTACTTTCATGCATGGAAGTATATCTCCAGCCTCTAGAGGCCTAATTTGAAACTGTTCCTGTGGTTCTTTTCAATATCTATCAGATGTAAATTGGAGTGGGACTAACTAGTTACAGGGCGAAAGTCCCAGAGCCCTGCCTCTTCTCCCTCGAGTATTGATTTTATCTGTCTGATTGAAATGGTTCTCCCCACTACCTTAGCTTATGAGGAGATGGAATGCAGCCAACATGATCACTTATCAGGGGTGACAGCAACTAAACATGAAAAATGTGCTGGTAGAGACAAAAGGACAGTGATCAGAAAGGCTTTTTCTTTCAACCTAAATCATGATGTTTTGGGAGTCGGCTAGAGTTTTCCAAGTTATTTATAACTGTCTGTCCCTGTTAGGGGATATATGTTTTATCTAAAAATAGATCATCACTTCCTAATCAGATGATAAATGTGTGTGTCCCGAATAGAAGCCCCATAGTTAGCCACCTTGTTAGCAGATGTTTGGGTGGGTAATGAAACTATTACTAGCAGGACAATGGACCAGCTATCTCAAGAGTCTCAGAAAATCTTTAGATTTTCTTGGGTCAGACTCTTTGTATTTCTGAAGTAGCCCTCATCATCCAAGTCCTTAAGGAGGAGATTTAAATTACCTCTCACTGCCAGCATGCACTGGAGCTATGCTGCACCTTGTTGGAGTTCATGCTGGGACCCTTCTTCTTAGGGGATTTCAGTGCAGCATCAGAGCCACAGACTTTGCTTCCCTTCTTCCATGTTAGACAATTCTTAGAATAATAAAACTGGTGGGAACCTTCCCACTGCTTCTTATCCTAGCTTCTCATTAGTGACATCTGGGAAGTAGTGCTGTGGCCAAGAGAAATTCTGCACCAGCGTGTCTTGCCTGTCCCTGGAACTGCCTCACTCTCCATCCTCTGTGTCTCAGCCCAGTTGCTAGTACCTAGTAGATGGTCAATTAAAAGTCAGTTGGCTGCCTGGAATCAACCTGTTAGCTTTTCCCTGCTGGATGAGGCCTTATGCATTGTTGCTCTATTCTGAGTGAACCATATGGCTCTTCAACAAGTGAGTGAGTGAATAAAAAGCCTGCCTTTTTCAAAGTAAATGATCTTATGAGTGAAACCCAGAGCAGGAACACAATTATTCCACCCAAAGAAAGAGAGTAATTAAACACAAGACTGCACTGTGCACACATACAGGGAGAACTGAAGGTGCTCAGCTGTGGGAAGACACATTGCTCATTCCTAGAGCAGGGTGAGAGGAAGAAGTCTTCATCATGTTTGTAATGATCAAAGATGTTCTTAAAATCAATCCTTTCATTAACCATGTGATGAATGAGGCTGACTTAGTCATTTCAAGCAGCATGAATTAATTATAAATTGCTTTAAATGATCGATCAACCTTTACCTAGTTCCCTTTAATGCCTTTGCAGGAAGGGCCAGAGGTAGCTCAGTTCACACCATATGGTGGCAAATAGTAAGTAACAAAAGCTGGCTTCATGTCACCCTTTTGGTAATGACTTGGGAATGTCTTGTCTGAGTCTGGCTCCTTTTGGAGCAGTATCAGAATTAGGGTAGACATTGAGGAGGGCAACCATCCCAAGTGTGACAGGACTGTTCGTTTGTACACTGAGAGTTCCTGGGAACTCTCATTTCCTGTGAAAAATCCCTAGTTGCCAGAGACAGACATAGAAAGTTATGGGAAAAGTATAAGATTCAATTGAGATAGAGCCCAAAACAACACTGTTGTGAAGCTGAGTGGTACTGAGCAGGTAATTACCTTCTGTGACTGCTGTGGCTGTTCTATCCCTGACTTCTGATGATGGTAACCATAGGTAGCCATTTAAAGATGTCTTTGCACCAGCCCTGCCTCTTGTCTGCTATGCGATAGCTCTGGCAAGGGAGAGATCCCCTTCTCTCCCTTTTCTTCTCACCACTGGAGGCAGTGGGCAGAGTTGGCCCTGAAGGGGTCATGAGAACAGGAGATCTGACCCTGTCCCTCATTTGCTGCAGCACTTGGAAGAGAAGGCCCTGTACCTCACCTGGGAAGGATTGTAGAACTGACCCTAATGGCAGAGGTAAAGGTGAGTTGGCTCCGAGTGTGTAAGCATGGAAGAGTTGGCCCTGCCTCTTGTCTGCAGTGCAGCAGTGTGGGTGAGGGAGAGATGCCCTCCTCTCCCTTGCTCCTTGCTCCCTACAGCAGGCGGGAGAACTTGCCCTGGGGACATGAAAGTAAGAGAGCTAGCCCTGCTCCTCAACCTGCTGCAGCACTCAGGAGAGTAGGCTCTGCACCTTGTCTGGGCAACACAGTAGAGCTGGCCCTGGATGTGGGGGTTGCAGATGAGCCTGCCCCTAGGGCATGGGTGCCAGAGAACTAGCCCTGCCTCTTGTCTTCTGGGTGGTGATGTGGATGAGGGGGGGGGGACACCTTCCTTTCCTCCCTCATCCATCACCATCTATATGGCAGACAGGAGAGCTGGCCAAAGGGCCATGAGAGTGGATGAACTGGCCATGTCCCTCACCAGCTGCAACAATTGGGAGATTGGGCCCTGCACATCACCCTGGCAGAAGGGTAGAGCTGGCTGTGGTTGGGGGGATGGCAGATGAGCCAGTCCCAAGGGTGTGACCTCATGAGAGGGAGTAGGCTGACCCTATCTGATACCTCTCAGGCCCAGATCCAGGGCTTTGAATTGCCCCCCTCCCCCATCTACCCATTGATGAACTGCAGGAGTACATGAAGCAGCCAGTTCTGCAGATCCAAAACAAAGGATCTCCATGACATGGGGCAACAACAGGATATCCGAGAGGAGTCCCAGTGAGGTTCTAGTATTGATAGATTAGCAGAAGCCAGAGGCCTCGTGCCAGACCAAAATGCCATTGCAATTAACATTTACAAATAAGTGTGAACAAAAGGGTACACTTTGTGACACACTGTGACACACTACAGCTTCCACAGTGAGATTTTTTTCTCTCTGTTGATAGGGAAGTTGCAAGGGTGCACAGGTAGAGGAGATGAGTGGGGTTGGGGTGATGTGGAATTCACAAAGAACCGTAACATGTTTAAAAAATGCTTTTGCTTGTCCTTATTCAAATACCTGGTCTGAAGTTCATATGGACAAAGCCTGGCCTCTGGATTTGGGGATCTGAGTGTTTTCTCATTTGAGCTTGTGTTAGTCCTGTGGCCTGGGGAAGCTATCTACCTGTTCTGAGATTCAGTTTCCATATAAGAATGCTGAGAGCACCCAAGAGGTTTGCAACAAGCATCAAATGAGGCAATATGTGGAATGTTGCCTGGAGAGCTCTGGCCAGAGTAAAGTCCAACACATAGTTGCTGGTACAGCAGCTGATGCTGTGCTCAGCTCTCCCAGCTCTCCCATGAGTGCACAGAGATGGTGGAAATTCATGAGGCAGAGAGACACGGGATGAATGTTTTGGACCCTGATAGATCTGAATAAGTCATTTGGCAGGGAAAGTGGGGAAGGAGACTAGCCAGAGTGCCCTCAAAAGATGTTCAGAAGCACGATGGAATTAACTATCTTTCTCCCTATTGGCAACCCAAATATTTATGGAACTGGCTCCTTATTTGTGATTACATGACAGAGACAGTCAGCAGGTCTGTGGGATTGATTCACCTTGGAAAACACAGGTACTATGTAGCTTATTTGTCTCCCTCTGTCCTTCATGTCCCCTTGATGATCCTCCCATGGCTCCTTCTGGATGAAGCCAGTGAGGTTCCAGTATTGATAGAGTGACACAAGCCAGAGGCCTCATAACAGACCAAAAAGTCATTGCAAGGAACATTTGCAGGTTCTTTCATAGCCATTTGTATAAATCTGAGTGAAAAATTTCTCATTAGAGTATTATTAATGCAAAGAGACAGTTGGGGGTGGGCAGTGTAGTCTCAGGCAGATTCTTTAAAATATTTTAACAGCTCTATACATGTATAAATGTATATTGATTATATCTACCCTATATCCTTCTCTCACTCTTCCTGGAGTTCCACCACTAAATAATTACCCTCCCACCTACATGTCCTCCTCCTCTTCTTTGTTTTTTTTGGGGGGGGGAGGAAGGAGGGGGTCTCCAGTTAATAATGCCTGAATATACGTGATTGTTGGGCCACTTACCAAAGCATGGACAACCTACCAGCAGTACAATCCAGAAGAAAAATTAATTGCCAATAGTTTCTTAGCTAATGGTGGAGCCTCATGATTCTTCTTCCCATGCTGTGGTGTTGACCAGTTTGATCTTGTGCAGGTGACCACAGCTGCTGTGAGCTCGAGAGTGGAATGACCCTGTCATGTCCAGAAGATAGCACTTCATGACATTCTTTCTATCTTTTGATTTTACATTCTTTTCCCTGAGGCTTGTGAGGTGGGGTGGCTAGGGGAGCTGACGTTAGCATCCCATTTAGGACTAGCTCTCAACAATCATTTATTGGAGGGACTTTGACTATCCGAGCACTTTGACTATGAATTTTCATGGCATTGACTGCTACTCACTGAAAAAAATCTTTGTAACCAAATTTGAAAACAGCACTAACCTATGGCTATAAACAAAGGTTTAAAAAGCAGTTTGACAATATATCCATTTGGCAAAACAATAGTAGGTTGTAAAAATCTATTATTTCTTCTCTTTTATTCTACCCTGAGTTCAGCTACCGGGTGGTCCATCTCCTCAGCATTGTGGAGAGAATCTCTCCTTTATTCTAACCTGAGTTCAGCCATGTGGCTGATTTACCCTCCTTGTCTTCCTATGGCTTTCCTCTCCATGTTGCAGACAAATCATACACATTCTGAGTATCTCTCAGAATTCTATCCCTGCCAATGTCCCACCTCCTATTTTCTGCCTCAGCTCATTGACCATAAGCTTTTTTATTGACAGGTGATGCTTATAAGAGATTCTCTCTACAGTAGGTTTCCCTATAAGGGTCTATAACCTGCACACTCATGGAATTTTGACCAGATTTATATGACCAGGTATGAATTCCTTCCTGTAGAGCAGGCCATAAATGCAAGCAGAAAGCAGTTATCCCCACAACAACCACACTACTATTGTACCAGGAGGCACATCTTGTGTAGCAGGCTGGTAATATAGCATGTAGCATCTACCACAGGGTAAGTCCATTGATGACTTTTCTCCCTTAGCAGCCTTCTTAGCACCTTCTGACATTATAAAAGCTAGCCAGCAGAGAGGAAGTTTCTAAGTAAGTTCCAGCTTGATTTCTATTTTTTTTCTCAAACCAAAGTGTGTAATATCTTCAGCAATAGGGTCATCCATCTAACTACGGAGGACAGCCAAAAGCAATGTCAATAGCCTTTGGTGTTTTGGGGGCCTCTGAGGCCCCATGATCAATATTCATAGAGGCATCCAATAACTCATGTATTCTAGGGGAAGCATTATCCACTCATGCAAGAGTATTCAGACTCATTTTTTAAAACTATATTTTTAATTAGCTTAAGGAAACAGTGGGATTCCATAGGGTTTTTTTCATACACCCTTTTGATGTGTTTATTTCCAATGTCTTTGGTGGTGTACAAATATTTTTTAAAAGGAGGCTTTTATTCTTTATTTTTGTTTTTGTTTTTTTCCATTAATGAATTAATTTATTTACTTTGCATCCTGATCACCGTTCCCCTTTCCTCTCTGTACTTCCCCACAGATTCTTTTCCTCTCCCCTCCCCTTCACCTCTGAGAAGGGAGAGGCCCCCAGGTACCAACCCATCCTGGCACCTCAAGTCACTACAAGACTAGGCTCATTTTCCCCCACTGAGGTCAGATAATGCAGCCCAGTTAGGGGAACAGGATCTATAGGCAGGCAACAGAGTCAGGGACAGCCCTGCTCCAGTTGTTGGGGATCCACATGAAGACCAAGCTGCACATCTGCTACATGTGTATGGAGGGGCCTAGGTCCAGCCTAGGTATATTCTTTGATGGGGAGGTTCAGTCTCTGGGAGCCCCCAGGCATCCAGGCTAGTGACTCTGTTGGTCTTTCTGTGAAGTCCCTATCCCCTCTGGGTCTCTCAGTCCTTCTCCTAATTCTTCCACAAGATTCCCTGAGTTCTGTCTAATATTTGGCTGTTGATCTCTGTATTGGTTTCAGTCAGCTGCTGGGTGGAACATCTCAGAGGTTCCTGTCTGCAAGTGTAACAGAGTATCATTAATACTGTCAGGGATTGGTTCTTGTCCATGGGCTAGGTCTCAATTTAGGTCAATCATTGGTTGGATATTCCTTCAATCTCTGTGACATCCTTGCTCCTGCACTTCTTGTAGGCAGGGCAAATTTTGGGTTGAAGGTTTTGTGGGTCAATTGGTGTGCTTATCCTTCTGCTTGGAGTCCTGCCTGGCTACAGGAAGTGGCCACTTCAGGCTCCATATCCCCAGCAGCTAGGAATCTCAGCTAAATTCACCCTCATAGATCCCCTGGAGTCTCTCCCATCCTAGGTCTCTGGTGTATTCTAGAGAAGCCCCCCCTCACACCATTTCTATCACTCTCCTGCCCCATCCCTGGCAATTCTCACACACAACTGATTCTCCCTCCCTGTTCTGAACCCTATCCCCTCTCCCACCCAGTTTCTTCCCTCCATCCACCACCAATGACTATTATATTTCCCCTTCTGAGTGAGATTCAAGCATCCTCACTTGTGCCCGCCTTTTTATTTAGCTTCTTTGGGTCTGTGAATTGTAGCACGATTATCCTGTACTTTATGGCTAATATCCACTTATAAGAGAGTACATACTATGCATATCCTTTTGGGTCTGAGTTACCTGGCTCAGGATGATATTTCCTAGTTCTATCCATTTACCTGCTAAGTACCTTCATAAATAAATTGGAGAGATCTCATACTAGCAACTTAACAGTACACCTGAAAACTCTACAACAAAAAGAAGCAAACATACCCAAGAGAAGTAGAATCTACACAGGGCTAAAATCAATAAATTAGGAACAAAGAGAACAATATAAAGAATTAACGAAAGAACTGGTTCTTTGAGGAAATCAACAAGATAGACAAGCCTTTGGCCAAATTAACTAAAAAGTAGAGAGAGAATATCCAAATCAACAAAATCAGAAATGAAAAGGGGGGAACATAACAGACATCGAGGAAATCCAAACAATCATTAGGTCTTACTTCAAAAGCCCGTGCTCCACAAAATTGGAACAAAATGGACAATTTTCTGGATAGATTCCACTTACTAAAGTTAAATCAAGATCTGGTAAACAACTTAAATAGTCCTATAACCCCTAAGGAAATAGAAGTGGTCAATAAAATCTCCCAACAACAACAACAACAACAACAGCCCAGGACCAGTGTGTTTTAGCATAGAATTCTATCAGACTTTCAAAGAAGAGCTAATACCAATACTCCTCAAACTCTTCCACAAAAAATAGAAATAGAAGGAACATTGCCAAACTCATTTTATGAGGTTTTATTCTTTTTTTTTTTTTTTTTTGGTTTTCCGAGACAGGGTTTCTCTGTGTAGCCCTGGCTGTCCTGGGACTCACTCTGTAGACCAGGCTGGCCTTGAACTTAGAAATCCGCCTGCCTCTGCCTCCCGAGTGCTGGGATTAAAGGCATGCGCCACCACTGCCCAGCTGAGGTTTTTATTCTTACAGTTGAGTTTTGAAAGTTCTTTTTAAAAATATAGGCTATATCCAAGATTTTTTCCTCAGATATATTTTTTGTTTACTATCATTTTCTAGTCTGTGTTTATATTTCCATTTTCCACCTTCAGTCTTTTGAAAAGCTATTTTTAGTTTTGATGAAGTCTAATTTATTAATCTTTTTCTCTTATTAACCAGGATTTTGTGTTATACCCTAGAGAGCACTTGTTCTCGACCTGTGGGTGACAACCATCAGAAAACATGTATTTCCATTGGTCTTAGGAACCCCAACCACAAATTTATTTTCATTGCTACTTCATAACTGTAATTTTGCTATTGAGTGGTGTCTCAGTTCCCAAGACAATAGGAAATATGTATTTTCTGATGGTTGCAACCCACAGGTTGAGAACAACTGCTATAGAGCTATCTCAGCAGTCCAGAAAGTAGTCCTAGCCATCATGCTCAAATCATAGGCTCAATATAGTTTACTACATGGTCTCTATTTTAATTCCTGCATCCAGGTTCCTCACTTGAGCCCCTTCCTTGGCTTCTCTTCATGGTCGACTGTAATGTGAAAGTGTTAGCCAAATAAACCCTTTTCTTCTCAAGTTGCTTTAGTCAGTGTTCTATCATGGCAACAAAAAGCAAACTAGGACACTCCCTAATCAATATAACTAGTTTGTTTTATCTGCTTTCAACTGAAAGCTTATGTTCCATTCTTTACATTTAGGGCTATGTTCTATCTTGGACTGAAGTGCAAAGTATGGAGCAAAGTTCATGTCTTTGCAGTTGGCATCTACCTATTTCAGCACTGTTAAGGACAGTCCCACTGCCTGTGCCTTCGCTGAATATGTCCACATATATGCAGGTCTTCTTTTCATCTCTCTGTTCTGATACATCTATATGTTTGCTTATTTTGATGATAACACAACACTGTCTTGGTCCCTGTAGCCTTTTGCAACTTTGACCTACTTTTTCAACTCCCCCTCCACCATCTTAGTTACTTTTCTATTGCTGTAATAAGACACCATCACACCAAGGCAACTTAGAAAGTGTTTTGATCCACAGCCATCACACACACACACACACACACACACACACACACACACACACACACACAGAGAGAGAGAGAGAGAGAGAGAGAGAGAGAGAGAGAGAGAGAGAGAGAGAGAACACACAGAGAATTGCATGAATCCTTTGAAACCCCTAAGCCAGCCCCATAATGACACACCTACTCTCTAACAAAGCTATACCTGCTAATCCTTCGCAAACACTCACCAGTTGGGTACCACGCATTCAACTACATGAGCCTATGGGGCCTCCTCATTCACCACATCCCTAGTACTTGTTGAGAAGTGATGAGCACTTGTCTCATTTCAGATGGGGATGATTGTTTTGTTTAAGACAGGGTTTCACTAAGTAGCTCTGACTGCCCTGGAACTCCCTCTGTAGCCCAGGTTGGCTTTGAATGCACAGAGATCTGCCTCTGGCTCCTGAATGCTGAGATTAAAGATGTGTGTACTATGCCATCTTTTATCATCATCATCATCATCATCATCATCATCATCATCATTGTCATCATTACGTCATCTGTTGAGACAGAGTCATGCTATGTATTTTTGACAGTGTCTGAACTTGCAATTTTCCTGCCTTAGACTCAAAGTACTGGAATTAGAGGTCTGCTCCACCATGCGCAGTTAGGTTATAGGGTGTTTCTTTATACATCCCTTGCAAGTTTGGGGCTGTTCCCTTTCTTCCTAGGCAGTTCTTTTTATTTTTAAATTTTATTTGTATTTAAAAACCATGTGCATGAAAAAAAAGCCCTATGTGTATGTATGTATATGTGTGGGTTTGTGCCCCTGCATATGATGCCTACAGAGGCCAGAAGAGGACATCAGATTCATGAAAGCTGAATTACATGTGTTGTAAACTACCTGATATACCTGCTGGGAACAGAACTCTCCAGTCCTTTGCAAGAGCAGTATATGCTCTTAACCTCTGAACCATCTCTGCAACCCTTGGAATTCTTTTAAAATTAAGAGGTAGATACCAAATTTTTTGTCAAATATCTTTTCTAAATCTGCTGAGATTATTAGTTCCTATTTATAGTTTATTAATATTGTGGAATAAACTGACTGATTTTTTTTTTTTTACTATTAAGCCATTCTCAGGTATCAAAGCACTATCTAGAGTAAATATCATTTATGATATAAAGCCATCATATGTATTATTTGATAAAGTTTTCAAAGTTCATTTTGAGGTGGCTTGTTGCTTTTTTTATTGGCCAAATTTTTGGTAAATGTTGAGTATACACACAAAATGTGTGTACAACCTGCCCTGTGAAGTCTCTTGAGTATTGCTCTGGCCAAGCAAATTAACAACATTGCTTTTTCTGGACCTGTAGTGCTGTGCCCTGCCTTGTGAAGTCTCATGAATGTTAATATGACCAGGTGGCTTGACATTACCTCTTCTAGATCCATAGTAAAAGGGATTATTACTATATCTCATTTGATTTATAGATTCTCTTTTCTTTTCTGAACTTTCTCCTACTCGGGGCAGAAACATTTGGAATTGTTTTATCTTCAGAATAGGCTCTTTATGAAATTATTTTATGTATTCCTGGTAATGTTCTTTGCTTGGGGGTGTATTATGCATGCCTGTAATCTCAGCACTGAAGACGAAGAGACAGGAGGATCAGAAGTTCTAGGTCTTTCTTTCCTGTGTTACAGGTGAGATTCTGTCTCAAACAAACAATACAAATGTCACCTCACTTTCATCTTATTTGTATTGTTTCTGAGGAAAAATACACTGGCAAAGGTGTTCTCTGCCTTCCACGGTGGAGTGGAGTAAAAAGAAACTATGGAATGTGCCTCCTGTTTGCCTCCTATAGCAACCTCACCTCCTTACAGTCCCACCAAATCTACAGTTTTTAGTGATAGTGCAATGGCCTCACAGGCTCATATATTTGAATGTTTAGTCACTAGGGAGAGGATATTATTAGTAATTACTCTTATGTAGGTCGTAGATTCTGTGCTTGAGGTCTGCTGTTCTCCTTGGCAGGTATCTTATAACTCTGGCATTTCCAATATCTTGGGGTCTCCAACACAACCCAGGCTTCACCTCCATAGCTTCATACAGTGGCGTCTCCGGGCCTGGAGTCAGAGATACCCCTGACACATACACTTGGCCTCAGTGGCTTTTCTTAGCCATGGAGAGAAATTCCATAACTTCTTTCTTGTATTTTTGACTCTAAAGCCAGAACCATGTGGCTGAAGCTGCCAAGTTCTGCTGCTTGATGGGAGCTGCAAGTTGGCCCCTCGTTCAATTATGTTGGCATCAGCTTTCTGTTGTTAATGGTTCCCTTGACTACTTAAGCTTTTCTTTAATTTCTTTACACAAGTTGGAAGTGTAGCTGGGTAGCATCTTGCCCTGAGGTTAGCACTATCTTTATCCCATTTAGTGTCAGGCCTTTAAACTTTTTATCTTACTGGGTACAGGACATGGCTCCAACATCACCTTTCCTGGTGCTTTTTATCCTCACTCTGTAAATTTTGTATTTCTTTTTGTTCAGCTTGCTTCTTTCCATTATATATTTGTGTAAGAGAGATTAGTAGTAACTTCAGGACACAGTCAATACTACATTGTCTTGAAATCTCCTTAAGGACAGGGGAGAGTCTTGAGACTACAGACAAAGCTAGGCTCTACTTTGAGGCTTTGGACATTTCCAAAGGTCAAACATGATTACTGGGCTTTTTGAAAAGATGACTGCTTGAGTTTGAGGAAGACTATGTTGGTTCGTTCTTCATTGTCAACTTGACTGGATTTGGAATCACCCAATAGACACACTTATGGGCATATCTGTGAGATATTTAACTAGAGAAGACACAGCCTGAATATAGAGAGCACCATCCAATGGACTAGGGTCCAGGATTGCATTAAAGAGGACAAAAGAGGCATTCATCTCTCTCTGCATCTTGAGAAGGTAGTGTGATCAGCTATCTAATGCTTCTCCCACCATAGCTAGAGCTTCACTTGTGTCTAGACCTTACCTAATGTGATGGACTGTACCTTCAACTGTGGGTTGAAATAAATCCTTCCTAAGTTTCCTTAGTCAGGTATTTGGTCACAGCAACAAGAAAAGTAACTAATACAGAGACTAAGGAAAAAGCTTGGATTACCCAGGGACCTGGGTGAAGACCAAAGGTTCAGGGACAGAGTGAGTGGAGGGCTTGGAGAAGAAAGGATAGATTGGAAGCCAAGTTCAGCATCTGACAGGATGGGGTTGACAGGAATCTAGAGATCTGTCTTTTTGAATGACTGAGGCTGGTGAGTACTCATTAAATGAGATCATGGAGGAGGACAGGCTTTCCTGGGGGAAAGGTTGAACTTGGAGTCCCCTATTATACTATAGAGTGCATGCCTTCTTCACAAGGATATACCACTGAAGAGAGCCAGGCCAGTTACTCAGTGTTTGTGAGCCATCAGCATATAGAACTCAGGTGATGTCATGGTCTGTGTATGAAAGGTCTTGGAGGAGGTGGGAGAACCAGTGGATCACTGGGGTTGTGATGGGGAGAGTTTAAAATGAGTGAGTGAGGTGTGATGAAGGCCCAAGGAAGTCAACCATCAAATCTGGCCAGTGAGACTTTCAGGAGACAGAAAATTCAACTGTGCCAAATGCTACTGAAAGACCAGCAAAGATAAAGGCTGACAAATGCCTGTGGCATTTAGTGATCTGGAGGTCACTAATGATCCTCACATGAGCAATTTTGGTGGTGGTAGTGGCAGGACTAGGTGATAGATGGTGGTGATGGGGTGATAGTGAGGTGGTTGAGTGGTAGTGAGAAATGGTAATTCTGAGGCAGATCTAGTGAACCCGTGAGACAGAGGAATGGTGTCTTAGGGTTCCTATTGCTGTGAAGAGACACCATGACCACAATAACTCTTATAAAGAAAAGCATCTAATTGGGGCTAGCTTACAGTTTCAGAGATTTAGTCCCGTATCATCATGACAGAAAGCCATAGTGACATGCAGGCAGACATGGTGCTGGAGAAAGAGCTGAGAGCGCTATATCTTCTTGATCCAAAGGGTAATACATTGGTATGACTTGAGCATATAAAACCTCAAAGTCCACCCCTACAATGACATACTGCCCGCAACAAGGCCATACCTCCTAATAGTCCCACTCCCTACGGCCAAGCATTTCAGCACATGAGTCTTTGGGGGTCATTCCTATTCAAACCACCGTAAGTAGGGACACTTGATCAAAAGAAATTTATGTATTAAAAGAAAGAAACAAGGGAGGTAGTTGGAGAGTAAGATGGTCAATGTGGGAGTTTAATTTCATTTGTATTTTGAGATGGGAGATTACAAATTTTTTTCCGTACAGTGTTTTTAGCTGTAGTTTCTGCTTGAGATACAAGAATGACCTTTGTGGAGCTCTCTCAACTGTGAATTCTTCAAAAAATTTCAAAGTGATATTTTAGGAGGGACTAATGTGGTCCAAGAATTTTGTAGGACTTTCATTCCCTAGGGGAGACCCAGAATGGGAAATGGCACCAGCTAAACTCAGCATTGTTGGACAATCAGACAAAAGAGCAAAGTGGGATGGCCAACTACCCTCTGCTCCTGGCTTCAGGGTTCTAAGACTACACATGGGCCTGATGGGAGGGGGCAATGGGCTGCCATACTGGAGGCTAGGCAATATCTTACAGGGAGTGAGGCTGTAGAAGCAAGGAAAGAGGCTTATATCCACCCATGTAAAGTTTTTCCTTCTAGTCTCAAAATAGAGAGTAGGGTTGAGGGTAGTGGGGAAGTGAAGGGAAAAAGAGAAAAACAGAATGTGGGGCATGGACTCAGCACTCTCACAGTAGAGACAGAAGGATGAGTTCTAAGACATCCTCAGCTATATAGGGAGTTCAAGGCCAGTCTAGGTACATGAGATTCTGCCTTAGTAAAATAAAACCCAGAAATTACCAATTTAAGAAGTATGTGTGTCCTCACTGTCATAATCATGAGAAAAATGGGAGGGCTAACCACTCCCTCAAGGCTTCATTTATGGAAAAGCTCCCATCTGGTGAGGGAAGACAGGTGACATTCCTGATGTGTTACCAGAAAGAATCAGAACCATGGAGAAGCCTCAGGTGAACTCCATAGTGCATCTCTGTCTTTTGCCTCTTCTTAGGGCTCCTGGCTAATGGAAATTAGTATTGATCCAGACATTCAGCCACAGTCCCATTCTGGGGTTTCTGGGCTGCAGACTGTCATTAAATTAACTGAAGGTTTTTTAGTATGGGCCAGGAGCAGTGATGTAGGGGGACATGGCAGGACACAGGATCCATTGTTTGCTGCCCTGAGCACTTGGAAATGTTCTAATCCAATCAAGGCCTTTACTGTGAAAGCTCCCCCCACCCAGCCCACCCACCTCCTGCCAGGTCCACTCCATGGTCTCTAGCCCAGCAACCAGACGGATCTTTGAAATGGAACAATTAAATCTAAAGCAAGCTGTCTGAACTAATTTTTCTCCTTCATCTTCAGCCAGCACTGTGAACCCTCTTCCTAGCATTATTCTCATTAGCAGCCAAGACAGTCTCGACAGGACTCAAACAGCTGGCTTCAAATCGTGTTCTCTGTTCCTTGAGTCGAATATTTTGTTCTTCTTACCACCTGCCTGGGCTGTCTCCATGTCCCTCTGCTGACTTCCTGCTCCAAAATCAAAAGCCCTGGGTCTTGCCCTCTGATGGTAAGGACCAGGAAGCCCCATTTGGCCGCATAGCTATGCAGTGCACAGCCTGGGTAGCATTTACTTGAGTCTGATATGAATGGCACCTCTTGGAATTGTGCAAGTGGCAAGTATTCAGGAACTCTTTGGCCAAAAAGAAGGACTGTCTGTGTGACTCTTCAGTGGTGACCAGGAAGAGAGGTAGATAAGTCTTCTCCCTCTATAAGTTAGAAGACCTCCATTTTGTTAGCTGCTTCCTTCTCACTCCATAACTATATTCCTGGCTGGTGACCACTCATCCAAGCTCAGGTGTTTGTCCAGGACAGGGAAGAAAATGGCAGAGACGGGCTGTGAAGAGACTTTGGGCAACATCAAGTGTGGCTTTATACAACCATCAAGGACTAATGTTCAAGACGGGAAAACCGAGGCTGGGAAGTGGTGAGGGAGGGCATAAAAGCATGCTGGGGGTAGACCAGACATAGTCTCCTTGTTTTCTCATGATCCCCTGGGCATAGAGTTCTTGGGATCTCAGTTCCTGGCACTTAATGGACTCTTAGTGGTTGGTGGACTGAACTAATGGGAACAGTGGGGGTACATCTAGGAAGAAGTATTAGACCCTGAGTGCCTTGGTGCCAGGACCATGTAAGCTTCATCTTTATATCCTTAGAACTCAGAGAGGGCCTGACATGCAATGACTGCTCAATAGAGTTTGCTAAATAATTCAACATAGTTCGAAGCAATATATATGACTGGGTCTTCAAACCAGGAGTCCACATTCCTGTGTTTAGTAGTCATTTTGGGAATTTGAAAAAGCCATCTTTCTTATACTTTGGGTATAGCTGAAGGAGGTTCTAGAGTGAGGAGAGCACCTTGGTTGCTGGCTTGGGTGTCAGGAAACCCAGGTTCCTGTCCCCTGCCTGTCTGTCTATTGTGAGTCAAGTCCATTATCTTCTCTGGGCTTTTCTTTTCCCTCAGGCTGTGTGGTTCTCCAAGTTTCTACTTACTCCAACATCTTGAGAGTACACTGGTCTGTGGTGCTGTTCTTTACATATGGAACTGGGGGAGGTAGAGAGTTCTCTATTTTTTCCAAACCCTTTTCAGGCCAGAGAGCATAAGAAGCAGCCTGGATCTCTGGGATAGGAATGAGAAGGAAATGAAGTGGAGCCTTCTGTTCTGAAGTAGATGTCCAAGGAAGGAAGGCCATTCCACAGGGACAGGGCTAAAAGTCTAAAACCACAATGGCCCTAGTGCAAGTGGCACTCTAGCTCCACCAGAGACATGTTGCTCATCTTGGGTCATTAAGTGCCATTTAAGATGCTACCACTGCTGTTGCTATGGCAGAAACACTTTGGGGGGAGAGGACTAAACCCTAGATGACATTAATTGATGGTTTAACATTCTTTGTGGCCCCTGGAAAGAGTTGGATGACATATGACCCAAATTGCACTGCAAACGCTGAGGGAGGAGAGGTAGTCCTGGTGGTGACCTAAAGGTTTGTCTCTGAAATTACCAGGTAACCACAATGGCCTGCCACTGATTGAACCCCAATGACTGAACAAGGTCACATGCAATGGCCCTCGTGTCTTCTCTAAATGTCTTGGAAATTGCTGGTGCTCTTTAAGTCAAGCATGGGCTGTCCATTATCCTTTGCTGTGTGACACCACACCCATGTTGCTTCAGCAGTGTCAGTTCATAGTCTCAGGTACTGAGGTGTACAACTCATGTTGTGCATACACACAAATATATGTACATATTCATGTATGAACTGACTACACATGTACCTGTGTGTATTTAGAGACACACACAGCTTCCAAGAAGCCAGGTTCTGTTCAGGGAGCCTGCTCCTCCTCTCCTGTTCTGTCTGTGTTCACCAAAAAGCCCCAGTCCTATGTGGCACTTTCCAGAAAGCCCCACTGATTCTCCCACCTGAGTGGTTCTGGGATCCTTTCTACCATGTTTTGTCAGTAGTCAGAGATGCCTCCTTGTGTTTTCTGGGCCACTGCCCTCTGCTCTCATGGCTTCAGTTGCAGCACTGACTTCCTTTTGGTCACTCACTATAAGTTCCCCACTTCCCTGAATTGCCTGGCTTCTTCTTCTGTCTGGCTCCTCCTGCTTACCCCTCACCTTCTCTCCAGGCTCTGGTACTTTTATAATTTGAAATTTATAAAAATATATCTCTGTAATTAAAAAAATACTGAGAACTTGATGGTTTTTTACAGATCATCTGGACTCATGGTAGACTACATTTCCCCCATGCCTCTTTATACAGCCTGTATATCACGTAATCTTTATCTGCCTCAGTGTTAAGCCTATATAAAAGTCTCTCAGCTGACATAGTTTATCCTCACATTTATAGATCATTAATACATTTATATACATTATATACCCTTGTATCTCTGCTATTGCTGGGCAGAGAGCATGACACCAGTGTTTTGCATTGTAGGTAGTATTTTGTGGAGTTCTGTGGGAAGCAGCTTTAGGGGTGGCTAAGGACATGGGCTCTAGGTATGGATCCTGCCTCTAGTTTGTATAAAAAGATATTTAAAGTCTTTGTGCTTTACGTTTGCCACATGTGGAATGGTGGCAGTATTTGTCTTCTAACTTTGTAAGAATTACACAAGAAAACAGACATGTAAGTCACCTTTAATAGCTCATGACAAAGCAGGTAGGTACTACAATCTATTATTTTCCCTATTTAATCTATTTATTTGTTGTGTTTTTAAATTCATCCCTATCGATATATCTTGAAGCATGCTTGCTGGACTAAAGGTTAGAAGGTCTTTGAAATGTTTTGACAAATTGCGTTTGAAAAGTTAAGAGCTATTTGCTCTCTCCTGCCTTTTTGCAGAGAGTACACCATAATTCAAAGCCCTGATCATAGAAGTTGGAAATGATGATGGAGTCCATTCTCAAGCTGCTAGATCTTCCATCTACCTATGGCTATCCTCCATACCCAGCCTGATTCGCTCTGGAGTGTGCTTGCAGATACTTGACCCTGTGTTTTTCTTTAATTGTTTTATAATTTAATGGCTTACTGAGATATTAACTTTTATTCTCTCATGGTGACTAGTATATTTATCTTTCTATTCTAGGATAGTAGCTGGGCAGGATATTTTAATGTCAATTTGACACAAGCTAGAGTTATCCAAAAGGAGTGAACCTCAAATGAGAAAATGCCTCCATAAGACCCACTGTCAGGCATTTTTCTTCTTTCTTTTCTTTTCTCTTTTCAACAATCAGGTGATATTTTTTGTTGGCTCAGGCAAGGGTACATAGAGAGCTGGCGGTCTTGAGGGTCTGTGTTTTCATTTCAGCAGCCAAAGTAGTGGGACATGCCCAGTGGCTCATGGTTTTCCTGTATGTTACTTAGCTTCTGTATTGGTGGGCTCTGGTACTTGAAAGGAAACTGGTCTTGATATTGGCTGGAGAAGAAACTCTCTTCACCTAGTGGAGGTTCTATGTGGCTGTATTTGTACTGTGAAGTCAAGGTAGGCAGTTTGCCAAACAGCCTTGTGATTGTTGATCCACCCTGGCCACCTCTAGATCACTCTGAGGAGGACAATGAAGAGCAAGAAGAGGCTCAGCCAGTTTTAGCTGGTGAATTAAATCCTGTGTTAGGAGGACCTAAATTTGATTCCTGGGGCTCACATGGTAGAAGAGAACTGACTACTTACTACAAGTTGTTTTCTGACCTTCCCATATATACTATGGCATATGTGTGCCCATGCACACAAAACCCACTAAAATAAAATGTCATAAAAATAAAAAAAATTTAACTGGTCCCTGGAATGACCTCAGGACTTTGTATGGTCCTAGTTAACTTCTTTTGAGGCTTAAACCTGTCTGGTAATAAATGTATCTGAGTTGGTGTGAAACTGGGCCTGAGGAGAAGCTAGGGATGACTTTGAAGCATCATCAAGTCCCCTGAGTTCTGAATGATGCCTGCAATCTCAGCACTGGAGGGGGTTGCGCGCGCACGCGCGCACACAACACACACACACACACACACACATACACACACACACACACACACACACACACACACAGAGAGAGAGAGAGAGAGAGAGAGAGAGAGAGAGAGAGAGAGAGAGAGAGAAAGAGAGAGAGAGAGAGATATCTTAGCTTGACCCTTAGCACTGAAAAGATTACTTTCAGCATACGTTGGCTTTAGCCAACTTGACTGTGACTGGGGTTATCAGTAGTTTGAGGGGTGCTGATGAGGGATGCATCCCTTCCCCGTGACTCACCTTCTGTAACAATTCTTTGGTGGTGGAGGCTCAAACTATTCCATGAGGCTTCATCATCTTTGGTTCAAGGTTAAAAAGTCTAATTCTGAGATTTGGGTTTGGGGAAAGTTGGGGAGCAGAGGGAAAAAAGATCAGGCAGGATATTAGGGACTAAGGGTAGAAGATTCAGGGCTCAAGCAACTATTTTTGTGTAGGGAATTTTCTTAATTAGTAATTTATGTGGGAAGGCCCAGCCCATTTCAGGTGGTGCCATCCCTGGGCTGGTGGTCCTGGGTTCTATACTAGCCCGTAAACAGCGCTCCTCTGTGGCCTCTGCATTAGCTTCTGCCTACAGGTTTGGGCTCTGTTTGAGTTCCTGTCCTAGCTTCTTTGGATGATGAACAGTGACATGGAAGTGTAAGTCAAACAAACTCTTTCCTCCACAACTTGCTTTTGGTCATGGTATTTAATGACCAAATTAGTTAGGTTAGCAATAGCAACCCTAAGACAAAAAGCTAAGGCTTTTCTCTTATATGGCTAGGATTTTTGTTGCAAGGCATTCTGGGACAATGTCAATGTTGAGTAGGCAGGGACTGGGAAGTAGACATTTGGATTATCTGTTATGACTCAAACTCCAGCGGTTGAAGCACTTAGAGAGGGCCCACATTGGTAGGGGTACTTGGGAAGCAGAAGGATAATGAAAGTGGAAGTCCAGCTTGGTTCACATAGTGAGTTCTAGGCAAGCTGGAGCTACATAATAAATCCCTTCTCTTAAATCCAAACTAATAAACAACACGTAGAGAGTGAAAACCCTGTCTGAGAAGTTACCTTCATACATGGGGGTTGGGGGGTGGGATTTAGGAATGGTCCTGTTCCATCTTGGTTCTGTTTTGTGGTCTGACCTTCTAATTAGGGGCCAGAAGAGACCCCAGATCTAGATATGAGCATAATTGTTTCAGCTTTGACCCTTGGTGCAGATGGTAGCAGCAATATCAGCAGAAGGTGAGCATCTATAAGCCATCAGTCAGTGTTGGTATCTCCTATTTGGAGGCACCGAAGACTTGAGAGAGAGGGTGAAGGGGGGGTTACAGGGATTGGATTTGCACTGGCTATAATGCCTTATATGTTCTCAGAGGCTGTAGGTTAAAGTTTTCTAATTAATATCACATTGTCAGTCCAGGTTCGGAGCTCTTTAGCCTCCCTCCCTTCCTAAGAGCCCTGGACTTCGCCCTGCAATCAAGTCACCACAACACAACTCTAAAAGAGCACCCTGAAATCATTCATTGGGAACTGACCCAACAGATGGGGGTCAGTCCTTCCTAAGTTGTTTAATGGCTAATTACATACTATGGAGTGCCAAAATTCAGTGAGACCCTGTTAAAAATAAATCCAATTGTTTGCAAGGCATATGATAGAAATTCAAGTTTGGTATTCTTCCACTTTTAGGGGCTGGGTATTGAGGCTTTGGCAGAGGAGAGACCTGGAAATAAAACCACTGTTTTTATAACAGACCATTTATCCTTAATGCCCATTTTATCCCTGTAAGTGCAGAAAAGTATGGAAATATTGCCATGCTCTTCGGTGCAATTTTCCAACTGTAATTTTTTTCTGTTAAAAGCCCCAAAAGGGAGTACATTTCTCTACCTACTTATTTGCCACTGTCAAAAGATAACAAAATGCATGACAGTCTCTGCTGTCAATCATCAACAAATATGCAATTATTTCAGGCTAGCGATTTAAGGAAAAATTATTTCCCCAGAAGAGACTTGCCTCTTTTCTGAATAAAAGCGGGGCGAGGTTGTTGCCTCCAGATGTTTTCATTCCCTGAGGACTGCAGAGAAACATCTGCTTCAACACATGCAGGTTGCTTTCCTCTAGCAGTGCTGGCTCTGGTGCCTTTTTGTGAATAGCAAGTGAAGGACACAGAGTAATTTCTCTCACAGCCATAGAAAACCTATCATTTCAGGACATTCCGTGGAGATGTTTGGCAGCAAGAGATGGGAAGGCTTAACGGGGAGGAGAAAATAGACAATTTTGCCCACCACAATCCAGGGAAGATACATAACGGGAAGTTCTCGAAAGATACACAATTGACTGCCTGTCACAAATAATTGATGGCTGAGATCCTGAAGAATGTGGCCATGATAAAAATTCTATATAGATACCCACATACGCTGCATCCTCTTGACACCTCGCTGGCTTCCTTTTTGCAGAAATCTGTGGGATCAAATTAGAAGAACTATTTGCTGAAAGGCAATATTCCCTCCTCCAGGCTTATGAAAGCAGAGCTCCTGGTCTCCTGGGGAGCCTTGGTTTGGCTTTCATCTTTATATTGCACCCCAGTTTTGAACTTTATGATAAATAAATGCATATAACTCTTGTTCCACCTGAGAACAATGACAAAATGGACATCCCTTTTGGTTGAAGGGTAAGAAGGACTCACCTGATTACTTGAACTCTGGAATGAATTAACACAACTCTCTCTGATATTTGAAAGACTCGTGGAATTTTTCCTAAAATACTCTGGATTGTTTTGCAAATTTTGCCCAAGTGAAGAACCACTGTCGTGCATGGAAAGAGGAGGGTGGTTGCTTACAGTTCAGTGGGAACTAGAGAAAGAGAGACATAGACTACTACCAGGTGGATGTTGTAGGAATGTTACTGTTGGCTCACTGCAGGGGGAACCTTTACTCCCTGAGAAGAGAAACAAGGGTCACTTTACATGGAGAGCTGCCCCTTATTATGGAGGGAAACTGGATAGAGTTGGAGAAGTTCTTGGGGGGCTCCTTAGCAGTTTGTGTCAGTGAAGAAGATGATCTTTAAACGTGGCAACACTGGTGATCTGCTTACTACATTCCCTCATCCAACTGCCAGCACCTGAGAACATTTTTTGTGGCATTAAGATTTTGTTTGCCCCCCCCCCCCATCGTCCTGAAGTTTGGACCACCAACCAAAGAATACACATCTATGGACCCATGGTTCGGACCACATATGAGGCAGAGGACGACCTCGAGGGCCATCAGGCAGAGAGGAGAGGCCCTTGGGCCTGAGGGTGTTAGAGGCCCCAGTAAAGGGG
>CM052703.1:455110-477256 GCA_028551405.1 Uromys caudimaculatus
CCTCAAAAGCCTAAAAAAAAAAAAAAAGCTTTGCTTTGCCTCTGAGAGCTTACCCTAGGGGATTAACCTTCTTGCCTGCAATGCTAACTGACCTGATGTAGCCCTGTCTATTGGGTGAAACTACATCGGGTTTTGGGGTGACTTCTCATCTCTTTCTTATGCTCTCAGTCTCCTACTCATTTATTGTCAACCTTCCAAATAAACTATATGTCCTTTTCTCAGGTTCTTCTTCAAGGGTAGCTCCAACTAAGATGATGTTCATCTTGTCTGAGCAGCACAGGGACCCTGGTCTGAGAAGGGGCCCTTTTAAAGTGAGAACTACTGAACACTGTGTACAGCTCCAGGATGCCATATTGTGTGGAGCTCTCAGAAGAATAGAAATAACTCTCTGACCATCTTGCTGTCCTGTATCTTTTGTTTGCATAAGAGGGACCTTCTCACCTTTACAGTTACCTACTGCTCCCTGCCTTGCTAGCACTCCTGTGCTATGTGAGGTGATACACTAGCTTATTTTGTTATAACATTCTGCCTCCTTCTGCTCCCCCATGCTATAGAGCCAAAGAACCTATACTTCTCCAATCTTTCCAGGAGATTTTTGCTAACCTCTTCTCTAGAACATTCCTAGAGTAACCTTTGCCCCATTTAACCCTTATCTGTCAGTTCTAGGCAATTCTATGTAGACAGCAAGATTCAAGGCAAGAGATATAATTTAGACACTGAATTTTACTGTAGATTTAGGAGTAAATATCTCAGAAGGCTAGCTTAAACCTGTCTTGCCTTAGCCAGATATGAATTCCCAGGCATGGCTTCAAGTATGCCTGTAACACTAGCACATTTCACTGGATTGTGTGTGGAGATAGAAATCGAGGATCACTGAGGCTTGCCAGTTACCGGCCTAACTCTAGGTTCAATGAGAGACTCTGTTTCAAGGGAGAGTGATAAAGTTGGACTCTTTTCTTCCTCCTCTGGCTCCTGTGTATGCATGGATATGTTTATTTGCATACATATGTGAATAAATCACTCCCCATACACACAAAGGCATCATAACCCTTTATATTATGTCAAATGTTCCACCACTTGTGAGGCTGGAAGAGGTTCAGAGCTTCCCACGAGGCAGTTGGTCTCACCAATGTTTTCTTCACTTGTTTCAGAGAATCTTACCTCACTATCAACTTCAGCATGTTAAACCTTGTACTGAGGACACTTTCCCTTTTTGAGTAAAGACAAGGTTTCCCACAGATGTTCTTTACTCTGCAAGAAGACACTTGGCAGACTGGCCACCCTAAACCTGTAAAAACATTACAGGACAAAAATGCCATTAACATGAACATTTTTAGAAGTTCCTTGAACTTCCCCTTTGAAACTGTCCATTTCTACAGGTTCCCTTGGGCCCTCATGTTGGCAGGCAAACCCTGTGTCAACATTGCCCTTTCTGTTTCCACCCTACAGCCGTGGTTCTCAACCTTCCTAATGCTGTGACCCTTTCCTATGTTCCTCATGTTGTGGGGACTCCAACCATAAAGTTATTTTTGTTGCTACTTCCTAACTCTAATTTTGCTACTGTTATGAATTTACAATGTAAATATCTGATATGCAACTCCCACGAAAGGGTCATTCAACCCTCAAAGGGGTCGAAATCCATAGGTTGAAAACCATTGTTCTACAGTGACTTGTGTAATGGTTTCCAAACTTCTTAAAGCTGATTCACCAACGTAATCAATCTTGTAGGTGATAAAGGACACTTCAACCTTTGAGATGGAGTAAGGGACACCATCACAAGGAAGCAATTGTCTTTTCTGGAGTTCTTGCTCCAGCATCCATTCCAGAGAGTGGCATCATTTAGCAGAGACTGGAGACACTTCTCTGGATTTGGATAAATATATATGTACTGCTTTCAAAAGGACGAGTCTGTGTACTCTGTCATCTCCATGGGCTCTACATAGTCTGGTACATCCATATGTATAAAATAGTCCAGAAAATTCCCACCTCTTTTTTATTTGGAAAGAAATTATTCCTATTCTCCAGAGAAAGAATTAGACATGATCTCTTTAGGGACTGGGGAGATGGCTCAGTCAGTAAGTGCTTGTGACCTAAGCATGAAGACTCAAATTTTGATTTCTTGGAACCTGTGTAAAAACCCAAGTATAGTGGTGTACATACTCCCAGCACTGGGGAAGTAGAGGTGGGAGGATCCCTGGAGATTTGCTAGCCAGTCAAGTTAGCCTAATCAGTGAGTCCTAGGTCCTAATGAGAGCCCTTGTCTCAAAGGAGTTGGATAGCATTTCTGGAGATAACATAAGGTTTTTCTGTGGCCTCCACAGGCATCACACACACACACACGCATATGCACTTGCACAAATGCCAAAGGAAAAAATGACATATGCAGATACTGGTAGTTTTTAACCATACAAAACATAGTACAGGCAAACACTCATCACTATTTTGAACTCGCATCCCAAGCTTTCCAGGCTCTTTGTAACAGGATTGGTTTCCCAACACTTTAAAATAAGAAACTACAAGTCTGTGTATATACTCCCATTGACCCTTCCAATGATTCATGAATCCACTCTTTCCAAACAGAAACCCTTTATCAAAACTCTGTTTGTGCCCTGCATGGTGCCAGGGACTGAAGACAAAGAAACTAGTAAGATGGACTTCCTGCCTGCAAGCTAGTGATTAGATTCTAATGGGAAGATGTTCTGCTATTTTGAGGGCCCCTCTGGTTTCTGTATAGTACCCTTAGTATGACCATATAACTCAACATCAATGCCAACCAGTGATCTTTTCATGAAAATATATCAATCATAACATTTCCTCCTACTCTGCACAGTATCTTCAGCATTCAAACTGTATCTCTGTTTCATTTAAGCTCCCTTTATAAGATGATGCTTCTAAGGAACTAAATTTAGTTTTGAAAACTGTTCTGAATGTTGAAGTCATTAAATGTAGGCTTTGTGTGTGTGTAATATGACAGAGAAAAATTGCAGGCAGTAGCATCTATATTGAAAATTCTGAACTGGATTGCTATCAATTGCTAATAATACATCATAATTATTCTTATAGGGTTAAGCTTTTCTCTTTCCTCTTCCACCTGCCTTGCTGAGATAACCTCTAAGGATGTCCGGGAGGACGGGAGGGCTAGAATTCAAAAGCTTTCATGACAGCTGAGTTCTCCATGCAATTCATTATAGAGAAAAGATGGGGAGGGGGGCTGTCAGCCAAGATAATGGCTGTGCAATTTCCAGTCCCTTCTCCTTGCAGCCAGATCTTGGAGGCAGCCCATGGACCAATTTCATCAAGCAGGCCCTGCTCATCTCTCATCTGTCTATATTGGGAAAGAGGTTGTGTCTGGCTAGAGCGAGAGCAAGCTGGCAACAGGGCTAGTGTGGGGGAGTTGGAGAGGGACAAGCTGGGGAGGTAGACAGGCTCATCTCTAGAGCTTCAAATCTTGGGGTTCTTGGGTGTGGTACTGACTGACATCAATGCCAAGGGAATGAAAGCAGAAGGTGGAAGGCATGGGAGTGATGGGGGTGTGGGTGGGGATGAGTGTGTGTGTGTGTGTGTGTGTGTGTGTATGTGTGTGTGAACTCCTAGCCCAAGCTGTGTTCCCAGATTTTTCTGCTTTCCCAGATTTGAGCCCAGAGCTAAGCAAAGCAGAAACTCCATAAATGTTTGTTGTCTGGCTGATTGTGATGGAGAGGGAGAAATAAATGCAAGGTATGGGATTAGTGACAGCCATGAAATTTATGCTCAGCTTTTCTGGAAAATGAAAATCACAAGCTGGCCGTCGACACACAAGCCTCTTTACTTCCTGCCAAGGGAATAAGATTCTCTGCAGGGAGATTATAGCCTGGGAGCAGGTCTGATGTGAAATTATCTAATGAGAGGAAGCTCAGACATCTCTAGTACTATCTTTACAGCGACCCAGGGTTTTAAGAGAACACTGGTTGTTGCATGTGTTGCAGCAGGCTAGACCCAAGGAAGTCCTGTGCACACCTGAAGGGGAAGCCAAGTGGATCTCTGAACACAAAGGCTGTGGCTTCTTCCAACTAGAGGTTGGCAGGTGCCACACACCTGAGTTCTCTGTGCAGGTTTCCGTTCTCACTCTCACCATGAGAGCTGTTTCATTTTCTCCCCTAACCCTGTTACCCTTCTTCCCTGATGCCTCTTTCCATTTGTATGCTCTTGACAGAGGTTATGGTCACTGCTGAAATAGTGACCTTCCCTCATTGCAGTAAGGAAAAGCAAACCCTGAATGCTACAGGAAGTAGCATTGGTAAGGAAAATCTAGAAGAGCTATTGGATAATAAGTATTTAAAGTCTTTCTTGAGCCCAACTCCTTCAGAAGGAAGGCAATGACAGACAGTTTTAATTGTCCCTCTTCATCAAATCTTTGCTGCTTCTATAGCAAAAATATGTCCAAATTTTAAAAAGGGGCTAAGTTGCTTGTGATGAAGTCTGTTTCTTCAGCCTCTCTTATAGCCACTGTGGCCATGTGATTGAATTCTAGTTATAAGATCCAAGCACAAGTGATAGATCTAACTTCCTTTGTTCTCTTTTCTTTCATTATTAAAAGCAACTAAGTATGATAACCCTCACTAATCATGAGAGGTTAATTTCAGGATTTCCCCCACAGGTGTAAAAATTCATAGAAATTCAAGACTCTGAAAAATACATTGGCGTCATAATCACAATAAATCCTACATACCCTCCCTGCAGACTTGAACTCATCTCTGGAGCACCCACACTTGCTACCTTATGCAGTGAAGATGTTATGGAAATGGTTGTTGTGCTGCATTGTTTGGGGAATAATAACAAGAATACTGTCTGTGCGTGTTCAAGAGATAAAAAATATTTGGTACTTTTTTTGGTGTGATACTAGGGATTAAATCAAGGGACTTGAAAATGCTGGGCAAGTGGTCTACCATGGATTTCTACCTCCAGATCTTTTACAGAATATTTTTGATCCAATCAGTTAGGTCCCATAGGTGTAGGATCAAACATTATAATTTAAATACAGAGTTTAGTTATATGGCCCAAGGGAATTTGACAAATGTACACACTCTACTTGAGACAAGGGATTTTTTTTTTTAATCATCCAAGAAAGATCCTTATATCTCCCTTTCTAACACATCCTTTCTCCCTGACCAATACCAAATGAATCTCCAAGTCTTCTAAGCGTGAGCCAAGCACCTGTTTGTTTTGCTGCCCCTCTTTTTGAAATGGGGTCTTCTATGCTGCCCAGGCTGGTCTCAACTTATTAAATCATAAACCCCAGCCTCTCTAGTGCCTGTTCTTGACATTGATAGAAATGGAATTTTATGACACGTCTGTAAGCTTTTGGTGTGTGGATCCTTTCATTCAACACTGTGAGATTCGTTCATGTTGTTGTTTGAAACTATTGTTTATTCCTTTTTATTGCCAAGTGATGCTTCCTCGCAGTGATATATCATATTTTATCTATACTCTCCTGTTGACAGGCAATTGGTGTTTCTGGTTTAGGAATACTAGAAATTAGGCTACTGTGATGATTGTTGAATAAATCTTCCTGTAGAGTATTCTTAGTTCTCTGAAGAATGGAATCGCTGGATCGGTGGGTAAGGGTAGGAAATTTCCAAGAAGTCTCTTATAAGTTATTTTATTTTACAGTCTCTTCCAGCAGCATAGGAGGGCGAAGGTGCTTCATATCTTCAGCAATGTTTACAATTATGGGTATTTTTAATTTTAGCCATTCTACTGGGCATTTTGCTAGTATATATTGCATTTGCATTTCCTAGTTGACTGCTGACATGGAGCCCTTTTGTGCACTTATTGCCTATTCTTATTCTTACATGTCTGATTTTCCCATTGTAAGAGTGGATTGCTTATATTTTTCAAAATCTGCATCCACTTCTGATGTAGAGTGCAAAGAATTTTCACAAGCATGCATGCCTGTGAACAACCAGCACAAGCAAGACATGAACATTTCCTTTCTCTTAATAATTCCTTCAGATGCTTCTTGCAGCCAATCTTTATCCTTCTCTCCATCCCTGTACTACTAGCCTTATTGGGTTTCAAATTAATAGAATGATACTGTGTTTGCACTCAACATTGTGTTTTTGATTTTTATTCTCATAAGAGTTGTATCAAGGGCTGGAGAGATGGTTCAGCCAATGAAATACTTATTGTGTAAGCATCAGGATTTGAGTTAGGTCTGCAGCACACTCATAAAAGTTGGGTGTGGTTGTATGTACCTGCAACCTCAGTGTTGAAACTAGCTGATCCTTGTAGCATTCTGGCCAGACTCTAGCTGAATCAGTGACCTCTATGTTTGTTTTGTGAGAGGCTCTGTCTCTAAAAATAAGGTAGAGAGCAATAGAGCAAAGCCACCTAATATCAACTTCTGGCCTCTGCATGCTTAAGCATAGATACACACACACACACACACACACACACACACACACACACACACACACACACACCACATGGTTGTATCAATGCTTTTCTTTTTATTTGTTTTTATTGTGTGTATGGTGTGTGTAGGCATATGGGTACATGGGCACATGCTGTACTGTACATATGGGTGTTAGAGGTCAATTTTGTGGAATCAATTCTCTCCTTCCACCTTTATGTGGATTCTGGGGATCAAACTGAGGGGGTCGGCTTGTGTGGTAGGGCCTTTACCTTTTGAGCAACCTTATTGACCCTGCCATTTGCTTTTATAGCTGAATAACATTCTTTGTATGAACATATCCACAATTTGTGTATATGTTTGTAAGCTGGTGAATGGCATATCAGCAGAGAGTTTCTATCTTGGGATTATTATGAAGAAAGTGTCTGGAAACAGCTATGTATTTTCACTTCATTTGTATAAAAACTTAGGACCTATAATACTAGGTTACTTTACAAGAAACTTTTACATTATTTCCCAAAATGATTTACCATTTTCTGTTTCTACCATTAATGAATGAGAGTCCTAATTGTTCCACATTATCACCAGAACAGTGTAATCAGTCATTTTAACTTTGTTTAATTTTATTTAATTTTTCTTAATTAAATTTTATTTTATGTGTATGAGTATTTTTCCTGTCTGTGTACCACATATATACCTGGTGTCTGAGGAGCTTGAAGAGAGCATTGGATCCCCTGGAACTGGAGCTATGGATGGTTGTGAGCCACCATGTGGATCCTGGGAACTAAACCTGGGTTCTCTGCAAGAGCAGCAAGTGCTCTTTACTACTGAGACATCTCTCCAGCCACAATCATTTTTAATTTTATCCATTTTAATACAGATTCTGTGGCTCCTGAGCATGACTTTTGCTTGCCTTTTTCCATGAGAACAATGTTGAGAATATTTTCATGTGCATATTTCTCTCTCTCTCTCTCTCTCTCTCTCTCTCTCTCTCTCTCTCTCTCTCACACACACACACACACACACACATTTGATCAAATCTTTGATTTTTTTCCTTTAAAAATTGTTAGCTTCTGCTTTAGTTACAAATTCCTTTTATGTTCTAGATAAAAGTCTTAAAAACATTTTGTCTTTGTTGGTGGTGTTGGTGTTGCCTTGGCTGGGCTTGCACTTTCTGTACATCAGGTTGGTCTTGAACTCGCAGAGATCTACCTGCCTGTACCTTCCAAGTCCTATAAGAGTAAAGGTATGTGCCACTATTCCTAGCCTAGCTATAGGTCTTTTATCAGATGTGTATTCTCTCATTATCTTTTTTAGTCTATGGCTTGCTTAAGAATATTTTCCAAATAAATGTAAGATTCCAATTTTGATGAAATGCCAGTTATTAACTAACTAGCTTTCTTTTTTTCTTCTTCTGGGTCAGGGTTTTATGTAGCCGAGGCTACCTACCTTGAGCTCCATATGTAGCTGAACATGAACTTGAACTTCTGATCCTCTTGCCTTCACCTTCCACATGCTGAGATTAGAAGCATGTGATATCACAGTACACATTCTGGGCCACCACTGAACCAACTGAGTGATCTTCCCAGTCACATCTAGTTCCTTTTCTGTGGTTTATGCTTTTGTGTCTTCTTTTGGATTAAACTAATATGTTTTTATAATTTTAAATATGCTTCAGTCATATCTCTTAATACTTTTGTGTTTTATTTTCTAAGGATTAAGTATTTATTTATACTTTGTCATAATATTAGACTTGTGAACAAAATTTCTCTTCTTTTCCCATCTTTTATGCTGCTGCTATAGTTATTATTAAGTGCTCAACCATATATCAAAATTTCTCTACTTATGATGGGACTATATCCTGATCAACCCAACATAAGAAGATAAGTAAAAATACCTTTAATTCACCTCTATTACTGAATATCACAGTTTAGCCTCATTTACTATAAATGTGTTCAGAACATTTCCTTTAGCTATGGTTGGGTAAAAGCATCCAACCTGAGGTCTATCTTATAAGTAAGTGTTGAGTAGCTTGCACAATATAATGAGTATAGTATTGAGTATCATATGGATATCTTTTCCACTATTACGACTGGAAAACTGTTAAATGGGGCCATCTATGTTGTTACTATTCTCAATTCTAGAATTTCTATTTAATTCTTCAACTCTATATTTAGGTAGAAATAAGTTACTTATTACACTTAATAAGCCATCATTATCAATCCTGACTTACAACATATTTATAATATTGATTTAAATTTCTTGCTCATTGATTTCTAATGAGTAGGTCACCTGTGGATCTGCTTCTTTGTTATTATGTTATTTATTTATTATATATTATATTATTTATTATTATATTATTACTGACTTCCCTCTCTTTTGGTTAATGTTCCTACCCTTCACATGAGTCACTATATTTAATTATGGAGACTGAGGTACAATGGTTTTGAGTTATCTGCTTTATTTACCTCTCAGAGCAGCTGACCACTGACCACCTTCCTAGGGTGTGGCTGCACTGCAGCCTTCCTCTGGTGCAATTTATCTGTGCTGATTCCATCTCAAACTGTGCCTTATTCACCTGGTCAGTATTGGAGTTGAGTTGGGGGAGGTTGGACTGTAGTTCTCTTTGCATTTCCAAGTCTGTCCACCTTGAAGCTGGGTAGAGCCAGGTAACTAGTCAGCCCACTTGCCCTTACATTCTCACTTCCTGACTTGGCAACATGAGGATAGTTTATTTTTACCTTTGGGGTTCTTCTAGATCCCATGCATCCTGCCAGCCAATACCACCTCTGGTAGTTCTCTATTTCTTCAGTGTGGCTGAGTTGGAGTGTTGTTTCCCAGAATTCTCTTTCCCATGCTTCTGGGCCAATTTAGGCCACAATAGACATCTTGAAGGATAGAAGCAGTGGTGCAGGTAGATTGTTTTACATTCTGAAGGTCAGTGAGGCATTGGGAATACTAGTTAGTGTAGGCAGCAGCTGACCCTAGTTCCTCTGCTCCTCCTCAGTGTCTTTTATCTTTTCCAAGCTGCAGGTCAACATCATGTCCTGTTCTTGTCCTATACAGGCCCAGGGTGACAGCTTTTCCTGTAGCTCATCATCAAGTTTAGGAACATGTGAGTACTGGTGTGTCTCCCTCTTTGTAATGAGGTTTCTCTCCCCCTCTTCTCATCTTCCTCTTTCTCCTTCTCCTCTCATTCTTCACAGACAGGGTCTCATCTGGTTCAGGCTGGCCTCCATCTCACTATGTAGCTGAGGATGATCTTATCTTGAGCCTCTATCCTCTTGTCTCTTCTTCCTTCTGCATACTGGGATTACAGGAGTGTGTCATCATGACAGGTCTATGCAGTGTTGAGGATTCAACTTAGGACTTCCTGCACATCGGCTGAACCACATTCACAGACCTTCAATATGCTTTCTTGGTCTGCTTGTGCCTCCCAGTTCACCCTTGTCATTCTTGTTTGATCTTGTTTTTTTTCTTTCTTTCTGTATTTAGTTTCCTTTCTAATTGTCTTCTAGTGACTTCCAGTCTCACTAGTTACACAGGCAATGATCAGTGTTGACAATCCTAGTGGATCACTAGACTGTATTATGCCAAAGTCTTGAGAAATATCACTTGTCTGGAATCTGGGAATTAACTGTGTATCTTTGATGGACACTGATTGATACACAGATTAAGTCCTGGTTGATTCTTCCTCATCCATGGAGACTCTTTCTCTGCACCCCACACCACTCATTCCTAGACCAGAACCCCCCTATTTTTCAGGTAGGGAAGCTACCATTGGTTCTCTACTCACCTATAAATGACTTGCTTCCTTCGAGAAATCATTTCACCAGGGCTTCCTTATATTCTTCACTGTTTTCAAGACCCACAAAAGTGCATAATTTTTATTTTGCCCAGATTTTTGTTGTTATTACCACAGGATCAAAAGTCTTTTCAGGGACTGACAAGGTAGCTCAGGTGGTAAATCACCAAGCATAAAGATCTGAGTTTGATTGTCAGGAGAGAATTGATTCCCCTAAGTTTTCTCTGGCCTCCACATGAGTACCATGTCATATGTGTATGCACATATGTAAACAAAAAAAAACAGATAAATGTGATAAAAAATGCCTCTTCATCTTCTTGTCTCCCAGATCCTAGCAAAACTTAGGGGAAAATGTCCTAAATGGTATGAATGTGCCTTTCTTGTCTTGCTTCTCCTTTCTGAGGCTAGAGACTTGGAAACCTGCTTCACACAGCCAAGAGGTGTGGAAGGCCCAGGAGTGAAGGGCCTTCCTCTTTGAGAAGAGAAGCCCTAGAAAGAGAATCCCCAGAACTTTGATATGACCTTGCATGTTTAAGCCTCTGACAATTGTGTTTTTCTGATTCAAGCAGCCACATCTGTTTCTAGCAGACACAGCAGTTGGCTGAGATTTTGCTTGGCAATGGCACACTGAAAGAAGCTAGAAGCCAGAGGGTGTGGGGCAGTAGGGGAGTCTAATGATTCTATTTTGAGAGATCATGAAACTTTTATGACATGGAGTCTAGCTGGCAGACATAGGGATATAGGAATGGGGCTTGAGGGTTCTAAACTATCTCCTCTTCTGGCTCAGGCTTTCTGCCCAAGGTATGGGCAAGCAGCCTCATGCCTCCCACACCCACTCCAGGAGCTGGTTTTACTGTATATCTTTCCCACCATGATGGACTGTTCCTACTCAAACTGTGAGCCAAAATAAAATCCTTCCTCTCTTATTTCTGTCAGGTATTCTGTCCCAGTGTTGGGAAAAGTAGCTAACAAAGGAAGCTTCTTGTTTGTGGCTTCCACTTGAGGTGTGTAACAGTTTCTTTCTAAAGCTTTAAATAATTGTACTTGGGTTTCTTTGGATGAAAACCTGTGCTGAGACAGACCTTGAAAGAGGCCCATTTTATTTAGGTTTTAGTAAATACTGGAATGAGCCTGAGACTAGGAAATGGCTTGGTTAGTGAGACTCAGCCCTTCTCTTCTTAGAAAGAAGCAACATCTACAAAGTCTTATGTTCAAATACCTAGTCTAGAAGAGTCTAGGACCAGTGTTGGTCAGCGTTTCCCTGTGTCAGATGAGGACAATAGCTGCCCACATCCTGTATTATGGTGAGTTCCCCTTCAGAGATTTATGGGTTTTCTGGGGACTTACTTGCTTCTCAGCCTGGCTGGGAGCTGACAATCAATTGACTCTCATCTAAATCTGTTTCCCAGTTGGGAATTCAGCCTTGTGAAGCTGGTGAATCGTAATTTATCTTCTCAACATTTCTAGGATCTTCACTGAATGGGCAAATTGGAAGAGAAATACTATTTCCAACCCAGAACTAAAAGCTGAGACCCACGGAGGAAAAGCAGTAGCTATAAGTGTGGTCCAGGGTCCTTCTCACTCCTGACTCCAGGTACACAGGGCACTAAAAGGACACAGATGAAGAGAAGCCAGACAGATGTTTTTTTCCTTCTTCTCTATAACATACTGGAGACCTACCTGTCTTCTGTTCCCTTGGGTGTTTTTTCTCCATGATGGGAGCAGAAATCTACAATACTGTTATAGCAGTAAATTCATTCCTGACCACAAAGTCAAACTCCACCATCCTAGACCTGGGGTTTTCTCCCACATACTGATGGTCACATGTAGAACAGATAAATCAGGATCAAGTCATGAATGGCTTTGTCTAAGTCAGTGGTTCTCAGTGGAGGAAGGGGATGGTTTTGCATATTTAGCAATGTCTGGGGATATTACTAGTCTAGTGTTCATGACTAAGAAGAATATGGGGAGATACTTCTGGCATCCACTGTAGAGGCCAGGGGTAATACTAAATGCCCCACAGTGCACAGGGCATTTCTCTATGACTAAGAATTATCCAGGCCAATTGATAATGTCCTTATAAGCTATTTGTGATCAATGCAATGGCACTTTCATTAGTTCTGATGTATCTGAGAAGGACCAAGCCCACAGTCTCAGTATCTCCCACTTAATAGAGAGCTCATACCCATCTGTGTCTGATTTCATCCTTTACTCACACCTTAGTTATTTTCCAACTTCCCAGTTTCAAGGGTGGGCCTAAGAAGACTTGAACTGTTCAAACTACACAGAAATCCTCCAAGGATCTCATTCACATACAGATTCTGAATCCATAGTTTTGGGGTGGTCAGAGATTCTGTGTTTCTAACACTCTTCCAGGTGATGCTGGTTCTCTTTGAAGAGCTGTGAGAAGACCACATGTTGCTTCTCCTCCAATTCCTATTTACTTTTCCCCTGTGGATTTCATCATTGTGCCATTAGTACAGTGGGGGGAATACTGTGGAGAGATGCCCTCAGCTGGACTCTGCCTCAGTTGGCTAAATTCTGACTGGGTTCACCTCTACTTGAGACTGTGAGAAAGTCAATAGAAGCTTAAAGGTTTTGATGTCTGACATTGGAAAGCTCCTAATTATTTTGTCCATTTTTGCCCATATCTATTTTGAATATGTTTACTTAACATGTTTTATTTCCATTAATATATTTCCCTTCTAAAATAAAACATATTTAATGTTTGAGCAACATGACCCAATTCTCCCACCACATATCATTTTCAAAATTTCTAACAGATTTAAAAAGACTATAGTGACTCTTAACTCACGATCAGTCTCTGAGCCAACTGGCATTGGCAAGTTAATTGACCTCTGAGCTCTGCGCTGCTCACATACAGAATGGAGTTAATGATTCCTGTGTTGTAGTGTGGTAGACATTGCTTAAGACAGGACATGCAAGTGCACTTAGCATAGAGTCCTTTACACTTGGCTGGGTTTTTCTTAAGTGTATCTAGGATTTTGTTTTAATTAGATAGAGCAAGATGACAAATATAAAAGGAACTTAAGAGAAGAACATAGTGCAATTCCCAAGAGGACAGACATGCTACACCACCCAAGGTCACAGGGGTAAGCACCTATGTTAGATAGAAGACAAACGGGGCAAGGGCAGAATGTGGCCTTGAGTCCTTACTGGATCATCTATGAAGAGGGGTGGGCAAGGCAGGCAAACCAAATTTGAGCAGGTTTACATAACATGGGGGCTCTAGGCTAGAAAGGTAGTGTCTAGTTGCTGGGTGCTTGGTTATGGGCTGATCTCAGGCATGGGGAGTTCTGCCTTGGTACATGAGGACTGTTAAGGAGGTGATTAGGTGTATGTCCTTCGGGTTGGTTGGTTTGTATGTGAAGGATGTTGTGCTGGTTGGTTTCTATCAAGTTAACACAAACTTATACATATCTAGAAAGAGGGGATATTAATTAAGAACATGCCTTCATAAGATTGGCCTATGGTGCATTTTCTTGATTGGTTGATTGATGTGGGTGGTGACACCTCTGGGGAGGAGGTCCTGCATGGTATGAGAAAACAGTCTGAGCAGGTCAGTAAGCACTTCTCCAATGCCTCTGCATCAGAACCTCCAGGTTCCTGCTCTGAGTTCCTGCTCTGTTGTTCCTGGATGATGGATTCTAAGCTTTAAGCTGAAATAAACCCTTTTGTCCCTATGTTTCTTTGGCCAAGGTGTTTTATCACACCAATAAAAGCCCTAATTAAGACCCATGTATTTGCAGGACAATCTTAACTATCTCTAGGAATTCTTTTCCTCAAAGGGACAGGCTCTCTGGCATTGGCAAATCCCTGGATGTCAAAACATAGAAAAACCCAGGGATAAAAAATTGTGGCCAAGGTGGTGGCATGCATGGCTCAGGGTCATGAACACCATGTCCCTTGCCAGCTGAAGTGAATGTGGTTACTTTTAGTGGGCTGGCTGCCCCTTTGTCCTTCTTCTGGAAGCTTTCTCCCTTTGTCTGCCTTTCTTTTACAGAAATCTGGTGACACCGCAGTTTTCAATACTCAGACTTCCAGATTACTGTGCAACAGAGACTCCTGTGTCACCCTAAGCACTGGTGTTGACAGAGAAGAGAAAAATCGCAGATGCCTGCCTCACCTAAGCCCAGGGCCTGCTGTGTGTTTCAATTTCATGCTGGTAGGATGAAGCTGATTTCAGCTTCTCTACTGATCTGATTCCAAGTGAGTAACCAGAAGCAGCATGCAACAGTGCTGGTACCTGCTGCTGCAGTTAGAAACCAATTGAGAGCACTCAGCTTCCTGAGTAAAGTCACCCTTTGTGCGGGAGGAAGGGAAGAAGGGGCTGAGGACCAGACTCCTCTGCAAGTGGCTTCCATGCTGGGCCAGCACTTCCCAAGGCTGACTCACAACACCATAGAGCCTCTTGGGATTCAATTCAATCAGTTCAATAAAGTTCAATAATGCCAGCCGATAGCCATTTGAGGAAGGCTGGGCAAGCAGAGGATGGAGAGGCAGAAATTGTTTTTTCCTTGGAGCTTAAGGGGATACTCTTGGTGCTGGGAAGGGGGCTGCAGCCACTAGGATTTTTGTTTTTAAAGCTGTAATTAATAAAAAAGTCTACTTGAATGGAGAATGGGGAGGCATGGCTATAATCCTAGCACTATAATCTGAAGCACAAGGAATGAAAGTTTGCAGCCAACTTGAATTATATATTAAGTTCAAGTGTAGTAAGCGCTACATAGAAAGATCCTGTCTCAAAAACAACAACAACAACAAACAAACAAAAAACCCCAAAACCAAATGAACAAACAAAAAACCAAAACAAACCTGAACTAAAATTAATAACAATAACAATAATGTTATGTTGACTGACTTAAGGGACTTTAAAGTATTACCTAAGTGGATGTCCACAGGGGAAATGGGCTTCAGGATGGCGTGACACTGAGCTTCATGAAGTCATCAAAGGCATCTGCTTTTCCTTGTGTGTGTGTGTGTGTGTGTGTGTGTGTATGTGCATGCATGTGTGTGTGCATGCATGGGCATGTCTGCGTGTGTTCGTGTAAATGCAGGTGCATGTGCATGAACATTTTTGAGGGACAGATGTTGATATCAGGTGTCTTCTTCTATTGCCCTCTACCTTTTTTGAGATAGGATCTCTCACTGAATCTGGAGCTAGACCATTCTATTAGACTAGCTGGCCAGGGAACCTCATGGTGCATTGCTGCACCCAGCATTGTTGTTGTTGTTAATTATTATTGCTTTAGCATAGGTGCTGAGAGTTTAACTCTGGTATTTGCACAGTAAGCCACATTTCCAGCTCCTGGTTCTTTCTTTCTTTGTTGGCTACTACAGCATCAGTTTCATTTAGGACATGCTCTCAGAAGTAGTAGGATAATCTCTGGGCTTTCTTCTGTGCCCGAATTTCGTTTTATTGTCTATTTATTGTCTATTTCATTTGCATGTTCTCTTTTGCTGGGGGTGTGGTGGGGTTGGAAATGGTTTTGGAATATGTGTGCTTCTTTTCTCCCCACCACTCATCTTATTGAATAAATATTCTTATTAGGTTTTCTTCCGGTAGAAACAACTTACATGATTTCCTTACCAAGTGTGTTTGTCTTTTATTTATAGTTTTCCTTTTACAGAGCTATGGGGAACCCATGGCTTTGTGCCTACTGAGCAGTTTGTTTCTCTAGAGTTGCCACCCTGTGCCCTGGGTTCTTCCTTTCCTAGTCTCTCCTTTTCTGTCCATTTTTCTTTCTTTGCTTTTCCCATTTTATTTTCATCTTGCTAATGCTTAGCAAGAGTGGTCCTGGGTCTGGAGATATGGTTCAGTGGTTAAGAGCACTGAATGCTCTTCTAGAGGACCCAGGTTCTATTCCCAGTATCCACATGGTGGCTTATGACTATCTATGACTCCAGTTCAAGGGGGTCTGATATCTTCTTCTGAACTCTATGGGTACCAGGTATGTGGTACTCAGATATAAATGAAGGTAAAACACCCACACACATAAAATAATAAAACAAGACAAAAACTGGTCCGGTATTTTTTCTTTTGCTTGACACAGAGTGGTTGTTCTCTTTGATTCCTGAGAGTAGGGGACTGACTTCTGTTCAACTTTTGTACCTTGGAGTTGCTAGGGTTGCTGAGTTGGTAGTTTGAAACTGAGCATGTTCTTGAGGGACACAGCTCAGTTCTGGGTGTCAATAAGAGTCCTCTCACCCAGTCAGGGATGCCTCTCATCTTTGTAGACTTCTACAGGCTTCTTTGTCCATCTCAGACATGTTTCCAAATGCCTTTCCCGGTCTCCCTTGAAGCTTACACCTGCTCAAGTGGCCTCAGTGTCTTTACCTTTTCATTCTAGAATTTCTGACTTTTTAAAAAGGCAATCTGCTACATTACTGTTCTTGAGGAGATGTAAACTTTCATATATTCATCCCAGATAGGGCACTGAGGAAAAAGTAATGATTCTATCCAAGTGTGACTTGGTGAACCAGTGAGTTGACTGGGCTTTCTTACAGGAGGAGCATGGGTGAGGGATTATTTACAGGAATCTTGGCAACTCAAAAAACAGTTGCATAACTGACATGTCCCACTCATCGCCAGCTCACTGAAGCTGCTTCATGGACTCACATCTTCAGTTAACCTTTCACCTTTCAAGATCATGTGCAGCTGGAGAAGATCAGAAGGGAGTACTGAGTGGAATCCCAGGTGAAGGTTCTGTGATCCTCTCCTACTAGGGGATGTCATTACCATTGTCATTGCCATAGCCCCAGATAACACTGTATTGTTCTGGTTATTTTGTTGCCATGACTACAGGGCCAAGCATTATATAGGTCACCACAGCAACCTATGTTTAGTGGCTAATGGCCATGTCATGCCCATGCCCTGAAGAGATTGCTTTTGCCATCACATGGCCCACTTCGTTCATAGTTGGTTGTTTTTATTTTGTTAGAGGTGTTCTTTCATAAATACCATCTCCTCAAGGCTGTTAACACATCTATTTCCTAATCATTTTCAGACTGGTCCACTATTTTTGGTTTGTGGTAAGCATGCAGCACTTCTAGTTAGCCCTGCTGTCTCTCTTCACCTTTCTTATCATTTAGGGGCCTCAGTTTACAGGCTCATCTTGATTCTCTCTCTCTCTCTCTCTCTCTCTCTCTCTCTCTCTCTCTCTCCTTCTCCCCTCTCTTATACTTCCCTCATAAGTGATTTTACAGTAACTCTCACCAACATAGAGGGTCCATTTCAAAGCCAAGGCTCATGGTAAATAATCAGGTATTACGATGGGCAGATAACAAGCATGTCACAATCATGGCCACCAAGGCAGCAGGTGATGTTGTCCCCACGTGCTGGAGAATGCTACCTATACCCTCTCCTCATGTAAATGACAGCCTCAGTACTGTCTAGCGACATGCTTTTCAGTCTCTGCTCCAGCTTTAAGTCAGTAAGTCTAGTTCCCACCCTCTGTCCTAAATGGGACTTTCTGTTGTTTAGTGTCCCAGAAACTATTAAGTCTCAAAAAGTTCTGGGCCCCAGAAATAAGGGTTGACCCAGCTCAGGCTGAACTAAAGAAGGATTTCTGGTGGTTAGATTAAAGCCAGCATACCTCAGGAACTTGTGAAACTTCAAGGAGTCATTTCCCTTGCCTCTGCCAGAAGGGACATATGGCTTTCCATTGATATACACCTGTGGCTGCATATCATGCTGGCCTCCAGGCTCCCTCAGTCCCTACTCACACTTGTTAGGCATCTCAGAGTCCTCTAGTATCCTGGCCTCCTCACCCCTTTTTCTACCCTAAATTCCCAGGATGTTTCAGTTAACAGTCTTCCCTCCTGTATTCCCGATTCCTCTTTGTCCTCTATATGAATGCAAGGTTTTCCCCCTTCGTCCCATGATTCCTGCTATTTTCAGTATTCTTACTATTCCCTCTTGTGTTAGTTTGTATATGCCCTGCCCAGGGAGTGGCACTATTAGAAGGTGTAGCCTTGTTGGAGTAGGTGTGCCCGAGCCACTGTGGGTGTGGGTTCTAAGACCTTCATCTTAGCTGCCTGGAAGTCAATATTCTGCTAGCAGCCTTCAGATGAAGATATAGAACTCTCCGCTCCTCCTGTACCATACTTACCAGGATGCTGCCATGTTCCTACCTTGATGATAATGGACTGAACCTCTGAACCTATAAGCCAGTCCCCAATTAAATGTTGTCCTTATAAGAGTTGCCTTGGTCATGGTGTCTGTTCACAGCAGTAAAACACTAAGACACCTGCTATTTTTCTGCCTCTCACAGCTAGCTCTGGCCATGTCCAGTCTGCTTCTTTTTCTTGCTGCTCTGAACTCATCCAGATGCCTCTGGATGCTTTCTCTCTCTCTCTCTCTCTCTCTCTCTCTCTCTCTCTCTCTCTCTCTCTCTCTCTCTCTCTCTCTCTCTATCTCTCTCTCTCTCTCTCTCAATTATCCATAAAAACCAATCTCCATGGAGCGGCCATTTTGGTGGTTTCTTTACTGTGCCCTTCAAATGCAGAAACAAAACTCCAAACCACCTCTGCTTCCTCCTGGAGCTGCAGCCGACCAGGCCAAAACTTCGACCTACTTAATTTTTATTTTATTTTATTTATTTTTGAGAAATGTGTGGGGTAAATGAAAAAAAAAGAAATACAAAGAAAAAAAAGGGAAATATGATTGTTCCTACGTATGGTGAAAGAGATGGTTTATTGTAAATATGTGGGAAAGCATAGACAGGTGGATCTTTGTAAGATCTAAGCCAGCATAATCTACATAGCAAAGTCTAGGTCAGCTACATTATCTCAATATATATATATTCTAAGTCTTATTTCCTGAAACATGTTGTGTTTTATGAAACCAGGCAGTATACTGACTGCGGCAGGAGGAAGTACCTTAGCAGGTCCTGCCAAGGTGTCCCCCTGAACAATCGAGCCATGCAACACAGAGTATGAAGAAAGTCTATTGGTAGGAAGGGAAGGGGACCTGGAAAAGAGGTAGAGGCAGAGAAAGGGAACTGAGAAGGACAAGCAGAGAGGAGAGAGGAAGAGAGGAAGAGGCCTGCCCGGGACACATGAAAAAGAGATAGAGGAGATGGAGAAAGATGAAGACAGAGAGATAAAGAGGGAGGGAGGGGTAGGGGAGAGGGGGAGAGGGAGAAAGGGAGAGAGGGAGGGAAAGACAGGGAGAGAGAGGGAGAGGGAAAGGGGGAGAAGGGGAGGGAGAGGAGAGGGGGAAGAGGGAAAGAAGAGGGTGAAGAAGGGAGGGAGGGAGGGAGGAAAAGAGAGGTAACTAGCAGTCTCCTGGCTTGTACTTGGCGGAGATGCAAGCTGTTGCTAGGTAGTTGTTGGGCAGAGCCTAGAGGAATTGCTAACATAACACATTTGACCTGCTAACTTGCTACATGACCTTGGACCAGTGGCTTCATTTTTAAAGTTCAGTCAGTTCCCTCGATTTTAAAATTATAGTGTTAGATACTTAACCTCCAAGAACTTGTCCACCTCAGAGTCGAGAAGTCTACAGGCAGATTGTTTAAAATGTGATTTCTGCTCCAGTCAGGAGGGCTGTGAGAGTGTTTGTTCAGTTCAGGCAAAAGGTAAATGTGTCGGCTACTCTAATGAAACGAGTACATTTCTGCTCTAAATGTCATGGATGTTTATTATCAGATTAAACTACAGCAGGCCTAATTTTAGCTCTTCCAATTCAAGTGGAGCAATGAAGATTAAATGTTAGGCATAATTAAAGATGCAGATGTAGTTATATTGAATTACAAACCTCATTAAGTACAGCATCCCAGGAAGGCTCTTGAGACCATCTACAAAGGACTTTTAGTCACAGTGCTAGAGTTATTAAAATATTTTAAAGTAAATCTCACTCCCAAAATATTATGACTTGCATGGAAAGGTTTCTAAAAACATTATTGGGGTTGATTCCATGGCTAATTTCCTTATTCTGTTTGTAGAGAGTTGGGAAGGAGGATTTTTTCTCTAGTGTTCGTATGGAAGGTGTTTGATCCCATTGACATGGGATCAAATCTCCTGGGCCTATGCATAGAGGAACTCAAGGTTACATTCCATTCTAGGATTGATTGCATGGGCATTAAGAGAGGTTTTCCTAGGATTGGAAGGCCAGGTTTTGAAAATACAGATAGATACATTTCCTTGGTGACATTTCCACTTTTAACAATTCAAGGAATATGGAATAGGATAAAGAATCCATGACTTCAAAGAAATCAGAGTTGATATTTTCTCTTTCAATTTTTGCAAAAAATAACTTATACCTTAAACATCAGCATGTGTGTGTGTGTGTGTGTGTGTGTGTGTGTGTGTGTGTGTGTGTATACATATGCTTCCCTGTGTGTACTGGCATGTGTGCGTGTTCATGGGTGTGCAGGTACATGTGTGTGCATGTAGAGGCCAGAGGTCAACCATAGATATTGTTCCTGGAACCATCCATCTTGTTTTCTTCTGGAGTCAAGTCAGCTAACATCACTTTGACCATGTCAAATTGCTTATCTGAACTCAAAGTCAAATGATCAAGGTAAGAACTTCAAAGTCACCTTTCAAGAGGCAAGGGTAGGGCTGGGATGGAATTCATTTGCCAGGGTGCTTGCCTAGAATGCAATGGGCTTGATCCTCAGCTTGGTCATCAACTGGGTGTGGTTGTGCACACCCTAATCCTACCACCCAGGAGATGAAGGCAGGAGGACCATAAGTTGAAGGTTATCCTCAGCTAAAAAAAGAGTTTGGGGCTAACTTGGGCTACATGAGACCCTACTCAAGAAAGGGGAGGATCATATTGATTTAGGCTTATTAATGTAATTACGTCCTCAAAGGCCCATGCACCTCAGCATTCAACATCTGGGCATGCATTTACAGATTGTCTAGCAGATGGGACCTGTTTGTGATGTCACCAATGTTGCAAGAATGTCACTTTGGTGGAGTTTTTGGTAGATGCTCCCCAGCAGGCACTGTGCTCTGGGTCATCATGTAACCTTAACTCACATAACTGTCTTGTGTTCTAGGCCCTACTGGCCTTTTCTGTTAGGAATGTTCTTGATGTTCTACCACATACATCCAAGTCCTGTATCAAGTTCCCCTCTCCCAGGCAGAAAGGATGACATGTCTGTTTGTCCAACACCTCACTGGTTTTAAAATATAGTCTTGCACTCAAGCACCCACCACACCCAGGCAAACTCAGATGATTGATCACCATAAGAGAGAGGCTTGGCAAACTTTAAAGGACCAGAGAATAAATATTTTAGGTCTCTTTTGAGAGCTCTTGATTCTGTGAGTGCAATGTAAAATCGATTCTAGACTACATGGGTGTGGCTCTGTGTCAATCTAACTTTATTTACAGAAACAGGCAGTGTGCTGTGTTGGAGGAAGGGCTTTAATTTTCTGACTCTTTGCTAAAACTGGGCATTTTAAGTATGTGCCATATTCTTTTATTGATTTGTTTTGTTGTTTCTGAAGTATTTTTTTTTCCCTCTCTGGTTGGAATATAAGGGGAGTGTAATGTCTTTACTTTGTGCGCTGTCACTTAGCAGTTATGTGAAGTTGAATGAGTCACTTAACCTATTTGGTCTTTCCTTATCTGTCTGATTGGGATAATAGTAATATTGATCTCCATGTGTTTGGGAGGATTAAATGTTTTTACAGCACATGGCTGAGTGAGTGCTCAATAAACAGTAGTCATTGTTGTCATCATCATCATCATCCCATGTGCCTTCCTCATTAAATAGCACAATTCTGGTGATGGAAGTAACTCAGGGCACAGAACCATAAAATCACACATTAAAAGTCTTTTAGGCTGGCCACAGGGCCCCACACCTGATCAGCGCCTGGACAAAGATCCCTCACCGGAGATCACAAGACCCAGCGGAGGGCCAAAGACACGCCCCACAGCTCACCAGACCACAGAGACTGACCGCCAGCAGCTTCC
>CM052703.1:477756-511613 GCA_028551405.1 Uromys caudimaculatus
ATGAACATACTTAAAATTGTGGGCAAGATGGGCGTGGGCAAACCATTAAAGAAAAATCAAGCTTTTTGCACTAGAATATAAGAAAAAAAAGCTTATGGGAAAGACCCCACCCACTGAATACTCCAATAATAGTACTGAAAAACCACTTGAAAGACTTTAATTTGAAAGGAGAGTGCTGAGGCCTCCTGCTTGAATAGGGTAGCCCAGGTAAGTGTTTTCTCAGCTTCAGGTATACAGGCTCTCAGAGACTACTGCAGCCATGGTCCAAGGAGGTCCAGCTACTGCTTAAACGAGCAACAGAACTTGGCAACATCCACATGGTACTGGCTTTACAGGTGTGCAGAATACAAAAGTGATGGGGTTGTAGAGCTCTACAGAAAAACAAAAACAAAAACAAAACAAAAAAAAAAAACAAACAAAAAACCACCCAGGTTCCAGGAAAAAGCCTCTCAGGCCAGGCAATACATAGTAGAAGCAGGTTTCCTATGTGGAGGCTCCTCAGTAGACTATAGGCGAGTCCTAACTTAAAATGGAAACCTCGGGGTGTTAGAGCTTCTAGGAATGTGGGGGTGTTTTCTGAGAAAAACTTCAAGCTCTTAATGGAATGAACCCAAGAGGGAGCCCCTGTGTGCTTTAGGTGGCAGAGCCATAGGGGTAGGGTTCTAAGCCCACTAGAGTGTGCACATTACACTATCTTGTCCCCTGGATGCTAGACATGGTGTTACTGGACTGACTGGGCACAATGCTAAGCTTTTGGTCTTGCTTTGGTCCTTTCTTTCTTTTGCTATCCTCCTGTTCCTCTCTTTGATGTAAATGTTTATTCTATGCCTTGTACATTGAAAGGATGTAACTCACTATTTTGTTCTTATAGGGTCTCACAGCTAAGAGTTTTCTTTGAGTATCAAAGAGATTTTGAACTTTGGACTTTGAAGTGTTGGGACTGTCAAAACTATTGGGTCTCTTGAAGTTGGTTTTTATTCATTTTCCTGTATGAGATACCATGAGCCTGTGGAGGCTGGAGCAGAACAGTAAGACTTGGATCCAAAATGCTTCTGAATCCCAGTTCATATTTTAACACCTTGTCACCAAATGGGAGGAGTTTATCTGGAGATGTTACAGGGACTGGCTAGCAGAAATGGGGCACATAGGGTGGGCCTTTAATAGTCATGTTCCAGTGTGGTTCCATTTTCTCTGCTTCTTGATCTATCAAGATGTAAACAAGCAAACAGGCTTCTATTCAAAAGATTTAATCATTGAGTCTATCGGTGCGTGTAACACAAACGCCTGAGCCCTACTAATTACACTTATCGCCACATCCATAACAGCCATATACAGCATACGAATCATTTATTTCATCACCCCAACCTCCTAATGCCCAGATGGAGTTACCTAATTATCATGCTTTCTTCACTTTTTAAAAGGACTGACTCCTTTTAGAGCCGTGAGCTGGAATCAAGCGTTCTTCCTGTAAGTTGCTTCTATTTGCTATGTTACCACAATGACAGAAGTTAACTAATCCTATGGAATACAGGAAGCCAAGGACCCTTTAGCTAAGTTTCCAACAATTCACCACAGCTATGCAGTTCTCTTTTCCAGAGCACAGAGGTGAGCTAGAACCCCAAAGGAGCTGGAATGTCATAAATCATTTGGAAGATGGAGAGCAGAGCCAGTATGTCTAAAATGCACTCAGTGGTCACCGTGGCTGGATTTCTGCTTCCCCCCTTCACACGAGCTTCCCCTTGTAAGTGGTTGTTTCTCAATCCAGTTGAGAAACCAAAGCTTTGGAGATATTTGTCCATACTCAGATGACCACATTTCTCATTGTATGACTTGTAGAGATTATTCGGTACAGAACAGAGAGCCTCATCACACCATCTAATAAGAATCATGGTGCAAATACATCACATCAGGTAATTTACCTCTCATGTAACAATGCAGCTAAAGAAGGTACAGGACTGGCACAGGGCTGAACAGCATTCAGGAGCCCAGGTGTCTGCTTTTTCTGTACTGCCACCATCAGTAAGTAAGTGGCTTTCATCTTCGAGGTTGCCTATTCTTCAAATTGCTCAGCGTTGAAGTTCCAGCCATTATGTCTACAGCCTGGTAAGGAAAAAGAGGTAGGGAAAAGAAAAACAACAATCAGCTATTTTCTTCAGAAATTGTAATCAGCTACATTTCTCTGCCCATATTTCCCTGACTGAGAATTCATCACTGTAGTGCAAGGTAGGCACATGTAGTTTTCTAATTGGGTGACTAGACTGGGGATTCTACTAAGAATAGATGAAATGGGCACTAGCAGGCATTGTGGTTTGAGTGTGATATGCCCCTTATAGGTACCATGTGTTTGTACACTTAGTTCCTCGAGGGTAGTGCTGTTTTGGGAGCTCATGGGAACTTTAGAAGGTGGAGCCTCATTGAAGGGAGTATATCACTGGGGGCAGGCCTTGAGGGTTATAGCCTGACTCCACTTGCTGACTGGTTTTTTCTTCCTAAGATGCCCAGATATGAGCAAGAATCCTCATGTTCCCACCATCACAGCTGAGAGCAACCTTTCATCCTTGCCATCCTTGGCATGATGTATTTACCCTCAAATCATGACCCCCAAATAAGTCCTTCTTTCCTTAAGTTCTTAAGTTGCTGCTTGCAAGGTATCTGGTCACATTTGTAAGACATGTGACTATCAATGCAGACAAGTCGAAGTTGTCATCACCCTCAGCAGGGCCATCAAATCACTGGACACACTTCACACCAGAGAGCCTGATCTGCTCTCCTCTTTCTGCATCACAGATGTGGCTCATCACAAGAGGAGGACATGGAGAGATGTTATTCACCTCTCTTGGCTTGTGTGCCAAAATGGATAACAGGCTGACAACTAAACCAGAAATCCTGTGTCTGGTTCAGCTTTTGGAAACCTGAGCCAACATGGCAGTCTCCATTCACCACACTGGGTTCACATATGAGGAAGACAGCACTGCCTTATGTATACTAGGGTATTCATGTTCCACCTTCTCAAGCTGACTTGCTGTCTGCACACACTTTTCCAGCTACTCCTCCCACCATTTTGGCATATATATGTATGTACATTGTATGTGTTTGTGTGTTTTGTAGTTATGCCTGCACATGTGTGAATGTATATGTGGAAGCCAGAAGTCAGTCTTGGTGTCATTCTTTACAGGATGATCCACCTTGGTTTATTTGTTGAGTCAGTACTTCACACTGGCTTAGAAATTGCTGAATTGGCTAGACGGTCTGAAGTGAAAATTTTTGGTTTCTTTAACAGCTCAATTATATCACATGATGTTTTTCTGGAAGCTGTCTTGTGAGAGTGCCTGTGTTATTTTGCTGAAAACACATTCAATGTTCAGAAGGAATATAAATGGAACCCCACAAACAGCAAGAGGACACTATTGCATTGCTATCTTGTGCAACACTTTGCTTCTTTGCTGGTCTTTGCTGGTCTTTACTTCATAGAGAGAAGCCAACAAAGAACTTCTCATGGTATTCTAGCTGATTCTTGCTGCTTCCATTGACTCATGCTAATTCGGCAGAGCCTTGTGGTTTCTGCTGGACCATGCAGCTGCTACTGATTTGTGTTTGGTGTTTGGTATTGAAGTGGACTACTGGTATCCTGACAAGGAAGGGTGGAATTGCCCCAAGGAACTACTTCTAAACAGAACTTTCTTTCTCCCCTACCTCTAGTCAGTGGCCTAGAAGGGAAGCTGAAGCATTCAAGAACCCTAAATAAAGTAGATTTAGAAAGATCTAAGCCTACACTGGTCAGCTACTGAGCCCCAGGAAAGCTTGTTTCCATCTCTATCTCCCCAGTGTTGTAATTATAAGCACATGCCACTGTATCCAGCTTTTTCATGTGGGTTTCATGTGAGTCTGAACTCAGACTTTTATGTTTTCAAGGCTAACACTTTACTAACTGAGCTATCTCCCCAGCTTACCAACTGTCTTTTTCATGCACTCAACTAAATTCCCCCAACTCAAATATGCACATACCTAGAAAAGGAACTTTTAGAGTTACAGTCTGTCAACTCTAACAACTCAACAGCTAAATGTTGTTTCAGAGCAATGCCCTCTGTGATCTGTGGAATGGAGTAGGGGTACTTTGTTGTGCATCCTGTCCACTGGGCATGAATCAAATATTGGGTCTAATTTTTAAAACCATTTTCCTAACAATGGTTTTCCATTTAATCCCCCAGAGTTAATATATGATGGTTTCCCTTAACAAATGACCTCTTTTAACTTCATTAGCTCATAATTAATTTGCTAGCATGTAACCAAGATAATTAATACTTCTGATTAGAGACAGGCAAAATAGGAGCCTCTTTTTTCATGGTCAAAGCAAACATTGATTAAAATCAGAGCTGTTTCTTAAATTTCCTTACAATTTAATTAAATGAAAGTGGTGATTGGTAATTTGTAGTAGTGGTTTAAAAAACTAAATTGGAGGAGAGATGAATTGGTCTGACCATTGGGCACTTCATCACCAGCTCCTACATTAGATAATTTTACTTTCTTTACTTCAAATACAAAGATATGAAACTAAAGAGTTGAATAGCATCTGACTGTTTTTAATGGAAACGTTGAAGAGCTGGATTGTCTTTGAACTTGCTAAGAACAGGGCTGGGCTATGATGAGTGAACTCACGGTAGCAACCATTCTCATAAACATAACCTTTTGAGTGGTCCAGCCCACAGTGGTTTACAAAGCCTTTTCCTCTGGTATCTTGTTTGGTTTCACACAGATCTGTGAAGAGGATAATGAGGAGGGACAAATCTTGTGAGCCTTTATGATGAGAACACAGCTTCAGAGAAGACCATAGAAGTATTGCTGACACCAGGAACTATGCTCCCTGCAGGCTGAGTCCTGCTCTCCATTCTCCTACAGGCTAAGACCAATGTCAGGCGACTCAAGCCTTCTTGCATCTCTCTCAAGGTCTTTCATTTCTCTCAAGGTCACCTACATACATTTTTAGAGTAGGACTGAAGTAATCAAGTTGTCCAAGGAACAAAATTTAAAGAAGCCTTCACTGCACAACTTTAGGTATTATACCCTGGGAAGCCAGGTGTACATTGCTTAGCTGACATGTGACCGAGACTCACCCATCAGGCCTGTGCTAAGCATTTCAGTGCATCATTTCCTTTAGTTCTCACATGTGGATGTTGCCAGAAATTTTGTTCTTAGTTCGAGTCCATTTCCTGATGAGGTAAAGAGCTTAGAGGGAAAACATACTTGTTCAAAGACAAAACTGAAGGTGACAGCATGGGCCAATGGTCTTCTACTCTTCTGACTGGGGTTCCTGGAAGCAGGCTTGGGGAATGGAAATGGGCACATTGCCTCACATGGCTTTGGAAGCATGACTTTAGTGTGGATGAGAAGGGTGAGATCTATAGGATGGAAGCTAAGGAACCTTCTTGAATCCCACGGGCAGGTTAAGATCCTGCAGGGAACTGGCCTCTTGACACTCTCCTAGACTTACAGACAGAATGCCATCAAGAGATTCTGCTTCTCTTCCTGGATTTTCTGATATGGAGTCTTTGCCCAAAGATAGAGGTAGATACAGCAGGCATCCTCAGTGGAGCTGGGCTAGGGCTCAGGTGTTGGGGTTCAAAGTTTTGGGAGCCAATGGAAGGACATTTTTAGGAAGTCCTTCTAGAGTGTCTTTTTAATACCTAAGCAAGAAACGTTTGTTCTTTGTGAAGGAAATCTGGAGCAGAAGGTTGGAACTACAGAAAGAGTAGAGAACCCTGGGGCTATGAACAGCACTCCAAGGACAGTCAGCCCAGAAACCAGTGTGTAGGCAGGCATGATCCAGAATTGCAGCTGACCCAAGAAGCTGTGATCTATAATTTATACCCAGCTCCTTCCAGAAAGGACTGGCGGCGTCTGCTAGGGGATTTGTAACTGTGGGTTTTGCTTTGAGATTTAGGTTGTCCCTGGGGTTAAGTGGTCCTGAATTCAGACCATCTGTGAAGCAGCTTCTCATGGAGCAGTTGCTCCCATCCTCACAGGCTTGCTGCAGAGTCAGATGCTACTCTCCATGTGACAGATGGAGAGAGAGGCTCAGAGGCAGAAGTGACTTGCCCAAGGCCCCACACCTCAGGGAAGGCAGGAGTGAAACTCAGAGCTGTTTGGTTGGAATTGCATCCAAGGCTTCATGGGAAGCAGATGGTGATAGTGTTGTCCGTTTATTGTTCAAATCTCTTCTATGCTTGCAGTCATTTTAGGCATGACCCAGCCCTGCAAATTACCCAGATGGCTCTAGCTACCCACTGTTCTCAGTCATATTTCCCTGGGACCAGTTCTATCCAAAACACAGATCTTGGCTACTTCTGAATAGATTATCACCCGCCACATAAAGGAAGGAGGGAATAGGATGAGAAGTAACCATCTGTATGCATCATACCTACCTCAGTCATGAAGATACTTACTCCTCATCCCTGCAAACAAAGGGTTGCATTGTAGATTATGAAGACCTTAGGAATATAACCCTGGAGCCTAACTATCTAGTTCTTGTGTTGGTTCTATCATTGGGTATTTATTGGTCAACTGGGGATGCCATGCAAATACTATAGATGCCCAAGGTCAAATGTAGACAGAATAGGTTGCTTCTGAGGTCTCTGGCTTGCAGATGGCTGTCACCTTATTATGACTACACATGCTTTATCTCTTGTTGTTTCTTCCTCTTATTTAAGAAAAAACATTTATGTGTATGGGCAGTTTGCTTATATGGATATCTGTGTCATGTGTGTGCAGTGTTTGTGGAAGTCAGAAGAGGGCATTAGATCCATTGGGACCAGAGTTACAGATAGTTGTAGACTGCCATGTGGGTGCTGGTAATCGAACCTGGGTCCTCTGCAAGAGCAGCCATTACTCTTAACCATGGAATCATCTCTCCAACCTCTCTTCCTTTTTTTTTTTTAAGGAAACCAATCATATTGAGTTGGAGCCTTACACTTACAACTTTATGTAACCTAAATTATGTGTCTTGAATTTGTCACATTGGGGATTAGAGCTTCAATAACAAATGACTTAAGCAAAGAACCTCTCTAAATCTCAGTTTCTGCATCTGTTACATGGCAATAATAAAAGCAACTAGTTTGCTGGCATGGTGGCACAAACCTGCTATCCTAGTACTAGGGAGATGTACAAGGAAGATCAGAAGTATCAGGTCATTCTTGGTTACTTAAAGAATTTAAGGCAAAGCTGGACTAAATGAGACCTTGCCTCATTTTTAAAAAAGGAAATGGTTTTTTAGTTCTTGAGAGAATTAAAGACATCTTTCAAGGGCACCAATGCACAGCAGACAGCGAGGACCCAGTGTGCTAAGTATCACTGCCATTATTATCACCATCATTGCCACCATCATCACTGCTACCATCATTCTCAGTTGTCGGGCCGTGATTGGAAGTCTGTTTTCTGGTAGAGCTAAGGTTTGAACGCTGCAGGCCTAATAGGCTGTCTTCAGCCTATAAGGGATGGCAGATGTTTGTCCAGCTCTTCTTCTAACACGTGGCTACATCTCTCCATAGGTCTGTGACATTTGGTCATGTAAAAAAGGGTCATGCCCCCAAGCCCCTCCTCAGGTAGAGGCGTGGCCACACAGCCCCAAGCAATCCCCATGTTAATGAGACACCTAGAGATTTAGCCGTGCCCCTTCCCAGTTACTATTTCTACCTCGCCCCTCCCGGAGGTCTCAGGGTACGATCTCATCCACGCCACTCTCCACAATGATAATAAACACTTTCCTTAGAACTATGGACTGCCTCTATTCATCTTGATCTGCCGTGGGAAGTGAGAGATAGGGCCTTCAGTTAAGAAGCTGCACCTAATCTCTTGCCAAAGGTGTCTCAGTGCTTCCAGACGACATCCATTATTCAAGCCAAAGCATCCGGCGCTGGCTGTGCCTTCCCCAGGAATGGCCCCCTCTTCCACCCACAGGCTGTGTCTCCGCAGAGGCCTCTCACACAGCCTGGCCGGCCTGGAGGACTGTAGAAGAGCGCACAGCCACTTCCTGTGTGTCCCATCCCTCCCAGAGCCACAGCACCCAGGGCAGACACTCGGGGCTTCACTCCACCCTGTGCCATTTGTTCCCACACTCAGTCACCAACATTGACACCATCATCACCACCAGTCAGTAATATTGTATTTATCACCAGGACATTGTTTTTATTAGTCTAAAGAATGACCATGACCTATAGGGATACTGGTTTCAGACGTCTGGACTCTGCTACTATTCATGGTACCAAGTTGTAGTCACAGAAGATAGAACTGCCAAGATCTTGACCTTGACACCCAAAACTGATTTTACCAATGAAGAAGTACTGGAGGACCAGAGCTGGTGACTCAGCTAGAATAAAAATGCTGGTATTTTCCTGTTCTGTTCTATTGTCATTATAGCTGCTCAACCAGTTCAGTGTTCAACGGAGCCAGAGAATGCTTCTATCCCATCCCTGTTGGAGCCATGCATGAAGTATTTGAAAAATCCAATTTGTTTTTCCTCTCAGTGTTTTATGATCCGTTTCTTTTGTGTCTTAGCAGAGCACTGATCATAGACTGGGTGAATAAAAGTCATTAATTACAAAATCCTTATGCAAGGAACTCCAGCCCAGCTCCTCTTGATAGCCACAGTCTCTCAGCTTCTGCTATGATGTCCACATTGCAAGGAGAGCTCAATATTTTCATTGCCTTATCCTGTCCATGCATTTGTGTCTCCCCAGGAATTTGGATGGGGGCATTAACTCACCAGACTTCAGTCAGAGAGGGACATGATGACTCACTCATTTTGACAGTATTATTTCTCTAGTTAGAACGATTCAGACTAGAAAGCAAAAACTCTAATAAAGTCTGACATTGTTTTTACCACGACACTCCCCTCCCACTGTCTCTCTCCAACAGGACTCAGCTGTGGTCTGGTACAGGGTATGATTTGCTCTGTGTGTGTGTGTGTGTGTGTGTGTGTGTGTGTGTGTGTGTGTGTGTGTGTGTGTGTAAACTCTGGCTCAGGTGTCTCTCCTTTACCAAGGATTGCTTTAGGATTGGATATGTGACCCATTTCTGGCCAATGGTGCTTTGAAGATCTTGATTAGATGAGAAAGCATCTCTCTCCATGTCAGAGATGCAAGTGTTTTGTGAAGAATGATGCCTGCAACATCAATCTTAAAGTCAGGGAAGCAAGACCAGTGGGATGAGCTCCCAGAATAGCCTTATATCATGGAGATGCGATCCCTATCTGAGTCTCCAGCCCTCATAGTTGTTGTGTAAGACATGTGCTACTCAGTTCCATCATGTGTATGAACAAATATGTACAAGGCAAATATAAATGAGGGAAGACTTATTTTGATTGATTTTTTTAGAGTTCAGTTTTTGGTTGCTTGGTCCCATGTACTTGGTCAAAGCATCACGGTAGCAGAATTGTATGGTAGAGGATCTTCTTTTCAACCTCCAAAGTCAGTCTCTTAGTGACCCACCTCCTTCAGCTGCACCCCACCTCCTAAAGTCTCTACCACCATCATTTCTGAAAGAAGTTTTCAATACTCAAGACTGTGGGGACATTTAATATTCAAATTAGATAACTGCCAGGTTTTAGTTTATATGTCAGGGTTGGAGAGATTGGTTAAGAGGACCTAGATTACATTTCTAGAACCCATATGTCAGCTCACAATTGTCTATAACTGCAGTCCAGGGGATCTGATACCATCTTGTGGCCTGTGTGGGAACCAGGCATACACATGATGCACAGAAACAAATGTGGGTAAACCACCAACACATATAAAAATGTATGTGTGTGTGTTTGTATGAATTTATGTATACTACACATGTGAAGGGCCAGAAGAGGCTGTCAGATCCCCAGAAACTAGAGTTACAGGTGGTTATCAGCTGTCTGTCTGTGTTCAGGGAACAGAACTCAAGTTCTCTGCAAGAGCAGAAAGCACTCTTAACTACTGAGCCATTTCTGACAACTTCCAGTTTAAGGCAGGTGTTTCAGGATGCTACTTACTTCCCAAGCCCAGATCCCCAGCCATCATGGGCCAGTGGCAGAAGCAGAGGTGACCAAAGGCTGGTCTTATGGCCCTGTACCAGCCTGGTCACTCTTGGAGACAAATACTGTGGTAGGGATGCCTTTTGAGTCATTCTGATGTCCTCTTCCTTTAATAACTCTCAAAAGCAATTTTGGAGAATTAACACTTTTTTTTTTTTACAGCATTTTGTGCAGATGTGGGTGCATGCATGTGGGGTCCAGAGGACAACTTATGAGGAGTTAGTTTTCTACTTCCATGATATGGATTCCAGGGATCAACTGGAGTTATCACAGGTTTCGTAGCAAGTGCCTTTATCTACTGAACCATCTCACCAGCCTGAGAAGCATATACTTTTAACTGAGGCTTAAGACAGAAGCATACTTGGAGACTGAAGCACTCACACTTAGGTGTACAGTGCAATGAATCTTTGCATATGCATTCACTCATGTATACTTGCCCAGCATTCCTTTGAGCCTGCTCCCAGCCAGTAACTCCAACAGAGTCTACCTTCTAATCTCGTTTTTTTAAAGATGGTGAGACACATCTTTGCTGTTCTACATGTAAAGGGTTCATTCTTAGTGTAGTGTGTCATTTTAGTAAGGGAATATTCTGCAAATGTACCCTCCTATTCACAGATATTTGATCTGTGTCTAGTTTGGGCTGCTACAAAAACTTTTCTATGTGTCTTTTTGAGAAGAACCTTTGGAAAAGCTTCTGAGCTCTAGGCTTCATTCACACAGCAGAAGTGATTTAGAATGAGAGCAAATGTATGCAGTCTAGTTTTGAGAGTTACCTCAGGCATATCATAAGAGTCTCAGCTAAGCTCTCCAGAAGAGTCTAGACTTAGTCATTCATTCCTGCTGCTAGGTTGGTGGTAAGGTCCTTGCCCAGGGACAGCCACAGAGTGGTGTCAGTTTCCAGTCAGGGATGGAAGAGAATACACAGGCACTTGGATACAGTTGTCTTGATGTCTCACCTTGTGAAAGGCCGGAGGTTTTCCCCACATTACAACTCTTCCTACCACCACATCTGTTTTAGTTACTTTTTCTGATGCTGTGATGACATATTCTGAAAAGAGCAACCTAAGGGAGAAAAGACCTATTGTGTCTTACAGGTTAAGGCATAATCCAACTGATAACAGCAGCTGGTATAACTGGTCACAGCACATTCAAGACTGGAAAGCAGAGAACAATTGTGGTTTGACTAATACCCCTCTCCCCAGGTTCATATATTTGAATGCTTACTCACTAGGGTGTGGCACTATTTAAAAAAAATTAGGTGGTGTGCCCTTGTTGGAGTAGGTGTGGTCTTGTTGGAGGAAGTATGTCACTGGGGGGTGGTGGGCTTTGTGGTTTCAAAAGACCAGTCTCTCTCTCTCTCTCTCTCTCTCTCTCTCTCTCTCTCTCTCTCTCTCTCTCTCTCTCTTTCTCTCTCTTTTCCCTCCCTCCTTCCCTCCCTCCCTCCCTCTGTCCCCTTTCCCCCTTCCCCTCCCCTCCCCTCCCCCCTTCCTTCAGATTAGGATGTAGCTATCAGCTACTTCTCCATGCACACTCCCTACCCTGATGATAATGAACTAAAGCTTTGAAACTGTAGCAGGCTCCCATCAAATGCTTTCTTTTATGAGAGTTGCTCTGGACATGGTATCTTTTCACAGCAATAGAACAGTGACTAAAACATCAATGAATTCATGCTCTTGTCAGTTCTTTTTCTCCACATGCACAGTCCTCTGCATCCTTTAATCCTGTATTCATGTCTCTGGATCTTTCTGAGCTGTGTTTTATATGTGAATCTTGTAAGTGGCCACTGAGGATTAACCTGAGCCAAGGTATAGATGAGGCACTTCTACAACCAACATGAGTTGGGCACATGGCCACACCTCTCACTGATGGTGAAGATGGAACTAGGAGGTGAGGGACTGGCTCCACAAGTCCCTGGCAAGATTTCTGGCCAGCTTACCTACCCTTAAGGTTCTTTCTGCTTTTTTCCAAGAGTGGGAAGGGTAAGTAAGAACAGTTAGTAGGCAAGAGTCCCAAAATGGCTTAAGTGACTGTACATCCACTGGCTTAGTGCCTGGGGCCCAACCTAGAGGTAATTCCTGACAGACTCTGGAGCCATTCTAAGATAGTTGAGCAGGCCTAGCACTGACCAGAACATCTGGAAACAGGCAACAGTTGTTGGGGCAACAGCAAGACTGAGCACAGCTGGAGGTTTCTATGCAGTACTCTTTGAACTCATTTCTGCAAACTGAGACTAGGGGGTGCTGGTCTCACTGATGTTGATCCAGTCTCCTCTCAAATACAGAGACCCAGAATAAATCCTTCTGCCTGTCTGGCCAGGTATTTGGTCACAGTGATGAGAATTAATGCAAATTTTGTGGCAGAGTTTAGTATGTACAGGTCTTGCAAGCTCAGCTCTCCCCAGAAGATTTCATAGTGTTCACATGGATGGGCACTGTTTCAGAGGAGAGCCACAGGGGTTCTGATGGCATCCTCACCCAGGAAAAGTCTAGGACTTGACAAACTATGGCCTGCTGTTTGTATGGCCCCTGAATGGTTTTCACAGTTTTAAATGGTTACATTTTTCAGTATTTCAAATCTTGACATTGTATTCACATGTTGGGTCTTGGTCTACAGTGCTATTTGGTCCCTGGTGTGCTTGTTTTCTAAGTCTAGCCTCTGCCAGTAAAGAGACCTGGCCTTGCTTTTGCCTTGGCTGCTCCACTTTTCCCTGGGGAGCCTTGAAAATGAAGTTCCTTGGCTTAGTGCCATAGCCAACATGCTCTTCAGACTTTTCCTGAATCACCCGAAAAGAAAGAGGGGCTCTGAGGTGTGGGAGAGGTGTCTGACCCTCACTAGTCTCCCCACTGAAGTCCACTATGGGTTGCTCCTGGGGACAGACAGGTGTGTCCCTGCCAAGTCAGCAGCATCTTGTGGATAAAATCTAATGAGCTGCATTTAACAACAAGCCCTGCCATGTGGCTTCTCCCAGGGCTGCCCATCTGTCAGCTCTGGGAGGCCACTCTTCATGCAGCTGGAGCCCTCTCCAGCCATCAAATCAGGAGAGAGCCAAGGTCCCTTGAGCCACGTCCAGCACATAGGTCCATAATCTTCACTCTCAGCTTGTGCCAGCTCCTGGCTGCTCTCCAGCCTCCCGATGCCATCTCCAGATGATGCCTAATGGAGGGTGAAAATGCTCCCAGGAAGGTGTAGGCAACAGAGCAGTGGGGAAAAGAGAGGCCAAGTAAACCACAAGGTGCCCTGACCATGGCATGGTAGGTGTCCAGGTGAGACCCAACTAGCTTTTAAATTTCTAATTTTTTATTATTTATTTTTACTATTTTAAAAACAGCTGTTGGCCACCACAGTGGGCTAAAGTGGCTAATGTCACTTGTCTAGTTTCACCACGGTCTTCCTGTCCCCTTAAGATTCAGGAAATATTATCTCTGACTTTATCCCAAAGCTTACATTTCTGCAGCCCTAGGCTCTGATTTGTGCTGTCCCTGACTTCCTGTTGACCGCACTAGAGTCCATGTATCCTTGTGCTCATGTGACATATCCCATTACCCACCCCAGTTCTGAACCTGGAGACTAAGAAGAACATAACCAAGGCTGTCCTCAAATTTACCATGTAGCTGAGGATAACCTTGAACTTCTGATCCCCTGCTTTTAGTCTTGAGTGCTGGGATTACAGATATGGGGTACTGTCCCCAGTTTTATGTAAGGTTAGAAATCAAACTCTGGGCTTTGAGCATACTGGAGAAGGACTCTACCTATTGAGCTACATCTCTAGACCAAGCTTTTATTCGTGACTGCTTGATAAGTTCTCTTTTCCCTCCTTGTCACTGTCCCCAGAGACCTGATGGCCATTTGCTGGTGAGGTGTTAGCCGAGAATTCTGGGAAGATCAGCTGTTCTGTGATCATCTCGCCAGTGGATACCCAAACAGAGCTATCTTTAGGCTGGAATAAGGGCTGAGGAGATCCTAACTCCAGGACCTCTCTACAAAGCATCTGGTACCCCTATAACCCGGGTAGTGTTGTTCGTATCAAACATTTGACCTAGCTTTGTGAGGGCTGTGATTGATATTCTCTTGATCCCCTGGTGGATTCAAGCAGACTGCTTGCAAGGCCTGGACATACCTAGCCCAACTCTACTTGTGAAACAGAAAGCAAGATCAGACAAGAGAGTTGGGCAGGACAAGGGCAGAATTCAGTGTGAAGCTCTAAAAATGAAATACTGGGGTTAAGAATCTAAGCTGACTCCGTAATATGTGCCCTCTTGGGGAAAGCAGATAGTGTGCTTTAGGGGAAGTTCATGTATGTGTCATGTGACTACATAGATGGGCATTGTGATGGGAACCCAGGGAGGGAAGGGTTGTTGCTTTTCCTATCACTTTGAGGATACAGTCCATCACGGCAGGGAAGATGTGGGGTGGGAGCACGAGGCAGTTTGGGTATGAGTCCGTAGTTGGGATACAGAGAGATGATTGCTGGTGCTCAGCTCACTGTATTTTTTACTCAGTCTAGGCTCACACTCAGAGTGGGTCTTCTCCGTTAAACCTCTCTGGAAGCACTCTATACACACACTCAGGGTTTTATCTCCTAGAAGATTCCAAATCCAGTTCACTTGACAAAAGGGATCAACCACCTTCTGCCCACCATACTTCTTAGTCACCAGGCTCCAGCTTGGGATGGATAGTAGGGTCTGTGTCCTGTGGTCAAGCAGGGCTCACATGAACACAAACAACCATGGATCTTGTAAGCAATCTGGGTGGCACAAACCAGAGCTTGGGGAGGCAGAAATGTAAGCTTTGGGGAAGCCCAGGGTTGTGGAGGAGGTCTGAGGTAGCTATTCATATCTTTAGGTGGAAAGACCCTGGTAAAAGTAGACAAGTGGCTTTAGGTATGTGAGCCTGCTGTGGTGACCAGTGGCTTGTTCTGCAGGGGATTTCTAAGTCTCAGTATCTGTACCACACTGGCTTTTAAAGGGGTAGATCTGTAGATCAGCTCTCTGTCTTGTGAAGCAGAAGGCTTTTAGTGGGTACTGCCAGCCCTTCAGACACCAGAAAAGGAACTTGGGACATTAGAGTGTCTCTGCAGGATTTGAAAATTCAAAGAACTGCTGTGGCCTCAGTACAACTGGACATAAATATGGGCTTTTCAAGAGGAGTCACCATTAGTGTCTGTGATGACTGTGCTTGTGTGTTTTTGTGGCCTTTAAAATTATGTTGGTCAAAGGATATAGTTCAAAACAAGGTTCAAAGATGAAACAAAGTTTAAAATTCAAGTTTAAAAATTAAGTTAAAAATATACAAACCAGGTACTTATTTCTTACAATAAAAAATTTCTTTTGTAAATGTGTGTGTGTGTGTGTGTGTGTGTGTGTGTGTGTGTGTGTGTGTGCATGTGTGTAGCTTGTTTCTATTTGGGTGCACATATGTAGGTGTACACTGCATGTGGAGGTCAGAGAATATCTTGGGGTGCTGTTTTCAGGCACTGTCCATGTTTTATGTATGCCTGTGTATGTGCACATGTGTGTGGAGGTGCCCATGAAGGTCAGAGGGGATTAGAGCTGAAGTTGGCATTTGTGAGCCAAACAGAGTGGGTTCTGGGATCTGGACTCCAGTCCTCTGATAGAGCAGTACTTTGACTGCTGAGCCATTTTTTTAGTCCCCATGTTGGTTTTTGAGACAGGGCCTCTAACTGTCCTGACCCTTACCATGTAGGTTTGGATGACTGGCCAAGGATCTGCCTGTCTCTACCTCTCCAGGGTCAGGCTTGTAAGCATGCACCATGCCTGTATTTTGTTTTTGTTTTTGTTTTTTTTTAAAACATGATTTTGTGGGTCAAACTCAGTGTTTGCAAGTATTTTACTAGCTGAGCCATCTCAGTAGCTCTATAAGGAGATTTAATGAGGCGTATTGTTTAGACTTAGAGATGAGAGAGGAATGCTGATGGAATTAAACTCAATATCCAAACATTCTGGCCTTGAGTATCATTTTTTGTTGTTTTTGTCTTTGTTTGTACCTGCATGCCACAGCATGCATGTAGAGCTCGGAGGAGGACAACTGCAGGAGTTCGTTCTCTCCTTCTACCATGTGGGTCCTAGGGGTCAAAGTCAGACTTAGTGGCACATGTTTTTACCTGTTGAGCCTTCTTGTTTGATAGATCTCTAGGAAGTCAAGTGCTGTCTCTATAGGACATTTGGGTTTTTATCAGTTATACTGAAGTTTCTGAATCTTAGGTTGCCGATGGACAGTATTTTTTTTTTTCCTATTGCCTCTTATTTCCCCTGGCTTGGTGGATCCAGCCTTTCTTAGTCAGGGTTTCTATTCCTGCACAAACATCATGACCAAGAAGCAAGTTGGGGAGGAAAGGGTTTATTCAGCTTACACTTCTACATTGCTGCTCATCACCAAAGGAAGTCAGGACTGGAACTCAAGCAGGTCAGGAAGCAGGAGCTGATGCAGAGGCCATGGAGGGATGTTCCTTACTGGCTTGCTTCCTTCTCCTGGTTTGCTCAGCTTGCTTTCTTATAGAACCAGGACTACCAGCCCAGGGATGGTACCACCCACAGTGCCCCCCCCATCACTAATTGAGAAAGTGCCTTACAGGTAGATCTCATGGAGGCATTTACTCAACTGAAACTCCTTTCTCTGTGATAACTCCAGCTTCTGTCAAGTTGACACACAAAACCAGCCATTACACAGCCTTGATTTGAACAATGGTGGCAGGAGTGTAGGAGCGGAGGAGAAAGAACAACACTACACTGAATTATGAGGATGCAGTGAGTTCTGAATGTGTATGTGTCTCTCACCCCTCAATTCCTGTGTTGAAATCCTTATCTCAAGGAAAGAAGAGGTAATTTGGTCATAGGTAGAGAGCCTTACTTAGCACCCACATAAGGGAAGCCAAGATAGACCCTGGACCTGTTGCTGCAATGTCAGCACTAGCAAGAAGTCCCTCATCAGACAGAACCCCCAGAAGCTTGATTAAACTCTGTAGCTTCTGGAAATATTCTTCCATTCTTAATAACCACCTCCCTCTCTCCACCCCATTGATGGCATTTTATTATATGGGCCAAGTCAACTAAAATGGCTAAGTTCCAACTTGGGGTGAAAGGGCATAGTACAGTTTGAGCTACCGGGAAGGAACACTGATGGGGAGTTCTCTTTAGTGGAGATCCTCTCCAGAGCAGGCTGACAGCTGGGACTATCTTTATTCAGTCTTCGTGGAGAATCATAGCCACTTTGAGAAGGTGACATTTGGGAAGCCTCCTGGTGTATGGGGGTAGTCAGCGACAGTGTAGTCCCTATCGGCAACGTGGAAGGGAGGAGAGGGATGCTGGTAGTTCTAGAACCTGGCTGGATCCTGGCTACCGCCAGGGGGAGGCCTGTCGCGGCCTCCTCTGCTCTCTGGAAAGCCTGTCACTGCTGGAGCTGTTGGTGCATTGGACATAAGAATGCATGTGGGTGGGTGGGGGAATACCCTCATAGAGGCAGGGGGAGTGGGGAGGGGATAGAGGGGTTCCAAAGGGGAGATCTGGAAAGGGGGAAACATTTGAAATGTAAATAAAGTATCAAAAAAAAAAGGTATATACTTGAAAAAAAAAAAAAAGAATGCATGGTGGGTGAGCCCCCTAGGGGAAGCATCAACGCTTGGAGACTTAGCAAGGAGGGGAAGACATAGCACTTTCCAGCTTGCTGCCTTGTGCTGGTGGAAGCCCAGGCTGAGGAATCTGCAAGGTGGCTCTGAACATATTGCGTGCCCAGTTTACTGTTCCGTATCCACTGTCCAATGATCTAAGACTGGAGAAAAGAAAGCTCTTCGGAAGAAAAGTGGAGAGAGATGGGAGCGTGGGGGCTTTTCTTTAGTCCAAGACCCCGGAAAGCATCCTAGAAGCAGCCTGCTCCCGCAGTAAAGAGCTCTGGGCAGCAGGTGTCTGTCAGAGCAGGCTCCTATTAGAACAGGCTCAGAATTTCCGCAGTGCCTGTTGCCATGGCGAACAGCCATTCACAGCACCAAGCTGATCCTTCCAGAATCCTGCCCCGCGGTTTAGCCTGTGACCCAGCCCAGTGAAGAGGAAAAGCTAGAAGCTGAGCTTCTAACTTCAGTTTAAGCAGTCTGCTTCATCTTCCATGGGCACTGGTCCATGCGTCTCTTCCTGCCTGAAAATAGCTTTTCCCTCAGCCTCGTTTTGGAAGGAATGTGTAATGCTCTGAGGTTCAACATCCCTGTGCCTTAGAAAAGGTGTTTTTCTTCTTGGTGACCAGACTGAAACCTCACCTTTGAAACAACCCCTGTGTCACTCCTGAGATGCTTGTGGGGAGATTCCCTGAATCTGGCAGATTCTCAGATAAGGAAATCCAGATGATATTCTAGAGAAATGAAGTGTACCCAAAGTCACTAGGGATTATTGGAACCTGGTAGTAAGACTTCTCAACTACCCAGAGCTTGGCTGTTAAATCCATACAAGATCTCTGGTTTTTTTTTTTTTTTTTGTTAGTTTGTTTTTAAATATATTTATTTCAGGTGCTGGATAGATGGCTCAGGGTTAAAAATGCTTGCTTCTCTTGAAGAGGTTCAGAGTTCAGTTACCAATACCCATGTGGGGACTCACAGCCATCTGTTACTCTAGTTCCCAGGGATCCAATACCCTCTTTTGACCTCTATTGGCACCAAACATGCACATGTATACATTCAGGCAGGACATACATAGAATAATAAATCTAAAATATTTTGATTTTGTGTATATGTGTCTGTCTCTGTGTGGCTATGCACATGTGTATGTGTGTGCTTTTAGAGGCCAGACATGGTGTATCCCTCTGGAAGCTAGAGTTATAGACAGTTGTGAGCAATCAGATATTGCTGAAAACCAAATTCTGGTCCTCTACTAGAAGAACTGAGCATCTGTCCGGCCCACAGATGTTTTCATGTTGGTGTTTGTCCTGGACCTGATTCCCCCCCCCCAGCTCCTTTCCTCTCTCTCTCCTCCTGATCTTATCTTCTCTAGCTGCAGCACTTCTACCTAGGAAGACACAAGACTCTTCTCCTCTCTGCTCCCTTTAGCTCCTTTCTGACCTTAGTAAGTGATGACCAGGACTTTGTCCAGCGATTGAGCCACAATGTCCAGACTCTGAGGGACTATAGGAAGAGAAAGGGAACAAGTCCAAGCTGAGAGACAGGCCATAGTCAGATCAGGCAACTGGCTACGGGGAGATGGCCAAGTGCACATCAGGTATAGTCACAGCAAGGCTACTCAAATGACTACTGTCAGGGTCTACTCTTTGCAGCAGGGGCTGGGAGTACAGGAAGGGCTAGAAGAACACAGGATGCTGGGTAACATCTATTCAAACAGGAGCTAGGCCAAATGCCTGTGGAATGATGAATGGAGTAGCAGGCATGGAAAGTGAAGCAAGAATCTTGTTGGCCTTGCTGGACCAACCTATGGCTAGGCAAGGGTATGCCTTTTAGGGTGACTTGGTCTTACAGCCAGGCTGTGAGCAGCAGGACCTATCCTCAGCCTCAGGGCTGGCATCACCAATGCTGTCAAGACATTGACTGTCAGCAGGCCTAGGCAGTGCTAGCACTGCCACAGTGATCTGTTCTTGGATGGTAGATGAGAAGAGGCATAGATTAAACTTCCTGCCTACCCCCAAACCCCAGCAGCACAGAGCTTTCTTAGGACATCTTAGTGCTTCCATCTCCCAGAGGGAGCAAAAAGCCTGACAACCTGGCTTTAAAGTGTCCATAACTAACTACTTGTGTGCTGTGATGCCAGGGAAAGGCTAGAGGATACTTACATGTCAGCAGCCTGACTGGAACAGTGTCTCCCTCCACATCTGAAAGTCAGGGGTCAAACCCCTGGAAATCTCACTTGGAACTTTTCATTCCACAAACCACTGAAACCTGTTCTGTATTATGAGCTCCTGCCATGTTCCAGATGGAACATTTAACATACGTTCTATCAACCACCATAGTAACTTCCTATCCCCTTCAAGGCACACAGCCTAACGACCTTCATTAGTCTCATTTCATAAAGTTTCTACCACCTGATGATGGTACCACAGTCTGGGGCACAAGCCCTTGCCACACAGATCTTTAGGGGACACTCAGCATGCCATAACATCATCTTATGTTTGCATGAGTGTTAGAATTGTCCTCTGTTAATGCCATGCACAGACGCACCTAATCTGTCTTCCCAGCACAAACCTGGACTGTCATGTGCCAGCTACTGAAACTATAATGTGAGCCACCCCCAGGTGGCGCTGTCTGCCAGCCCACAGCTGGCATAGCTCTGTTCAGCGCATGTGCACCTACTTCTAAATGTCATTGAATTTTCCCCATATTGCTTTATCAAAAACAAGTGGGGAGTGGGAGAAAGAGAAAGTGCTAATATCAGAGCTAAGCCGAACAACATTTCCATGTGCACTGGCTACTTATGTCAGCTTGACACATGGAGTCATTCTAGAAAGAACCTCAATTGGGAAAATGCCTCAGTTGGCCTGTGGTGCATTTTCTTGTGTGCAGATTGATATAGGAGAGCCCCACTCACTGTAGGCAGTGGTAGTAGTCCTGGGTGCAGGACTGAACAAGCCATGGTGAGCAAACCAGTAAACAGTACCCCCACCCCCCACCCAACCATGGTTTCTGCATTACTTCCTGTCTCCAGGTTCCTGTCCTGATTTCCCTGGATGGTGGACTACAAGCTGAAATAAACACTTCTCTCTCTCTCCCTCTAAGTTGCTTTTGGTCACAGTATTTTATCACAGCAATAGAAACCCTTAGAATACCATGTTTAGTATACCTGCCTCCAGGAGGAAATTCAATTGCAAATCTTTGGCCTCAGTTAGATGATCTTTGTCCTAAACGGTTCTACAGGAGACTTAAGGGTTAAAAAAGAAAAAGAAAAAAGACAACATGAAAGAAAACAACAGTCTGTAAAATTTAATAGTTGAAAAACACTTCTTAAAAAGATCGGCTCTCAGGTTGGAAAGATTGCTCAGTGGTTAAAATCTCTTACAGAGGTCCTGAGTTCAATTCCCAGTAACCATCACAACCATCTGTAATGGGATCCGATGCCCTCTTCTGGTGTGTCTGAAGACAGATACAGTGTATTCATATACATTAAATAAATAAATAAATATCTCAAAAAAAAAAAAAAAAAAAGATAAGCTCTCAGGTATCTCATGTGGCCCAGGGTGGCCTCAGTCTATCTTCAGTAGCTGAAGATGACCTTGAGCCTGCAATCATCCTACCTCTACCTTCCAAGTACTGAGATTTAAGGAGCAAAGGCCACTACCCCTCATTTATGCAGTGTTGGAGATCAGACCTAAGGCCCTGATGCATGCTATCGAAGCACTCTGTCACCTGAGCTATATCTCTAGCCCTGGATATGAGGTACTGTTGATCTCTTATATTCAGGACTACTACCAGTGGAAGGGTGTCTTGTGCAAATTAGAAAAGGGTTTCTTTTTTTCCTTCCTCTATGTAAATGTAACTCTGTACCAAGGTACATGGGTGAGTTTCAGTCCTCGCTAAATCTGTGGCCAGATGCTGCTACAACAGTGTACAGTCTGCCCAACAGTGCAGAGCTGCCCAGGATGAACAGCCATTTATAATGCATAAATCTCTTGTTCTAGTTTTGAACAGTTAATTTTATACACATTTATAAAAACAGAAGGCTGCCTAAAAACAATATTTTTTTAAAATTAGACTTGTCCCATATTTGAGACATTCCTAGGAACGCAGAGACTGTACGACTATGAAACTGTGATGGGCAAGGCCAGGATTCATGTCCTCTATCAGCAATCCTGTATTTTATTTCCTAGAAATCTGTGTCCTAGTTTGGTTGTTTTGTTTCTGTTGCTGTGATAAAACACTGACCAAGAGCAACTCGGGAAGGAAAGGGTTTATTTCAACTTATAAGTCATAGTTCATCATGAAGGGAAGTCAGGGGAGGGACTCAAGCAGGAGCAGAGGCAAGAACTAACAGAAGAACTCTGCTTATTGGCTTGATTCCATGACTTATGTCCAGTTATCTTTCTTACACTTTCCAGGACCACTTTCCCAGATGTGACACCACCCACAGTGGTCTGGCCACTCACATATCAATCAACAACCAAGAAGGTGCCCTACTTACGGACTTGCCTCTATGCCAATCTGATGGAAGCATTTCTTCAATTGGACTTTCCTCATCCCGGGTGACTTTTTGTGTGTTGACAAAAAAAAGCAAGCAGCACATTTGTATCATGTCTTTTACGGAATGGTCGGCTCTCTGAGGATGTGAGCTAGATGTGTCATTTATTTCCAGAGTACATCACAAAGACGTGTGGGAGTGTGCTGGTAGGAAACAGCGAGACTTCCCGTCGTCCATGTTGCAGGAGAATGGATGTGCCTTCTTTGGGCACATGGCCTTCTGTGCTCCTCTTCATCTTTTGGGTATAAATGGCACCCAATGATTAATTTGTTTCCAATTCCCAAACTCAATGGGGCAATCCACCAGGGTTATAGTTCCAGGAGCTTACCAGGCACCAGCCTTAGTACAGAATCCAGTCTTGACAGGTTCATTGGTGGGTTCCAGCCCTCTCCTTGAATAGCACATCACTGTCCTTGGTCCCTTTCTAGTTGAGCCTGGGAAAATGGGCCTAGCTTTGATAATTGCCCAGTGGAAGGAAAAATCAGTTGTGGAGAACAGGAAGTAGAGCTCATGGAATAGGCTTGTTGTGGGAGGGGGCAGTCCCTCCTTGGTGCAGCAGACAAATGGCCTCTTCTTAATTGTGGAACAACTCCAGAGTACACTTAGGAATCCCACAGGGCCCATCTGAGCATGCCCCACAGCAGAGCTGCATCTGTTGGTGTCCCTCAAAGAGGAATGAATTATATGTTTCTCTAATGTGTAACCATGTTGGAAGAGAAATGGCTGTCCCCAAACCCTTCCTGGCTTCCCAGAGGTCTTAGTGATGGCTGCTTTCTACCCAGACCACCACTACAAGCTGAAGGTCATTGCTCTTGAGATTGCCCAGTTCACCTCCTCTTCCTCCCATTTCAGAGAAGTTGGAAAAATAGCTTCCTTTGGTCAGCAACTGAAGGATAGAGAAAACTCTCATGGTTTGTGATTAGCACCTGTTTTAAACAATGAATGAATTATTGTTCAACTCCATGAAGCAGAGTGGTCTGGTCTGCCTTTCCCAGCAGCTTTGTGGGCCTCTGTAGGTGAATATCAGCTCCTTTCAAGCTCTATGCTTCCTTTCTGTGTGTGGTCCTGGGGCCTATGCCTTCCACACACTCTAGAACTTGTTTGGAATGCATGGGCCTCTCAGGTGCCCACAGAACAGAACTTGCCTTCTGACTATGCCTAGTACCTCATTTAAACTTGAAAAGAGCAGTTCTGCAGTCTAGAAGGTTTATGTGGGGAGTGGGAGGTAGAGGGGAGGACTAGCACCAGCTATCAACTTAAATAATCTATTATCTTACTAAATCTATTCTTTGGTGATTTCATATATGAATATAATGTATTTATATTTTCTTTTTTAAAGTTTTTTTTCTATTATTTCTAGTCGCATGTGAGTGTATGGTTGCAAGCCTGTGAGTGCAGGTGCCTGCAGAAGCCAGAGGTGTCAGATCCTCTGAAACTAGAGTTATGGACAATTGTGAGCCACCTGACATGGATGCTAGGAACAAAACTCAGGTCCTCTGGGAGAGCAATAAGTGCTCCTAACTGCTGAGCCATGTTTCTTGTCCTATATCTGATTTTTGCCAACAAAGTCTCTCACTGAACTCACCAATTCAGCTAGACTGACCAGCTAGCTATGGCTCCTTCTGTCTCTGCATCCCCAGTATTTGGAATTACAGGTGCATATCTCTAAGCCTGGTTTTTATATGAGTGCTGGAAATAAGAACTCAGGCCCTCGTGTGTTTGTATAGCAAACAATTTACCACCAGAGCTGTGTCCCCATCCTCTGACTAGAAGTTTTTTTATTTCATGACAAGGTGCCCCAGTCTCTAGCTGCATAGATTGAGTTTCCTGTTCTATGCCAGGGCCCCTCACACAGGCTCAGCTCAGCCTTAGGCAGGGCAACTCTGAGTTATAATTTGAATTCATGTTTTAGAAGTGGGGGAAATCTGCTTGCCTCAGGAAAGCTAAACTTTTTGGCCGCTCTCACCTCCTTCTCTGGAGACAGAGCTGGGTCCCCTTTCAGGCCGGCCCAACTTCAGCCACTTTCCACGTAGCAGTGTCCAAGGCAGGATCTGTAGAGAAACTGACATTTGAACTTTGCTGGAAGGTGAGCAGGTTGCCAGGCAGTTATCAGAAGACAGATGTTCTAAAAGAAGAGCCAGGGAGGTTCCACTTAGGCAGAAGAAAGCTGGGCAGGTCCACAGGGTGGCCTGAGGTTCAGCTATCTTTTATAATCTTTTTGGGTCCCATTTGTTAAAGGCACACTCTAGCAAAGCCAGTGCTAGCCTGCCTTGAGTTTTTTTTCTGATGAGCCCAGGACATGAGCAGAACAATCAGGTTACCTAAATAGTCAGTAAGCTTAGATGACATCTAATAACAGTATGTTAGAGGGACTAAATATGGCGTGGGGTGGGATGCTCAGCTGGAGAAAGAGGCTCCTGAGGACTGAATTTCCCTTTAAATTTTCAGCTGCCACTAGATACAACAGGGCAGTGTCACCCTAAACATTGAAGGTACCTCCAGGGCCACCCATTTGGGGTTTTTGTTTGGGAGGGTGAACTGATAGCAGGGGGCTTGGGAGTCGGTTGGCATTCTTCCTTTCTGGATCAGCCTAGAGTTCTGGAATCATCCATTAGGGTTCCCTACATCACTGGACAAGACATCACAGAATCACACAGCTGTGGTAGAACCCCACTATCAACCTCACAGGCATCTGTGTGAGCAATTTTTTAAAACTCTTTTTCTTCCTTTCCTTTCTGTAGTGAGAATTTTTGGTTTCTTCACACACACACACACACACACACACACACACACACACAGAGAGAGAGAGAGAGAGAGAGAGAAATATGGGAATATGTTTTTTGTTTTAATCTGAGATGTGGGATATGGGCCTGCTTCAGATTGTCCACAATAGCTGACTATGATTTGCCTCATGCTCTATCAGGGGTGTGATTTTGCCAGTGGCATATATTTTCTGTAGTTGTCTAATATTTGGAGTTCTGGGGACTTTTCAGAGGGTATATATGCTAAGAGGCTGCCTGGCCTTTGAAATGGGACATAGCATTGGATGTAGAGGTAGCTTTAAAGATTTATGATCTCTGGCCTTTAAACTCTCTAACTATGCTGAATGCTGAAGCTGCTGAGATTCTAAAAAAAAAATCCCAATAACTTTCTTGCTTACTTTGAGGTTAAAAACTGCTGGCTTGGGTGACTAACACCTGTAGCCTAACAGCAGGGGATTAAGTAAAGTATTAATTGCTAGGGCTTCTTTCTCTCTTGCCCAGAAGCCTTGCCTCTGCTTGTCAGGTGGGAGGGAGATTTGGAGCAATTAACTTTTATTGTACTAGTAGAAGAGTCTTGCTTGCAGAAAGAAAAACTTTTACACATGTAAATATGCATAAACTCACATACATTCATATACAAACTCACACACACATACTCACACACCTTCATGTATTCTAGTAGGGCTCAGCTACTTACTTATCTCATAATTACATACTTACACACACATCCATACTTACATATGCATATGGAGCAAAAGCCCAAGTGCCAGTGCAGAAAGAACTCATTCATGCTGGATGAAAAGATGAGCTCCAACCTTTATTGCATAGAGAAACAAAATAACTTTCACCATTTTATCGCTAAATGAATTATAACCAAGTCTGTAAGAAAAAACCTTGGTCCTCTTTAGTAAGACTAAGCCTATCTTGCTGTTGAGAAAAGACCTGTTCAGTCTCATGGTAAGGGGAAGCCTGCCTGCTCTTTCTGCAGCTTCTTCTTTGTCTCTCTTTCTCTCTGCATTCTGAATATTGCTCTCTTCTTCTACTCTTGCCCTAATGTCCTCTTTATTTTTAAGGGAAAGTAAAAGGGGGAAAATCTATTGGACTATGTGCTCTCCAAATTTCTAAGTTGCTGTCTTGATTTCTAAGCTCCCTTTTAATTTCTAAGTTACTCTACTCTTCTGTCCTCCTTCCCCCTCCTAATCTTGCTCTCACCTCCTGTTATGCAATGCCTGTAATGTAATTGTTTCTAGATTTTTTGTGCCTTTTCTAGGGGAATAGATCATTTTTTTAAACAAAAGTTTGCTAAAAGTTCAAACATAAATTCAAATCATAAATTGAATGAGAAATTTACAAGAGATGTTTACACGTATTTTCATAAAGACTAATTATCTGACTAAACATTAATTTTCTGTCACTGGCTTCACAGGTTCATGGAGAGTTAAAGATTTTTTAAAATTTTTGTGACTAAGTTATCATTGAAGTTTCATATAGATAAACCCAGCCAATATTTTATCTTCTGTCCTTGCACCTATAATAAACCATTAGTTCCCTTTTATGACCTTTGGTTACTTGTTTTACAACCTTTAGGAATGTGTTCTAAGTTGTAGATGCCTGCTTTCTATCTCAGAAGCAATTAGCTCCTGACACTTGAAGACTGGCAGAGTTCTCATTGCAGTTTTCATATCAGAGAGGGCCTTAATAACAGTCCTATTATAAAGGGTTTAGTAATTACTAGTATAATGTTAGGAATTCTTATGGGATCATCATTAAGAATAAGAGATCATCTATTTGTCTATATAGCAGCACCACATCTGAAGACAGCATCTTCATTGATAAGCAGAAATCTTCTCAAACGGGTAGGCTAAGAGGAAAGAAGAACCCAGAAAGTAGCCTAAGTCCAGCCATACTTCCTTTCCCTTTTCTTCCTTTCCCTTCCCTTCTCTTCTCCTCTATCACCCTTTCTTCCCTCCCTCCCTCTTTCTTTCTGTCCCCCTTCCTTCTCTGTCCATCTCTCCTTTCTTTCTTTTCCCTTCCTCCCTTCTCTCTTTGATGATTTTGCTATATGTGTGCTAGTCTCTTTTCCTGTTTCTGTAATAAAATATCCTGACAAAAGCAACTTAGGAAGGAAAGGTTTGTTTTAGCTTATAGTTTAAGAGTACAGTCCATGGTAACACAGAGGTCATGGCCACAGGATCTAGAGGCAGTTGGTCACATGTCATCCAGTCAGGAAGCAGAATTGAAGGCTGGTGATCAGATCCCTTTCTCCCTTTTATTTAGCTCAGGTCCCAGCCTTTAATCCCAGCACATGGGAAGCAGAGACAGGTGGATTTCTGAGTTGGAGGCCAGACTGGTCTACAGAGTGAGTTCCAGGACAGCCAGGGCTATACAGAGAAACCCTGTCTTAAAAAAACAAAAACAAAAACAAACAAAGAACAACAAAAAAGAAAATACTGTATAGGGAATGGGGGTGGATATGATTAAAAATACTGTAGACATGTATGTAAATTTCAAAGAATAGATTCTTTTTAAAGCCTCTTACAGGGGCTCTTTTCCTAGGATCTGTAAGGGAAATGACACCAGTAGAGAAAAGATACACAGGATGGAGCCAGGAAATAGAATTAAGAATGATGCTAGGTGACAGCATGAGTTGACCAAGCCAGCTCAGTCAGTCAACAGGGTCTCAAGGGAGGGAGTGAGGATTGAAAAGAAAAAGACAATTAGACAACATTATAACATGACTCCAGTCAGTGCTGAGGCTGAAGCAGGTTTATTTTTCTCCAGTCTGTTTTTATGCCATTCTAGGTACATCCAAAGAATAGGGTCAGTTCTTAGATCAAAGACAAAGTAATCAAGCAAGGTAATAAACAAAGCCACCTGTTCAGTGTTTCTAGGGGCTTCTCAGGATGACCAAGACAAAAGGAATGCCACACGTTCCTAGCCCAAATGTGAATACTCTTATCTGAGCCTACTTCCTTGAGCCTAGTGACAAGTGCTTGCCAAATTTCTATAAGAGGGCCCAAAAGCTCTCCACAGTGAGGGGCCAGACCAAAGAAGCACTGTCCACTCACACCTTAGCTTGAGATTCTGTTCTCACAGAAACAGATTCCTACTGTCATAAACTGTTCTTCCCATGCTGTCCCGGGGATTTGCCTGTCTGCATTCCAGCATTTATACACTACAGGCACACACTGCCATGTCTGGATTTTTATGTGAGTACTGGGGATCTGAACTCAGGTCCTTGTGCTTGTGTGGCAAGTGCATTATTCACTTAGCTATCTACACAGATGTTGGATATTTAATGTATATGAAAAAACCAAATAGTTCTTGACAGAACAAGCCCATGTTCTCCAAATGGGATATGATCTGCTGGCTTTATGTAGATTTTGATGTTAAAAACTAAGAAAGTGGCCTGGACTGAGGGTAAAAACACTGGCTACTCTTCCAGAGGACCAGGGTTCAATTCTCAGTACCCACATGGTAGCTCACAATTGTCTGTAACTCCAGTGCCAGGGAATCCAACACCCTCACATAGATATACATGTAGGCAAAACACAAATGCACATAAAATAAATAATTTCAAAAAAAGGAAGCAATTTTACTTTTCCAGTCCCTTAATGTTCCAGCTGACACCCAAGGTGAGTGACAATCCCCTTACTGACCAACCAAAGAAAATTGTGGGTCCTGCATACACATGTACTTGCACATACCCACACACAAAATATTATCTCCCTCTTTTTCCACATATAAGCACCAAGGGCCAGTGAGAACATAGTAAGGAGAAGGTCTCTGCAAACCAAAAAGAGAGGTTAGCAAGACCCTAACAATTCTAATTAGATCCCAATCACTTTGGTGTTGTGTTCTTGGATTTTCAGTCTTCAGAGCTATAAGAGAAACTTGTCTCTTTGTTATGGCTGCCTGAATTGACTAATGCAAGGTTTATGAACAAAAGCCATTTGGAGACCACTTAGGAATGGGTCAGTATGACCATGACAGTTAAAACCCCATTTTTCCATGCCCCTCCCAGAGGACTCTGACCTTGGTCTTGTGATTTGCTGTGGCCAAAGAAACAAAACTATTATGCAAAAAGAGGCTTAGAGGGTGCTTAGGAGTTGGACAGCACCTTACTATGGAACCTCGCGGCATCTGGTGTCAGACATCACTGCTCCATGGAGGTTGAAAGCCTTGTGGCAGGATGGTTGCAGACATGCACACTGCAGCCGGAGCGTTATGTATGAGGCTGTCCTCCACCACCAGCTGTAGCCAATGTCACCTAGTCCTCAACAACTACCCAGATGACCTAAAGAGTCATGAGAAAGTATAGAAGCATGCATTGCTTGAAGTTACTACATTCTGGGTGTTTTGCTTTGGTTGCTCAGAAGAGCTGAGGCTCACAGGGGCAGTGTTAGTCTACCCTGAGATCTTCAACCCAGTTTAAATGCCATGCAGTTCACATAGTACATGGTCTGCAGGTATGAGGGCCCTCGATAATGCTTCCAACTTTATTTTCTTTTGCATCCTCTGAGGTTAGCTGACAGATGTATTTACCTTGTTTCCCACAGGCCACACGAGGCTGACAGTAGCTATGAATACAGCCCAAACAAAATCATAAATGTACTTAAAATATGAGTTTTTTTTATGTGTATACATGTGTTTTTGGAGGAAGTCAGTTCTCAAGAATGATCTTTGCATGTGATGTCATATTGTCTTGTCTAAAGGTTGCACATGCCTGAATGTTTATTCTAGCACGTAGTGCATGCTTAAAAACATTTGTTGAGGTGGTGAATGAAGATAAGTCCAGAAGTCATACATTAAATATTGTTAAGTGCACTACACGGGTTATTTTACTTAATCTTTGCAGTAAATTCTTTATCATGTTCATTTTAGCATTTGGGCATTTGAGGCTTAGAGAATGCAATATAAGTTACTATGCAATATAAGATCAGATCACTAGAACGGCCAAGTGGGGATGAGATCTCTTCCATCCACCTGTCTTCAAGCAGCCTTAGAAGTACTACCTACATTCCCAGGATTCCAGGCAATCCATCGTTCCACATAGAATGTGCTTTTAGCTGTGTAAGCTGGAAATAACATGGTCATACTCTAGTCACCAGGTCCTTAGGGCACACAGTGGAGGCTGACAGCTGATTGATTTGCCCTAGAACTAGGTTACTGTGATGGTGACAGCTGTGGACCTGGTGGGTCTACAATGGAGGTCACTGATAGAGGTCATTAGGAGTAAAAGACACCCAGCCAGGAGCTGGCAGCTTCCAAAGCCAATAGCTATGAGGGGAGCCAGGGTTCTGCTCCAGCTTGGGCTTAGAACTAGTTGATACCAGATGCAATCCCCGGGACCCAGGTGGTGCCCATTATGTGAAGAGCTAAAGCCAGCTTCAGTGGAGGGGTCTATGCCAGGCAGGAATGGCCAATCACTATGCTGGGACACTGTGTGTAAAGCCTTCTGTTTGTCCAACTTGCTTTCAGTCCAGGCTTAGAAGAAACAGCACAGATTGGAGAGCAAAGTGGGAGTCTATGTACAAGCTCCATGTTGTGCCACTGGCTAGTGGTGGGCCCCAGTCCCTGCTGGCTGCATGCAGAGGAAGACTTTTCTAGTAACCAATGGTTCACCAAGAGCCTTCCATATCTCAGTTCCCAGACCTTCTTTCTGTTGTTTGCCTCAGTGTTCTGTCCCTAGATCTATTTTGCCTTTCCTTGATGACACTTGTGACTCAGTGCCTCACACATGCTGGGCAAACACTGTATCCTGGAGCTACACCCCCAGTCTATTTTTATATGCTTTCTTTACCATCTTTCCCCAACTAACCTTAAGTTCCATGAATTCAAAGTTTTGTCTTTTTCTCCATCTTATCTTCATCATAATGCCACGCAGATAATAGGTATGAAATAAAAATGTCTGGGCTGGGCTGGAGAGATGACTCAGAGGTTAAGAGCACTCAATTGCTCCTGTAGAGGACCTGAGTTTGGGCCCCAGCACCAATGTTGGGTACCTCACAATTTCCTGTTACTCCAGCTTCAGGAGATCCAGCGCCTTCTTCTGGCCTCCCTGTACATTCATGAGCACTCCCTTCCCCAATACACACTTTTAAATAAAATATTTTAGAAATTGCTAGGTGGCCTGTACTCATAATCAGCACTTAGGAGGTTGAGGCAAAAGAATCTTAAGTTCTAGGCAAATCTAGGCAACATAGGAAGACCCTGTCAAAAAATAAAAAAAATCAGGTGAGTATTTTGGGAGACAGGGTCTCTGGCATTGCCTGGGCTGGTCACAAAATTATGATCCTCATGATTTTGACTCCTGAGTTCTGGGATGCACTACCATACCAGGCAAGGTCAATTCTTGATGACAGATATTGTTATTGTTATTTTAATTATTTTTTCAAACTTTTATCTGTATGTGTGTGTGCCACATATATGTAGGTGCCCCTGGAGGCCAGAAGAGGACATTGGGACTACTGGTGCTGGAGTTACAAGTATTTCTGAACCTCCTGATGTGGGTGCAGAGAATAGAATCCTGGTCCTCTGGAAGAAAAACAAGTTCTCTTAACCACCGAGCTATCTGTAGGCTTAGATTTTTAAAAACCTACTTATAGGGGTTTTTGAATGCTTCAACCTCCCTTCTAGCCCACTGTCCAAAGGTAGGGGAGAAAAGGTGGTAAATAGGGCAAGGGGATGTGGACCTATTTAGAAGTAGTTCTTTGAGGTGATTCTAATTTCCATTTCTCAGGGTACCAGAAATCCAGTTCAGTAGTGTCAGGATAGCAAACACGAATCAGCAGCAGTGGCACGATCCAGCAGTAATAGCCAGACCTCAGCTGAATCAGCAGGATTAACTAGGATCACCCAGGGGACTCCAGGAAAAGTTCTTTGCCATGCCACTCTCAACAAAGCTAAGATCAGCAAAGACCAGAGACCAACGACACATTGCAAAGCTAGCTACGCCTCAGCCCGCATCACTGTCCGTTGAGTCCTATTTATACTCTCTCCAAACATCACATGTCCTCCTATGGATCTTGCCTCAGCAAAACACATGAGCCTGTATCACATGACATATCCAGAAACTTCCACTTTAGCTATCTTTCCAATTCCTGTTTTCACTATTTCAATAAAACAGGAAAGTAAGGTTTAGAAACATTGGTGACTTGCTCATGGTTTGAACAGCCAGCAAATTTAACATATACTCACCATGTCCAACTGACTTGAAACCTATGAGGACCTCGCTTTCAGGATGAGGCAGGTGCCCCTGAGGTGAGAGGAAGTCCTTGCTTAGTGCACAAGCCTTTTTAGAAAAAGCAATAATGTCCCACATACCATTTCCTCTCCACACACCTTTAATGGTAATTAAATAAGTAATCTCAAGGAATTATTTTTTTCCAGGAAAGAGATCACAATCAGACTTTCATGGTGACATTTGGCCATGAGAGGCAGAAAACCTGAAAAGTCATGTAAATGAAACAGAGACCAAGAGACCCACACAACATCCCAGGACTATAGGTGATTAATTCCACCATTGTCAGGAACTGGGACTCCTGCTTCTTGACCTGGTTCTCATCAGTCTATGTTACAGTCTAGGTTGCTGCAGTTCCAGCCATCACATTTACCTTCTAACTATCAGAAAGAGGGAAATCTTCACCACTTTAAAGACCACCTTAAATGCAATGACCCAATTCACTCTTTTACTAGAAGATTTAATGAAAGAAAGAGGGAGGGAGGAAGCAATAATTTTGTTCCATCTCTGTGTTTGAAGCCACTTGTGACACCCATGGCTCACTGCCCATGACAAAGCCTTGATCAGAACATCAAGGAGGTTTCCTTTAAAGTCAGGCTATAAAGTAGGACTTACTTGTGACAGGGGTCTTGGGCTGAGGAGGACAGAAAGTTACTCTGTGTGTGACTCCTGGGAGAGGGAGAGTTTATTTTCCCCCCAAGGTGTGTGCCTAAGATGCTGCACCCCTCATTGCACTGAAGTCCAGTAAAGAGGAAAGGTTGTTAAAGAATCCCTGGTAGTAGTTGTTGGGATACTTCTGGGGTGGAGGTAGGGGACTGTCACTGTAGGCTGATCAGATAGGACTCCAGCTCTGGATAATCCAATCTCTTGTTGCCCCATTAAGCAAGGGGAATAGGGCTGGCAAGGAACTTAGGGAACAGATTCTATGATTCCCCATCAAGCAGGCAGGACCTGAAGCCCAGTTGTATGAGCCTACAGTTCATTCAGGTGCATAAAGGTGCCTTCAGGGGAAAGGGCCCCCAGTTCTGGACAATTGTGGCTTTAACTCAGCTTATACTTGGTAGTCAGTTAAGCTCTGGGAGGGTGGAATCAGGCTGCTCAAAAGAGGGATGGAACATAGGAGTGCCCCACTTGGGTCCAAGCAAATGTATGTCTGCATCTAACAAACCATCAGCATCTGAAAAGTAAGGCAAGCAGCCTTCCACCCCTTCTTAGGAAATACCACAAGCACACTGAAATAAAACCCCTATGTCCAAGATGCCAGAGGAAGAGGGGATGGTCTTGGGTCTTGAGACTAAGCCCTCTCCATATCTTCTCAGAGAGGAGGAAGGTGACTCCCTCTCCCGAAGGTCTGTTTAGGTGAGTCCTCACCAAACATGTTACCACCACCAAGGGCCAGGGCCTTCTGGTGAGGGCAGAGACCTGGGCAAGAAGGCTTCAGAATAAACAAGGCAGGGCTGACAGTGCAAAAAGCTGTCAGCAACCACAAGGGGACACAAAAGACAGCCATGAACAAAGTTTACACTAGCAGAGTCCCTGTGCCTGCCTGAGGAAGATCTCCATAAAAGATGAAACTGGCTCTTTCTTCCTGTTGCCCTGGGCAGGTGGCCCTGCAGGCTTGGTGG
>CM052703.1:511713-548690 GCA_028551405.1 Uromys caudimaculatus
CACACACACACACACACACACACACACACACACACACACACACACACACACACAGAGTATCGTTTTACTCACTTTATAGTAAGCAAAAGTCCAGCTATGTGAAATAACTTGCTTGAAGACTGAAGGTACCACATGATAGAAACAGGTCCTGCATCTGCCCCGGAGTGATTTAGACACACATTGCCAAGGGAGCCAGCGACACATGGCAATGAGGGCCAGGTGACAAGTAGATATGTACCATACTCATGAGGGAGGCAGCTGATACCTACACATTCCAGTTGATGGGATGGGAGGATTTAGAGTAGCTAACAAGCTCAGCTGGAAGCATCTGAAAAGAAGGCAGTTTGATAGTATAATACAGAAGCCAAAGACCACATGGGCCTGCCTAAATGGAAGTTGGACACAGCACTTGCCTTGATTCCCTGTGGCTGGATATTAGGATTGTTACCAAGGGCTAAAAAAAGGAAATGAAGCTGGAGACCAGATTTGCCTTGAAATGAATACTAAACACACAGCAATAGGTTTCAGTGTCAACCTATTTAAAGATGGTAGCTCAATGAAAATGTAAATAGGTGGGTTGGGGATGTGACTCACTTACCTAGTGTGCATGAAGCCCTGGGTGTGATTATAAATACTGCACATGGTTATAAACATGCACATAATCTACATGGTGGTTTATGCCTATAATCCCAGCACTTGCAAAGTGGAGGTGGGTAGACCAACATTCAAGGCCAGCCTGGGCTTCAAGAGATTCTATCTGGAAAGAAGAAAGGGAGGAAGGGAGGAAGGGAGGAAGGGAGGAAGGGAGGAAGGAAGGAAGGAAGGAAGGAAGGAAGGAAGGAAGGAAGGAAGGAAGGAAGGAAGGAAGGCAGGAAGGCCAAAATAGTAAAATTTCTTTTTACAGTACTCCTGTATGGGCATTCAGGGACACATGTCCCTTCTTTGCTCTATCTCTCATAGCTTGCAGGATGCTCAGATGCATGTTGTATTCTGTCTCCAAAGATCACCAGGTCTCAGCAGCCTTCTGATCAAGTGTGCTTTGTTTGGTTTGGGTGTTTCTGCTCACTGCAACCCACAAATCTTGCACGGAGGAAGGATGGACATGTGGGATGTGCAAGAGGAGCACTATGCTGAACTCTACCTCCGTGACCTCAGCTGATTTTTTTCTTAATATACCACAGTGAGTGGTTATTCCTGGTTTCTTAGGCTTCTTCCAGAGACTGGATCTTTCCATCTGTCTTGTGGCTCTTCCTTTCTGCAACTTCTTGGCGTTTTCTGTAGTCAGCCTTAAGTGGGCTGCTCTTAAGGCAGTGGTTCTCTGGAGGCTTAGAGTTTTCTAAACCTACTTTAGGGTTCTTGAACAATTCAACCTCCCTTCTGGCCCACTGACCACAAGTAGGGGAAAAAGAAGGTTTATAGGGAAAGGAGGTTGTGGACCTGTTTAGAAGTAGTTCTTTGGGATGATTCCACATATCATCGTTAGGATATCAGCAGTTCAGTCCAATAGCAAACATCAAACATGAATCAGTAGCAGTGGGCGGGATCCACCAGAAACTACAAGGCTCTGCTTCAGTATGAGTCAATGGAAGGGGCCAGAATCAGCTAGAGTACCGTGAGAAGTTCTTTGGTATGTTTCCTTTTATGAAGTGAAGCCCAGTGAAGCCCAGTGAAGTGTTGCACAGTGTCACAATACAAGAACAACCTTTCACTGTTTGTGGGATTCCATTTATATTCTTTCTAAACATCAATGCCCTCTCATGTGTCTGCTTCAGCAAAACATCCTCTCACAAGACAGCTTCCAGAAAAACAAAATGAGTTTTCGAAGAAACCAGAAATTCCCACTTCAGTTCTCAACCATCCTAATCATTTTCACTGCTACTTCATAACCTTTAATTTTGCTACTGTTATAAATTGTAAATATCTCTGTTTTCCATGGTCTTAAGAGACCCCGTGAAAGGGTCGGTTGACTCCACAAATTGAGGGGTTGTGATCCACAGGTTGAGAAACACTATCTTTTGGGGGAAGCACTTCTGTAACTCACTTGTAGGAAGAAGCAGTCACCGATCTCCACTAAAATACTAGTAGCTAATGTTTCAGGAAGCGATAAATCTTATCTGCAGTAAAGAGGCCAGACGTTGTCATTTACGCCTGTAAAATCAGCATGAGGAGGCGGGGCCAGAAAAAAACTCATAGCAAGATACGTTCTACCTTCCCATTTAAAAGAGCTGAATAAGATTACTATCACCTTCATTTATTATTATTTATTATTATGTTGTGACAGGAAAATACCTGATGAAAATAAGATAGGAAAGATTTCTGTTCACAGTACTCTCTCTGTGGAGGTGGGAGCGTGCAACATGGCTTGTTCACATCATGGTAGGTCAGGAAGCAGACAGCTTGACCCACAACCAGAAGTAGGTATCACAGTCAAGGTCCAACCCACCTAGCTAGGTTCCATATCCCAGAGATTCCATAACCCCCTAAAACAGAGCCAGCTGCTGAGGACCAGGTGTTTAAACACACATATTCTATTCAAATCATACCATCTGATTCAGCAATTCTCCTTCTAGCTATATATTTTGTTCCCAGTTTAAAAATAGGCATTCAAGTGAAATATATAGACATAAATGTTTGTAGCAGCATTAGTTATAATAGTCCGAAGGTAAAAACATCAATGTCTATCAGTGGATAAATGAGCAAATATTGTGTCCATTCAATGAAAAAGGAATGAAATACTGATTAATGTTTTATAGCACAATGGGATAGAAGGCATTGATTAGTTAAAAGATCTAGATGTAAAGGCCACATACTGACTGATTCTGTCCATGAGAAACAACTACACCTGCTAAATCCTAGAAGTTGGAAAGTTAGTTGGTGGTTGCTGGAGGCTGGGAAAAGGGAGGATTGGGGAGTAATTTTGTAACAGCTACCAGGTTTTCTTTTGGCTTGATAAAAGAAACTTGGTGTAGGGAGAACCTGGGTAACACAGTGAATGTACTATATACCACAGGACAGGACACTTAATAATAGTTAATGCTGTGTTATATATGGTTTATCTGTATTTTTAAAAATGCAAGGAAGGGGTCTGGGAAATGTAGTCCTTATCTAGGAAGCTGCTGCTTGCTTCCTGGTGTAAGCCCCATTCTCTAGAAGGGACTCAAGCATCTTTGGTGAGTAGTCAATGTCTGTGTTCACATTTCTGCTCTTTTCCCCATGCTCCAACATATATGTTTATTACCCTGTGTGTGTACGCACACTATTCTCTATTGTAACAGAGGGGGAAGGAGAGACAGTAGGGGAAATGGAAGAGGAGAGGACAGGAAAGGAGAGAGAAAGAGAGAAACAGAGACAAAGACACAGTAACAGAGAGAACAAGAACAGGTGTGTGGATGCATATGTATGTGGAAGCCCTAGGTTAGTATCAGGTGTTCTCTTTAGTTTCTATTTACCTTATTTTCTGAAACCAGGTCTCTTCCTGAATCTGAAGCGTACTAGGTCAGCTGGACAGCAAGTCCCAGAGCACATCCTGTCTCTATGTCCCTGGCACTGGGATTACGGCTGTATGACAGCATGCCCAGCTTTTTCTGTGGGACTCGAGGGTGAGATTCAGGTCCTCGATTTCTGAACAAGCACCTTACCACCTCCCCAACTTCCTCAGCTCTCTCTTGAAGTGAATGGGCAGGGCACTACAGGCTGAGAGTGTGGCTTCTTTTGCTTCAAAGATGTTGCTTCAAAGATGTAAAGGAACTTCCGGGTAAAGTTCAATACACAAAGGTTGCACAGATACAATACACAGGGGCCATTGGCCCCGATATCTGAGATCCTGCTTGGCAGGCATGAAGCAGATGTAAAAATGGCTGGGAAATCCCTCCTTAGAGCCACCTCTGATGTTGAGATTTGGCTATTAGGTCTACTGGTCCTTATGGCTCTGACCACAAGGATTTCTCTTTGCTCAGCACCTCTGGAGTCACATGCAAAGTGAGTTTTGGAGAGTTTGCTTTACTTGGAGGATGCACACCATTCATAAGATGGCTTCCGGCCTATACAGTCTTGGACCCCCAAGTTGTGTAATGCCTGAACAGTTAAAACCTTTGCTAGTTTAGACTCATCAATTTTCTGACAATAAAGTGCCCTCAAAAATGTCAGAGGCTAGCCCGGCAATGGTGGCACATGCCTTTAATCCCAGCACTTGGGAGGCAGAGGCAGGTGGATTTCTGAGTTTGAGACCAACCTAGTCTACAGAGTGAGTTCCAGGACATCCAGGGCTACACAGAGAAACCCTGTCTTGAAAAAAAAAAAAGTCAGAGGCTAGGCTGGGCATGGTGCTACATGCCTTGAATCCCAGCACTTGGGAGGCAAGCTCTGAGTTTGAGACCATCCAGGATAACAGTGAGACCTTGTGGGTTTTTTTTTGTTTTGTTTTTTGTTTTGTTTTTTTAAGTGGCCCAGGCATCTTACTAGACACAAATTGGTACTTACTGCATACTTTTAGTTATATGGCATTCATGAATAGGCATAATGGGTTTTAGGAGGTGTCCTACAGTGATTATAGGACATAATGACCTGATCGAGATTCCCAAAACCCACATAAAAAATCCAGGTGTTGTGTCCTGCTCTGAGATGGAGAGAAGTGGATCACTGGGGATGGCTCACAACATCACTAGTCTGAATGGACAACTTCCAGGCCAGTGAAGAACTCTGTGTAAGAAAACAATGTGTTTATAGCATCCTGAGGTTGACCTCTGGCCTCAGTGCACAGGTGAAACTCCAGGTACATACATACACACCTGTGCATGTGTATACCTCCACAAACACGTGTGCACATACTCATAAGAACAGGTAAAACTGTCTGGGCATGGTGGCCTTTAGTCGTAGCACTCCAGAAGCAGAGGCAGGTGGATCTACATGAGTTTGGGGCCAGCCTGGTCTACAGATCTAGTTCTAGGACAACCAGGACTACACAGAGAAACCCTGTGTATCAGTCAGGGTTCTCTAGAATCACAGAACTTATGGAATAGAGAATTTATTGGAATGACTTACAGGCTGCATTCCAACTAATCCAACAATGGCCAGCTGTGAATGCAAAGTCCAAGAATCTAGTAGTTGCTCAATCTCACAAGACTGGGTGTTTCAGCTGGTTTTCTGTATATGCTGGAATCCCAAAGAAGTAGACTTCAATGTCAGTGAAGGAATGGGCTTGTCAGCAAGGCAAGGACAAGCAGGCAAAGAGCAAAAGCTTCCTTCTTCCATGTCCTTATATAGGCTTGTAGCAGAAGGTGTGGCCCAGACTAAAGGGGTCTTCCCACCTCAAGATCTGGATCAGAGATATGTCTTCCTACCTCAAAGGTTCAGACTAGAAATGGATTCACCCACTTCAAACCAAGCAGACTATCTCTTACAAGTGTGCCCTCAATATCTGAACTGTAGTACATTCCAGATATAGTCAAGTTGACAACCAAAAGTAGCCATCACACTCTATCTCAAAAAACAAAACAAAAAAAAGAACAGGCAAAACTAAGTGATGATCCTTTGTGTAATGCCATATGCTGTCTCCAGGAGTCCCTTTGATTTGAAATTTGGCAGATGAGAATACAGAGAGAATCAGAGGGGTAGGGCACTTGCTTCAAGTCACAGAGTCATTGAGAGCAGAGACAGGACTCAAACTCAGGTCTCCCACTTTGCAGGCCAGTCAGCTCTCACCCCCAACTTCAGGAGGAAGCAGTAGAAACCCTAGATAGCAAATGCAGTTTCTCCTTTCTGTGATTTTAGTTAGCGTAATATGAAATAAACCAGCAGTCTAATTTAATTATGATTAGGTAACCAGAAGACTGATTATACTGTAAATTTAGATTAAGAAGCTGTTGTTTTCAATTAGGATAGGAAACTTCTCTGACAGTTTTCTTGGCCTCTGAGAAAATTCCACATTTCATTTTGTCCACAGTCTGGGATGTTGGTAACTAATGTTGTTGGGCACCCTCAACCTAGTGCAGACTTGGACCTGGTATATCTCATTGGTAGCAAAGGCTTTCTCAGTAATAAGGACCCAAAAAGAAGTAGCTCAGACCCCAGGGGTTTAAATGTCATGCAGAGGTAAGTCAGTTCCAAGGTTGGCTGGTCCACTTTTGAAACATCTGTGACTCAGACACACTCCATCTTTTTGTGCAGCAAATTCATCAAGTGCTGACTTCCAGCCTCAGGCTTGACCCTATTGGGTTGTTTGATGGTTGGTTCTGGCACAAGCTTTTCCCTCAGAGAGAAACATTCCTGTCGCACATCTCATCATGTGTATGTTGGCGTCCATAGACTCCTCTAAACTCTTTGGCCAGAACTGCAGTGCCAGTTTGTTCCATGAGTCAACCCTCAGCAACATTCATCCTGTAGTTCATTTTGGAGACCATAGTTTTCTGAAACCTGTGCAGATGGTAGAGACTAGGAGTGGAAAGACTGAAAATTGAGGAAGAGAAGGGAAAAGAACCTTTCACCCTGGATCTGGTTGAAGCATCTCACCAGCTGAGACAGGCCTAGAGAAATGGGATGTACTTGCATTCCAGCAACCCAAGGTGGGGGGGGGTTCCTTCCATCAATTTAGTCTCAGTAACTCGAGGCTTCTTGTGAAGATTAAATAAGATACCCCACAGAACATGCTTAGCAGAATGTCTGGCATGGAGTTAACAGGCAATGGTGGTTTGCTAATGTTATCATTGCTGTTATGATTACTCACAGTGATCTGTCTAGAGAAGCTGCCATGTCCAGCCAGCTTACACCTGACTCCATCTCTGCATTTTTAGAGAACTTGAGTCCAGAGGACAGGCAACTCCCACTGGATGACAAAACCATTGGTTTTGTCCTATGTGGTATGCCCAGTCCACAGTAGGTAGACAGTGACAATTGTAACAGGGCACCAGACCTTAGTAGGGCCTCAGACCTTAGAACAAATGACTCCATGATGGAAGTACCATTCAGGCCATAAAATTCAGCATGTAGACAGTATCACCTGCCAAAATGAAAATAAGGACCCTAATCCATCAATGTCCATAGTTCTGGGAAAGTCTCTAAATATACTAGCCTTGCTTTTTTGGCTTCTGTAGTTCTGCTTCTGGCTAACTGTTCTTGTTAACTGAACTATGTCAACACAGGACTTGGTTTTTATATTTAAAAGCTCACCCAGAGAAAGGCTCAGGGTTACATTGGGATCCTGAACACCCAATGTAGTCATCAACTGGGTAATAATGCTGACTGGTTTAAGATTGGTTTAAACCCACAACGAAGCAGTCTTCTATGGTGAATACTCCACAACAACTATTAGTCACTTTCTTGACTTAAAATCACCCGGCCACCTTCATGACATCTCCATTCTCTTTCCAGTCAACCCTCAGATCAGAGTTGCTACAGCTGCCCTCATGGAGGCATGGCACTCCAGAAAGAGGTCACCATTTGGAATCTCTGTAGTCTTCCTCACAACATAGGTTCCTCAAAATTTTGGTCAGATGAAGCATAGCATACAAGTTGAATAATGAAACCACATGATCTTAGGAGGCTGGACTATCCTCAGAAAGCTAAGAATGTCACAAAATCTACAATTACAAAAGTCCCTTCAGATAATCAGTTGGCAGTGTTTTGTTGCCCCTCTCCTCCCCTCTTTCTGAGACAGAGTCTCATTCTGTTGTCCAGGCTAATCTGGAACTCATTATGTAATCCAAGATGGGCTCCAACTCCTGTAAATCCTCCTGTCCCAGAACCAGGAATGCTGGAATTACTAGTGTTACCATTCCTGGCAATATGAATTCAGTTTTGTCCTATGCAATTTTCACTACGACCAGCTGAAGTTCAGGAAATGATAGAGATTAAAACTCCAAGATCTAATGATCTGCCTTTGTCTAAGATAGGTTGTCTTTATAGTTTCTTTCTTTTCTTTTTCATTTTGTTTTCTCAAGATTGAGTTTCCCTGTGTAGCTCTGGCTGTTCTAGAATTGCTTTGTAGACCAGGCTAACCTTAAAATTAGAGATCCACCTGCTTCTGCCTACTAAGTAATGGAACTAAAGGCACGTACCACCACATCCAGCTTCTTTACATTTTTTTTTTTTTAAAAAAGAAAATCACTAGTATTGGGTGTGGTGGTACATGCCTTTAATTCCAGCACTTGGTATGCAGGCAGAGGTGGATCTCTGTGTGTTTTAGGCCAGCCTGTTCTACATAGTTCCAGGGCTACATAGTGAGAGAAAATCACTAGTATAAATTCATCCAGTTTTCCATTTTCTACTTATTCTTCTAATACTATGAGGAGTACATCTGGAGAGATGGCTAGGCAGTTAAAAACATATAGCTCTTGCACATGACTGGAGTTTTAACCCCATCACCTACATCAGACAGCTTATAACTGTCTAACTCCCACTCCAGGGGATCGGACACTCTCTTCTGAACTGTGCATACATCACACACACACACACACACACACACACACACACACACACACACATAAATAAAAAAATAAAAGAACGAGGGGAAACATGGAATTTTCATGTACATTACAAGTGGAAGATGCTGGTATATAATAGGGATGCTGCCAATGCTGACCTGCAGGCTGGCAGGGACAGTAGAGCACTGAAGTTGGAAACATCTGGGGTTAGAGTATAGGAGGCAATTTCAGGTAGTATGTATGAATGTACTGATTGTGTCTGAAATAAACAGAAACTAGGATTCATTTGCCCAGGCCTCCTCTTCGATATGACAAGATAGAAACAATTCCTCCCACATCACCAGCCATGTCCTTACAAGTAACCCTGGTCTCTACCCAGGGTTAATCCCTGGAGTGTTGGTGCCAAGCTCACAAAGCATCTTGGTCCAAGCACCTGGGGTGCTGATGAGAACTGCCTGGATCGACCAGTCATCAAAGGTCAGGTGTCTTGTGCTCAGTGGTGCCAATCGTGGATACTGTGGCACCTGCTGTGCTGGCTGATGGCAGAAGACTAATCTTGCATTTCAACTCCATCAGGTCAGACCTAGCAGGCCACAGCTGAGCTGCATTTGGTCTGGGTACCCTCCTCCACTGAAATGCCACGGGAATAGGCATTGTTGTATGGCTCTGGCATGTCATCACCCAGAAGTCCAGTGATCCTGAAAGCACTTCTCATTTCTCTTCTTCAAACTCCCCTGTGGTGCTCTGATGTAAGTTTGCATTCTTTTTCTCTTGCATGCTCCAATCCCTTCATTGTGACCTTTAGAACTCTGGCTTCATGGTGGGGTCAGCCTATTTTTTACTTTAAAACGTATTTATTTTAGTTTATGTGTATGAGTGTCATGCCTGCATGTATTGTTGTGCAGCCTGTGAGTGTAATTTGTGCAGAGGCTAGAAGAGAGAGTCAGATCCCCTGGAGCCAGAGTTACAGAGGTGAGTTGCCATGTAGGTGCTCTGTAAGATTAGTAAGTGCTCGAAACTGCTGACTTATCTCCCCAGCTTTCCCTCTGATTTTTACGAATTTGTTTTTGGGGTTTTTGTTGTTGTTTTGTTTGTTTGTGCAACAATCACTTCTCCCAGGTCTCTGTCTTACCCTGAACTTAACAGTCCTTTGAGTATTGGCTTCATCGTTATCTCCTGGAGGCATACTCTATCCCTGAGCAGGGAAGGTGTGGTGGGGCCTACAGGCTGCCATTCCACTTTCTTTGTTCCTTTTCTAAAGCTTTAACTACAGAGGCAGTTTATCTCCTCAGAGTGACATCTCCTGGTCTTGAGCTCATGCACCCCTCTCTTCTTTCCTGGATCACCTTTATCTCTGCACTGTCTCTCATCATTCTTGTGAGGGACTCTCAGCACCCGCATACATTGCCCTTTTCTTTCTCTGGTCCCTTCCCTGGACCCTTTTCTAATAAGAGCAGAAACAATCAGAATGGGGGCTCATCTATTTGGCTAAGTATTTAGATGTTAAACATTCAGTCAACAAACTGTTAAATAACACAGGTCCCATTTTCTCCCTTGATAAACAGATTTGTATGACAAAATTAAAACAGGGGCAAAATATATGGTAAGATATATGACTAGCTATAACTGGGTGCTTTTTTTGTTAGGCCAAGTAAGTAAGAGTCATACAAATTTACTTCACAAAGGTTAATGTTATTTTGTTAAGTAAATTACTAATTATGTTTAAATCAAGACTTTATTGTTTTATTGAGACTAATGACAAATTAGGCATCTTATCTGGGGACACTGATCTTTTTGGATGATTTTTACTACTTTCAAAATGGAGAAACTATTTTTCTGACATCAGAGCAAATGGAGTTGTGAATTTTTAAAGCCATGCTTAGATCAGAAATGGATCATGGATGTAACATAAATTTTTTGAAAGGCAATACAGACATTTTTAACTTACCCTAATTTATAGTTTTCAATGTTGGTTTTGTTAATCATGAAGGGTTAAAACATTTTTTTCTGTCTATAAAAATAGTAAGTGCTTTGTGGGGGTCCTTGCAAGCTTCATGGCAGGCAGAGAAATGAACTTGGAAGAGATGAGACTATAAACTCAGTTCAGGCCGACTTGTCAGTCTGGACGTCTAACAAGTCTGATGCCCGGCAGTTCATTATAAACATATTTAAACAGTATAACTTGGGAAAAGGGTCTCCAGGCAACAATCATTCCAATTCCAGGTACAAAATAAAGCTTAAGGCATGACTATATAGAGACTCCTTTTCAAAGTACATGTGCCCAAGAAGATGGGTTCTATAGCTTAAGGCCTATGATCTGGTGTGGTCTCTGACTGAGATAAGCATAGAGGTAAGCAGGCTATTATAAAGTTCATGTGACAAGCCCTGTAGGCTTAGATCTTTAAAAAATCTACTTTTAAGAAGGGTTCTCAAATGCTTTGATCCCCCCCCCCCCCTTGTAGCTCACTGTCCAAATATAGAAGTAGTTCTTTGGGGCAATTCCAATCAGGATACTAGCAGTCCAGTTCAGTAGTGTCAGGATACCAGACAGGAATCAGCAGTGCTGGCACGATCCAGCAGAAACCACCAGGCCTCTGCTGAATCTGCACAAGACAGTGGGATCCACCAGAACCAGCCAGAATGACAAGAATTTCCCAGTCTCTCTCTTAAGAAAGTGAAGATCAGCAAAGGCAAAGATAAAGACTCCAGACCTACAAAGCATTGCAAGGCTAGCTGTCTGTTAAATCCTATTTGTACTTTCTCCAAAGTCACGTATCTTCCTACCTGTCTTGCCTCAACAAAACAACATGTGAGTCTACATCACATGGTATATCCAGAAACTTCTACTTCAATGCTCCTGAAGGATGGCCTCTATTAACTGGGAGCTCAAGATAAAGGTCTAGGGAGGGAAAATCTGGGATAATCATTCTCAGGGAACTGAGTGAGGTCTGACTCTACAAATAGCCAAAGGTTACCAGGTTGTGAAAAACATCCATCCCAGCTTTCTGCGTGGAATGCAGGCATTTTATTTCCTTCATTGAGGAGATATCCCTGTGTGTTTAACATTCCAGGTTTCCCTAGTGCTCTGTGGGTGACAGGACCTTTGTGTCTCTGACAATGCTTGTTGTAGAGACAAAAAAACAAAAATAAAAAAAAACCATAAGATCAAAGATTAAAGAATCCAGTCACACACACATCCAGATAAACTACCATGTATATTTTAAATTGTTCTCTTTAAGTATATGAATGGAAACATATGTTTTGTAGGTATATTTGTAATGCTTTAATAAAACTCACATCCTACTAGAAAACAGAAACAAACAGAAAGACCAAACAAAGAGGATAACTTCTGGGACTGTGTAAGGATATAGTAATTATTAATCTTAGCCCATTGTTGGGTCAGTGTTCCTGATTTTGTTGTAACTGTCTCTAAATATTGAACAAACCAGCAATGGGTTTAAGTTAATAACTATTAAAGCATAATATACTTGTACTAGTCAGGGTTCTTTAGAATCCTAGAACTTATGGAATGCATATTATATATATATATTATATATATATATATGCATATATATATGGAATTTATTGGGATGACATATATAGGCTGCAGTCCAACTAACTAGAAAAGTTTACTATAATTGTACCAATCTCATCAGTTCTAAAGGTTTTCATTATGACTTTCAGATTGATGAGTTGATCAAAAGAATAACACAATGGGGACTTATCAGTTATCCTTCAGTTAATGGTTTCTGTGATGGCTATTTCTGGTTTGTCAATTTGACTGCACCTGGCAATTCAGAACTTAAAGCTGGAAGACACCCAGATCTTGACATGGGATGGCACACACTTTTGATCCAGAACTTGAGGCACAATGGCCAAGAAAAGCTTAGGCCCAGACAAGGTGGTACTCACCTTTCATCCTAGGAGACAGAGGTAAGCAGATCTCTGAGTTCAAGCCCAGCCTGAGTCAGAGCAAGTTCCAAGTAAAGAAAAGCTTAGGTCCAGGCATGATGTTACACATATTTAATCTGGGCCACACCTTCTGCTGGAGACCTACATAAGGACAATGGAAAAAGAAAGGATTCGTTCTTTGCACTTACTTGCCAGCACATCTGTTGGAACCTATTTCTTCAAGATTCCAGTTTATACAGGAGACTAGATGAAAGACAGGGACTGAGCAACTACTTTAATACCCCATCACAACTGGCCATTGTTGGGCTAGTTGGACTGCAGAGTATCATTCATCCCAATAATTTCTCTTAATACATACATTTCATAAGTTCTGTGCCTCTAGAGAACCCTAATAGTTTCTAACTGCACAGTGGTCAGAGAATGTGGTTAAGTCAGTCCTCAGACACTTGCTTAGAGACACAGAATGCTTATCTTTTTTTTTTTTTTTTTTAATCGAGACAGGGTTTCTCTGTGTAGCCCTGGCTGTCCTGGAACTCACTCTGTAGACCAGGCTGGCTTCGAACTCAGAAATCCGTCTGCTTCTGCTGGGATTAAAGGCAGCGCCACTACTGCCCAGACAGAATGCTTATCTTTTGTAAATGTTTCATATACTCTTGGAAAGAATGTGTATTGTGAAGTTTCTGAAGCAATATTCTGTCCTTCAGTTTGGGATACCCAGGGGTAAAAAAGGGCGCACACCAGCAGTCTACACCTTCTAGAGTCTGTATCCAGGGCCTACTGCCACCCTCTCCTTTCATCCCCAAGCAAAGACTCGGGCTGGGCTGTGAGGTCAAGGCAAAAAGAATGTGTCGGTGTGGGAACCTCACTATGGAAAGGTAGCCAGCATGGGTCATGAAGGAACGCTCAGGAGGCTGAGGAAAGAGGACTGCCTGGGGTTAGAGGCCAGTTTGGAGTACAAAATAAAACAAAAGACAAAAAAAAAAAAAAAAAAGGCTGTTAAATAGAATAGCGGTGCGCCGTTTTTTTGTTTTTTTGTTTTTGTCCATTCTCGGGCACACCCAGACTAGTTCTGGCAACGTTCTGGCAACAAGTTAGAGAACGCGCGTGCGCAGTCCTTTATCACGTAATGTCGGCCGGGGGCGGGGCCGACGAATCCTGGTCCGGACACCTGGCCTAAACTGATGGGGGGAGGGGGGAGGGAGAGGGAAACGCGCGGCTCCGTAGTTTCGCGTTGAGGTGACTCATAGCTCCCTCCCCTTTTCTGCCCAGCTTTCTCCCAGCTGTCCCTCGCACCACGTGCCTTCCTGGACGCCCCCCCCCCCCCCCCCGAGCCCTTTCCAAACGCCTGAAGAAACTGCTGTAAAATGTCGTGAGGTACGTCGCCGCTTTGCGGCTGCCTCTCTCAGAACCAGACCCCGGGAGTGCCCACCCCAGTGAGCGGTTCCTCCGGCGGAGTCGTCCTGACGGAGGGCGAAAGCACTCGGCGCGCCAGTGGATTTTCTGCCGCACCTTCGAGGGCACCGGGCGATGTGAACTCGAGGCAGCTGCTGTGCTCCCAGGCCCGGGAGCTGAGGTGGGCGGGCAGGTGCCTGGGAAGCCGCGGCCCGGCGGGATGGAGGAGATCATGGAGGACGAGGAAATGCTCACCTACGAGGCAATGATGGACGACCAGAACCACAACAACTGGGAAGCCGCCGCAGACAGCTTCCGGCAGCCCCCGCCCGCCCCGCCGCTGCCTCCGCCGCCGCCGCGGCCCTCGTCGTCCATCCCGGATCCTGGGCGAGAACTCCCGGGGGGACAGCTGCTAGCTGTGCACGCGGGCTCCATGGACAGGAAGGGTCCTAAGGAGGGACTCCCGATCGGGCCTCCGCCCTTGCCGGAGCCAAACGGGGTGATTATGATGTTGAAGAGCTGCGACGCAGCCACCGCGGTGGCCAAGGCGGCTCCTGCCCCCACCCCCAGCTCCACCATCAACATCAACACCTCCACCTCCAAGTTCCGTGAGTCTTCCACCTCCCGCAGCCCCCTCCCCCGTCAAGGCTTCTCCACATCAGCTCGCGGAATACCCCCCCGCCCTGAGAGCAGCTCCACTTCCTTTGTTCCGGGCTTAGTTCTCTTTCCTCCTTTTAACCCTCCCACCCTCATTCGGTGTCTGTGGCCGGTATCTGGCCGACCAGCCGGGTTGCTTGTTACACCTGCGCAGCCTTAGATTATGCTTCAGAAAAGAGCTTTATTACGCCTGATCATCTCTCAATATTAGTAAGCTCTTTTCTGCTGCGTCCTCTTTAAAGTTTCACCTTACAAAGCGAGGGGGAAAGTAAGGCGGTCTTGAGTTTCGTTAGCGGGAGGCCTTTCGTCTTTTTTTGCAGCCAGAGAAGCAAAGAAATGTGTTCTTGTATTCTTTTTTTTTTTTTTTTTTGGTTTTTCGAGACAGGATTTCTCTGTAGCCCTGGCTGTCCTGGAACTTACTCTGTAGGCCAGGCTGGCCTCGAACTGAGAAATCTTCCTGCCTCTGCCTCCCAAGTGCTGGGAGTAAAGGCGTGTGCCACCACTGTCCGGCTGTGTTCTTGTATTCTTAACTGCTGTACTTTAAGCAAATCAGGCATCTATCTGAATGTTGGTCTCTATCAATTCTTTGTTCTCTGTGACTTTTTTGCATCCTGTCATGGAATTCTGAGTTACTTTTAATTCTATGTAGTGGGAACTGCTACAAGTATTTTGAAGTTGATGTATAAAATCACGTTCCAGAGAAGCCGTTCATCAAGTAACCATAACCAGGACCCCGAAACATGTTGAACTTTTTAGCGATCTGCCTTAAAATTCAGTTGCAGACAGGAGATGAAAACTGACCCCAAAATGTTCGCAGTGAGGTAGTGGGCTTGCTTCCAGATCTAGGTAAAGAATAAAGTAGTCGTGCTTTTTAGCCCTGAGAGGTGGTGGTAGTTACAAGGAACGTGACCATTACTGGTAGCCAGGTCCTTGTTAACTTCAACTTTAGAAAGACATCTGGCAATGTAATTGGAGATTTTATTTATAGTTAAGCAATTTTATTAAGGTATAACAGTAATTGCCCACTTAGCTGTGAATTTTTTTGTTCTGATGCAGTTGTATAGTCACAACCTTAGAAAAAAATATTTATGGGACTAGTGGACGACATTACTTACTTACATTACTTCAAGATACTGCTTTAGGCCAAGACACTTAGGTGTGGGTGTAGATAGGAACATTTGTATGATTATTCCCTGTTATACATACACAGGACAACCTTTTGCATAATTCAGTTTGTATGTTGAAGGTCACATTGTGAAACTAGACTTTATAGTTGCAGTGTGATTTACCTTAAATACTGAAGGCAGTTTGGATTTATGCTTAAGTAGAATTTCTTTGATGAGTTAAGAAATGAACATTAAGAGCAGAAATCATCAACCAAGCTGAAAGCAAAAGGATTTGCCAAACCAAAAGATTAATAAGGGGAGTTTGGAATGCAGCCTGGTTGAGAGAGTGCTTGTCTAGCAGGCAGGAAGCCCAGGGTTTGGTCCTAGCAACTTATAAAACCTGACCTGGTGGCTCACACACCTGCAATCCCAGCACTCTGGAGGTAGAGACAGGATGATCAAGAATTTCATATTCCTTAGCTGCATATCCTGTTACAGGCCAGCCTGTGATACGTGAGACCCTGTCACAAAACAAAAAGGTTAGTAAGCTATGCAGACCTGTTAAAGATTGGTCAAGGGGAAAAGTTGCAAATAAATGAAAAATAAAAATAGAATATTAGATTTTTAAAAGTTACTATATGGTAATAAATTTGAAAAGGTAAATAAAATATGTGATAGGGAACTATTAACACAGAACCCAGTTATCAGAAGTTACCTAAACTAGACTGGTAGTAGTACTAGTAGTGATAAAGACTTTCCCTTTCAATTCTCTTGGTCCAGAGACTCTTGTACACAAGCTCCATCACACTTCCATAGCTTTTTCTTTTTATAAATTCTGGAATATAGAGCACAGAAGCAAGACAAAACTAAAACCCCAAGTCCATTTTATGGGTTTAGTGAAATTTTGATTTAAAACTAGGTAAGATTATAGTTGTGATACACCTATTAGCATAGAAATGAAAATCCTGTATACTATTAGCTGATCAGGTCTAACCATGTCAAAAGAATCATGATTCACAGTTTGTCTAAGTTTTTTTCAATATTGATATATTGCTGTAATTTATCTTAGGTTGGAAAAAAATCCTGACTTGATAATTTTTTTTAATGCCAATCATCCAGCATCTAGTTGATACTCTGATAACTCTTAGTAATTCAAAGAGTGCAGCATAACTATTTAAAAGTCATTACCAGATACCTGTAGCTAATTATGGAGAAACTTTCAATATAGTCACTATAAGATGGTAATTACCCATGGATGCTCCTTAACATATTAAGAAAAGTTCTTGTTGCTTGCATGCTGGCTCTCATTTTTAGTCTCTCCCACCCCCCAAAGGAGGATCTTTGAGTTCCAATCAGCCAAAGGAGACTCTGTCTCAAAACAAAACAAACCAAAAAACCCGGGAACAAACCGTTTAGAATTGGTCATAACATCATTTATCAAGAACCACTGAAACCAAAAGAAAACTCAGTGTAGATGGATTGTTAGGTTGAAGACAGCCTAGAAAAGATAAAATGTATACTAGTAGCAGTGGTACCGAAAATAGACATCTATGTAATAGTTTAACAAAATTATAGTGTCTATAAGTGAAATAACCTCAAAATACACAAGACTTAAGGACAGTGAAGTTTTAATAAGGAACTAAGGAGGAATTCGCTAAATGGCTCAAGTTTCCATGTTCTTGAATCAAATTATTATAGGAATGCCCCTTTTATCCTTTGAATCGAGAAATTCAATTTAAATACCACCACCATTATGTTTGATTTGTTTGACAAACTGTGTTGTTGACTCCAGTACTTCTGACACAATGCTGGCTATTCGCATGCCTGACAGAGGAGGGCAGTAGTAGGTTCTGTCTTTTATTTACCTGTGCCTCTGCCTTTGTCAGGTGGTTTCTGATCTGTGAGACTTCAGATCTGCTGCTTGTTCTTGGGTATTTTGTCCTGCTGAGTTTAAAGACATTCTTGTGAACTTTGGGCATGTATTTGGAATGTCCTCTCCCTGTGGCTGTAATTTTCTTAGTGTTTTTCTGAAGAGCAGATGTTTTTAGTTTCAATGTTAACTGATTTTTATGTTTTTTTCTTCTATGGTCTGTGTCTTTTGTATCCTGAGAAATACTTGTATAACTCAAAGTAAAAAATTTTCTCGGGCCGGGCAGTGGTGGCGCACGCCTTTAATCCCAGCACTTGGGAGGCAGAGGCAGGTGGATTTCTGAGTTCGAGGCCAGTCTGGTCTACAGAGTGAGTTCCAGGTTCTACACAGAGAAACCCTGTCTCGAAAAACAAAACAAAACAAACAAACAAAAAAAATTTTCTAGTAAAAGTATCTTTTACTTGCCTGATGTAATTGTCTTCTTGGAGGCCTATGCTCACTCTTTTTAGTTCTTTCTGAGCTTTGGCTGGGTGGTTCATCTTAGCTGTTCTGGCTCAAACCCCTCTTCAGGCTGATTCAATCTGGCTTCTCTCAGCTTCTCACTGAATTGCTCTGCTTGACTTCAAACTGATATTTTAATCTTCTGGCTACTTCTTATTCTCTGGCTTCACCTGCCTCTGCTGACCTGCACTGAACTGTATGAACTCAAGAACAAACTCAACTCCACTGCACTGAACTTAACTGACTGAACAAAACTGACTGACTATAACTAGAGACCCGAATGCCTGTTTCCTGAGTGCTGGGATTAAAGGCGTGTATTATACCTGGACCTAAGTAAGGTTTTTTGTTTTTTTGTTTTGTTTTATTTCTTTTTTACGAGAAATTTGCTCTATGCCAGGCTAACCTTGAACTCAGAGCAGACCTCTGTCTCCTGGTTAAAGGCCTGTCTGTATTCCAGCCAGATCACATGGACCTAGAAGGTCTTTGGATGTGATCCCTTGCCAGAGCAGCTATGTTGCCGGATTAAAATTCCTCTACATTTTCAGCTAGAAATGTTGTCGGTTTAGCTTCTAACCTGTGGCGTGAATTATGAGCTTACTTACCTGTGTGTAGTGTAAGAGGCACATTCTTTTCCTCATATGTGTTCAGTTGTGTAAGCAATATTCGATTTAAAACTACCTTTGCTATTTTGGCAGTTTTGTAAGAAAGTAACTGACTATATATGTATAGATTTCAATTTTGTTCACAAACCCCTTTATATGGTGTATCATGTTCAGGATTGTTGTGTCCCGGACTGGGTGTTTTACGATGGAATGTCTGTCTATTCCTGGTAGTGTCCAGTATCTTTAGATTTCCAGGTTCATTGTGTGATGTCTTTTCCAGTCCTTTTGTTTTTAATCTAAGCTGCATTTGTTGTGCACAAAATATGATTGGATCTTGCTTTTTTTAAAAATTTATTTATGGCAGCCCTCGTCCATCTCCATCCTTCCTTCCTTCCTCCCCTATTCCTCTCCCTCTCCTCTCCCTTTTTCTTTTCTTTCCTTCTGGTTTTTAGACGGGGTTTCTCTTTGTAGCCCTGTCTGTCCTGGAACTCCTAGACCTTGAACTCAGATCCACCTGCGTATGCCTTTGAGATTAAAGGAATGGTCACCATGGCCGGTCCCCAGCCTGTCTCTCAAAAGCCCAGCTGAAGACTTTTCGCATTTACTGTAAAGTAAGGTTGAAGTCCATTGTCTATTTTCTTTCTCTTAGTTTTTTTTTTCTTTTCTCTCTTTATCTTCTGAGGCCCTGGTTGGCCTTAAACTGACCTTAAATCTGGGGAGGGAGTCGTTGGCCATGCCCATATATTGTGTGAATCTTAAGTGTTTTGCCCACTTTTGATGAACTATGAATTCAGTTTGGCTTATCACCATCCTTTTTGCTCCTTAGTGGCCACCCAAAGAGTTGCTGTGTGGAAATTTAAGTAATGCATGGCCTTTGCTAGACTCCCTCACATAGAGTTGTGAAAATCTGTAGTTCTTCATCTCCCTTTCTTTCATCCTATTTGTGCTACTGCTGTATATAGCTGTCAAACACTTAGGTGTCCCATGACCCAGGTGACTATTGTTTAATGGTAGCCATTTAATATTTTTTAAAGTGAAAACTACTCACCTTACTGGCCATCTTAGAGTGAACAGTTGAGAGGCATTCAGTACATTGTGTGGTACAGTCACTGCTTTGTCTATTTCCACACTGTTTTATCACTTCCAAATAAATCAGTCCCTCCTCCTCCTTCCTGCTCCTGGAATTTCCTAATCTGCTGTTTGTCTTTGTGCTTATCTTTTCTATAATCATAAGATGAAATTTACTTCTTAGAGAATCAGAACCTAGTGGTTTTTTTTGTTTGTTTGTTTTTTGAATAAGAATGGCCTCTATAGGTTCTTATATTTGAATGATTAATAATCAGGAAATGGCACTATTTGAGGATTAGGATTAGGAGGTGTGGCCTTGTTGGAATAGGTATGGCCTTGTTAGACAAAGTGTGTCATTGGCCAAAGCCAAGTTCAGTCTCTGTCTCTGCCTGTGGATCAGGATGTAGAGCTCAACTAATTCTGTAGCATCATGCCTGTCACCATGTTCCCTAAGCCTCTGAAACTATAAGCAAGCCCTCAGTTAAATGCTTCCCTTTATTAGAGTTGCCGTGGTCATGTTGACACTTCACATCAATAGAACGACGAAGACAGCTGGAAAGAAATTTTTTTATATTATCCTTTGTGTTGCTGTTCTTTTCTTTAGTTCTTGGCTTCTGTAAAAATTTTAGCTATTTTGTTGTTGTTTTTTTGTTGTTGTTTTTTTTGAGACATGGTTTCTATTTGTAGCCCAGGTCATCCTGGAACTCATTCAGTAGGTCAGACTGGCCCCAAACTCAGTCACCTGCCTCTGCCTCCTGAGTGCTGGGTAACTCTTGTTTGCTACCACCGCCCACCATGGTAATATTTATTTTTCCCTCCCATTTATTTATTTACTTACTTTACATCCCCATTGCAGCCCCCTCTCCTCCCTCCCTCTCACCACCCCTCCTCCACCTCCCCCTTCTCTTCACCTCTGAGAAGGGAGTGGTTCATCCCTTGGAACCAGCCCATCCTGGCACCTCAAGTCACTGCAGGACTAGGTACATCCTCTCCCTCTGAGGCCAGACTAGACAGCCCAGTTAGGGGAGCACAGTCCATAGGCAGACAACAGAGTCAGGGTAAGCCCCTGCTCCAGTTGTTGGGGGACCCAAATGAAGACCAAGCTGTACATCTACATATATGGGAGTAGGGTTGGTGGTAGCTAGGTCTAGCCCTTGAATGCTCTTTGTTTGGTGATTGAGTCTCTGGGAGCCCCCAAGGGTCCAGGCTAGACTCTTTTGGTCTTCTTGTGGAGTCCCTGTCCCTTCTGGGTTCCTCAGTCCCCAGCTGTTCTACAAGACTTTCCGAGCTGAGTCTGGGTCTCTGCATTTGTTTCTGTCATCTGGATGGAGCCTCTCAGAGGTCAGTAATGCTAGGCTCCTGTTTGTGAATCCAGGTCGACAGATCCAAACATAGCTTGAGGCTCCAAGGAAGGCAGGCTAGCAATGTGTCTCTCTAGACCTTCTGAATACAGCTGGGCACATTCCCCACCAAATTGGCAGAGATTGCTTTGGTTCTGTTGTCCTTGTCTTAGTCAGCTTTTCTTTTCTATAGACATCTTTATTTTCTAAGAATATGTTTTACTGGATATAGAATTCTATATGTATAGCTCCCTTTTTCCCATTAGCATTTTTAAAAATGTCTTCCTATTGTCTCTTGACCTTTACTGTTAACTTAAAATCAATTTTTATTAATTCTTTGAAAATTCCATACATGCATACAATGTATTTTATTTATTCTTACAGGATCTTTTGGCCCTAGCTGTCTTTGTAACTGAGGATGACTTTAAATTTCTCACTCTCCTGCCTCCACCCTGGGAAATCTGGGATTGTGCCTAGTTTATGCGTGCAGATTTTTCTCACCCAGGACATTTTGAAGCACTCTACTAACTGAGCCACATCTCTGGCCCTGTTTTATCTTTTTAAGTATCAGCAACTTAACTGTCATGTTCCCTGAAGGCCAGTTCTTCTGTGTTTATCCTCCTTGGTTTTCCTGAATTTAGAATTTGTCAGATTATCTCCCCTACCCTGAGCCCCATTTCCACTTGACAGAGTGCTTCTGCTTTATGAGGAGTGAAGCACTGTCCACTTCCTTTTTTTTGTTTGCGCTTTGAACAAAAATAGTTCTCTAAAAACTGTGTGTGTGCCTGTGCATGTGCTTCTGTGCATGCGTGCATGTGTGTGAGTGTTTTTCAGAGGATGATGACTTTATGAAGTTACTGCTCTCCTGTCTTTATGTAGGTTCCATAGACTGAATTTAGGGTTTCAGGTTTTATTTGCTGAGCTATCTGGTCAGCCTACTTATTTTATTGCTGTGTGCGCATGCTCACTGATCTGTTCATTGTTAGTGTCTAATCTATTATTGATACAGATTTACTGGGGATTGATTATAGTTGGCTGACATCTAGTCTAGGTGTTGTTAATTGAGCAAATCCTCAGTGGTATGGTGAGCAGAAAGTCTTTAGTAAGCTCACTTCTAAGGACTTATCTGCAGTTAACTCCTTTGGTGTTTGGCACCCTCAGGATCCATTTTCACATGTATTTAGTCTCAGGTGTTTTTATGGAATGTTACTAACTTCTTTTTTATTACTTGGAACTTTCTTTTCTGTGAAGTCTATTCTAGCTAGAAGTCTTGAGACAGCTTGGGCTCTCAGATCAGCTTTTGCCATGCTGGCTTCATTCTGGGGCTCAAGGTTCTGCTATATCACAGGTATTGTACTTTTTTCCCCTTAATAGATGTGTTTAGGCCTTGGATTAAATTCATATGGTAATTCCATAATCTTAAGGACTTCCTTATTTTTATTTATTGATTTATTTATTTAGGTATGTCAGCCTAGTACCTCTAATAGTTAAGAGATCCTTTGGGTTTTGCAGAGGTCTTACATACATTGATCCAAATGAGCTACACATATATGAGAGTATGTGCAGAGGCTAGAGGCATCATTGATCGGAGGAGACTTAGGAACCCACAGCACTAATAATTCTTGCCCCTAGGTGAGCAGGCAATTCATAATATTTCAAATTTAACCTAATGAAATTGCTGTTTTTCCAGTTTTTAGTTAACTTTTGAATTGATTGAAAGTATTAACTGATTACTTAATCTTATATTTACCTTTTGGTTATCAGGGCCTATCCTCCAGTTTGCAAAGTGGTTGATGGACTCAGCATGTAGTGTCGTTTGACATCTTATTACCTTCTAGCTTAGTTGCTGTGTTTGGCAAGCATCACCATGAATATGATCTATCGGCTGAACTTAACAATCTTACTGAGGCTCTTCATCTCCTTTTTGGTTTTTGGAGACAGGGTTTCTCTGTGTAGCCCTGGCTGTCCTGGAACTCACTCTGTAGAGCAAACTGGCCTCGAACTCAGAAATCCACCTGCCTCTGCCTCCCAAGTGCTGGGATTAAAGGTGTGTGCCACCACTGCCCGGCTCCTTTTTGTTTTTTATTTTTAAAAACAGATATCACATGAAATGTCATTGATAAAGAGAAACCCACTTTTGTATATAGAGCTTAGTTTCAAATCTCTGAAGAAAATGGAGTTTCTTTTGTAAAATAGCTGAAATATAAGCTGTGCACATTGCACTGTTGGTTGTTAGACACTTCGTGACTTTTGCTGACCTTGTCCCTTTGCAGTGTGTCTCAGTACCATAAACTGATCTTGTTTCTGTTTTAGCTGACATTTGCCTGTTAGCCTCTGTAGATCTACCAATGCTTACTTACAGATGTGCTAATTAGACATTTGAATGGTATTTTATTCAGCGAGTGTTTATTGTATGGCAAAGTAATGTTTCATCTTTTGATAATTATGTGGAATGAGACACAGTGTGAGATGATGGACAGACAGATGCTTGTGTGTAATGACTAGATGGTAAGAGTTGTATAGCACAGAGTTGATAGCATAGAGGAGAGAGAATCCTTACGAATATGAAGAGATGTTTGCCAGAAAAGTGGAGAAATGGGGAGTAGTTGGTCTCAGATGTCCTTGCAGAGGGAGCAACCTGCGACCCAGGGTTTTTTTTTGTGAGCAGAGGGTGTAAGGAAGGAGTGGCACAGATCACATCGGAATGGATAGAAATAGTTGGTAAGAATAGTAACCACTCCACTAGGTGTTAAGGGGATGTGCACCCTTGTTAAGTTGTGTCTTAGTGTCAGTAGAGGAGGTAGAGACAATTACCAGTTTGAGGCAGTAATGATTGTAGACAAGATATAGAGCCTGAATGAACAATTAAAGCTTTGGAGAAGGGGCTTTCAGATTTTTAGAGGTTTTTAGGGAGTCAACAGAATTTTGGGTTGAGGAAGGGAGGATGAATTTTCAAGATTGATGGTTTGAACTCTAAACATCTTCATTTCTCCATCTTAGAATATTGAAAATTCTGAAACAGCAGTTTCATTAAAGATTTTTGCTGTTATTGAAAATAATACAAGTTTTCGGGGCGGTAGAGATAGCCCAGTGGTTAAGAGCACTTTTGTAGAAGACCTGAGTTCTGTTCTCAGCACCTACATTAGATGGCTCACCACCACTTGTTACTACAGTTTCAGGGGATCTGACACCCCTCTTTTTGGTCTCTGTGGACACCTGCATGAATGAGTCATACATAAACACATTCGGGCACACACAAATATATAGAATATATTTTAAAAATATAGTTTTGTACTTGAAACACACAATTGTATGGGAAGACAGAATCAGAGATCTGGAGCAGTGCTTTCCGTGTTCTAGAGTTTTCCCAGGAGTCAGTCACTTGATGGAATCAGCACCTCTTATGATGTTAACCCACAGTTCATGGTACTTTGTTGTTGTTGCTTAGTTTCTCACTCAACACACTTGACTTACCATGATTAAGGTATTTTAATAATTAATTTTTGGTTTAATAAAAATACTGTATTTGCAAAGGGCCAAAAATGTACTCATATTACACTCTCTTTGATCTAGAACTTTGGCATATTTTTTGTTGAACCTACTCTTATTTTTTAAGGCAGGGTCTCACTGTAGCCCTGGCTGGCCTGGTACTTACTAAGATCTGCTTGTCTTTGCCTTTCAAGTGCTGGAATTAAAAACATGTGCTAACATATGTGGCCTGAACATATTTTTATAATTTCAACAGCTTCATCTGATTTAACATCTGGTGACTTGGTCTTTGCTTTTACTTTTGGTTCCTTAGAGCTGAGGTATCCTTGTACTCAGCAGCTTCCCAAGTAGATATAATGACTGCACCTACTCTCTGCCTTTACTCTCCCCTCCCCACCCCTGCATATGTGTATGTGTGTGTGCGTGTGCGTGTGCGTGTGTGTGTGTGTGTGAGAGAGAGAGAGAAGATCAAACCTAGGACCTGTATGTACCATGCAAGGGTCTGCTGCTCAGCTATACCCTCAGCTTCTATGGTTGCATCTGCATTTTTTGTTAGTACATTCTGGTGTGTGTGTGTGTGTGCGTGCATGTCAGAAGTCTTCTGGTAGGTTCCTGATAAAGTGTTAGCTCTTGCCTGGCTAAAAGATGCTGCATAGGGTCTCACTATGTAGCTCTGGCCATCCTGGAACTCAGTTTGTAGACCATATTGACTGGCCTTAAACTCATAGAAATTTTCTTGCCTCTGCTTTCCAAGTACTGGGTTTATTAAAGACATGTACCACAGATTCTTAACTGAAATTTGCCCTGGAACTTTTAAAATGTAGCATCCTTGACTTTAAGCTTGCTTTCTACAATGAATGGCATCAGATGCTACTTCTCTTTGACTTTTGTCTTTTGAGGAAGCTTCAGGAATAATTTCTTATGTTGATGTATCTATCTTTTGCATTTCTCCTTTCTCTTTATTCTCTTGAATTATTGGTAGATCTGTGGAATTTCCGATTCATTTTTCTGATAGATAGCTAGATTCTGGTGTCTTCTATTTCTCTAAAAGATCTGGGATGTTCCCTGATGATTTCTTCATTCCTCTCTTAAATTTTGGCTGTATTTTTAATTTTTGAAACACCTGGATTTTTTTGTCATAACAGTTTTATTGTGTGTATTTGTGTTCATGTTAGCATGTTCCTGTGTACCACAAAGCACATGTGGAGGTCAATGGAGGGTTTGCAGGAGTTGGTTTTTTCCTTCCACCACTTTGGTTCTTAGATTGAACCCAGGTCCTCAGGCTTATTGGTAAGCATTTGGAGCCTTTTGCCAGCTCTATTTATATAATTTTGAGAATAGTAATTACAGATTTTTTAAAAAAAGATTTCTTCTATCTTTTGAATTACCTTTGCTTTTAGCTTGTCATTTTTTGTTCTTCATGACTGATCATCCCTCACCATCTATTCTTTCTTAAAATTGAGACTGGTAGGTCTGTGTTGGAAAGGCATTTTGCCAAGTTGTTAGTGTTGGGCTTCATTTTACACTGATTGGATGTAGAGTTGCAGTTTTGTTGATAAACTGCCAAGTGCTAGTGTATGAGTGTCTTTCTTTGGGGGTTTTCAGTTTCTAAGAAAAGGCTCTTCATTCTGAGAAAAAGAAGGGGTGGATAAGTGGAGTAGGAAGTGTAGTGTAATTTCTCTTGGTTGATAGCCCTCAGAAGTATAGGATTAGGTTTGATAGTGAGCAGTTTCGACCTCTGCATAGTCTACCAGCTCTGGGCTTCATATTGCTTCTTCCAGCCCTCATCTGTCTAGGTCTTTCAGAACTCTGTTCTAACTTTTTACTGTGTAGTCTGCAGCTCTACTTCCAGCTGTGTGGAAGTAACCCACAGTTCCTGGCCTCTGGTCTTGCTCCCCCTTTGTTCCATCATCAGAGCGCAGATATTTTTGGATTCAGTGCCAAAGAGTGATCATCCTGTTGAAATGTTAAGAGACAATAAAGAATTTTAAAGTGATGGCATACTTGTAATTAGTGTAGTTGAGGACAGATTTCCTTTTTAAAATTCTTTCACTTTGGTGAAAGTTTGGATTAGATGGAGTTGGTACTATAATAGATGTCATGATAGCCCTGACCATAAATGTACTGTCATTATGGGTTTTTGTTCATAGCTGTGTCTCAAGTTCAAATGTGATGGTAGAATTGTAGAGTAGTGTTTGTTGTGCAATCCCTTGTAGAAACTTCCATCTTACTCAGTAGCCACGGCATTGAATGTTCTGTTGAAGGCATTCTACTGTCCTAGTCTATTCCTCAAGAAGAAATGTGTTCTACACAGTAGGACAGTAATGATATAACTATCTTAAAGCTTTACAACCTTTCAGTGACTGGGAAAATGCACTTCATTTGAAGCAAAACTATGTGTTCGATAGTAACAGATAGTTGGCTTGCTGCACCCTTAACTAGACTACAGCATAACTTTTGGGGCAGGTGAGTACCATAGAACTCCTAATAAACTCCTAATGTTAATGAGGACCTGAATAAAAACAAGATGCCAGTGTTATCTGATATGTTTATGTGAATGTAACTCTAGAACCTACAGGAAGAGTGACTTCATAGTATCTACATTAGACATTTTAAGTTCTATAGTGTCTCCAAACCCCCAAACTTAGAAGACCCCCAATACCCAAAGCCTTTTCATAGAATTTGACCAAGTAGAAAGAAATGTAACTTCACTAGGTTTTAGATAGCTGCTCTCTTCTATTTGGCAAACGAAAACATTACCAAGTACAGAGTTGGATTTTCTCTCCTCAGGAACAGGCTATTTACAGTGGGGAGATTTTGTTTTTAAATTGTTCATCTAGTTACTGTTTCACTGTTCTGTGTTCTTTGTTTTTGTTTTGTGATGATCCTCATGCCTTTACTTCTGGCATGCTGAGGTTGCAGGAATGCCCTTCCACATCCCGTTTATGCTTTCTGTGGTGCTGGGGATCAACCCAGAGCTTTGTTCTTGCTAGGCAAGTGCTCTACCAACTAAGCTACACCCTAGCCAAGTTTATTTTTCCTTTCAGCTAGAGTTTTTAAATACTTTTGTTTGTTAGGATATATTATCTTGTTTTTGTTCTCACCGTTTGCTTCCCTTATACCCAAGGACTTCTTCCCATTCTGAAAGTTTTATTATTGGCCTTTAGCTCTTCTGTCTAGTGTTTAGTTTAGTCAACCCCTTTTGATGGAGGGAGCAGAATGTTCTGCCTGGTAGAATGCTTTGAGCAATAGTGAGTGACTGGCTTGTTATACCAAGGTGTGCATGAAGTGATAAGTGATGATTTTCTTTTAGAAAACATTCACTTTCTCTATCCCATCTGACACTTAGTTATTAGTTACAGTTAATTTAAAAAGCTGTATTTCAGATGTAATTTATCTTAACTTATTTTAAAATCACCATTACTGAGTTGAGAATAGGGGAATAGGGGTACCAAGTGGAACTTTGGTGAGTTTGCATGAAAGCACTTCTTTGCTGCTCTTTTAATATTGTCTTTGATATATTTATTTACACATTTAATTGGCCACAGTGTAAGATGACAACTTACTAGCAATCCAGAGAAGAAAGTAGGTGTCACCGTCCCTGGCTACACTGAACTGTTTATGATATGGGCTAGTGGTTCTCAAACTTAAGCAGTCTTCAGGGTCATATGGGAAGGGCATGTTGAACAGATTCCAGGTGTCTTTCAACTCTGGTGTTCTGATCAGGCCTAGGATGGAGTTTAACAACAGTTCATATGACTAGCTACCTTCCCCATTGATGCTCCTTCTGCTCTGGCCATTAGGCTTTGAAAGCCACTGTTGGAGTGGAACCATCAGTCTTTGCATTAGATAGACCAGCCTGTTGAAAGGACAAGTAAATGCAAGAGGATTGTGGAGTAGGCTAACTTGATTTACAACAGCCTATGTGAAATTGAATTCCAGACAGCAAATAGTATACCTTGCATTGTTTCTCCAGTAGGTACTTAATTTTGTCTAAGATAGTTAGTTCACTTAGCAGACTTTATGACTTCTTATCAGCAGTTCGGAGTTGAGGCTCTAGCTTTTAATTTCTTCTCTATGGTGCGTGTGTCAAATCCTCCCCACCCCTAGGCAGGGTTTGTCTATAGCCCTGCCTGTCATGGAACTTGCTCAGTAGATCAGACTGGCCTCAGTCTCAGGTCCATCTACCTCTGCCTGGGATTAAAGGTGTGAGCTATCACAACTGTCCAGCTTGTGTCATTTTAAAAAAGTATTTGGTTAATGAAAGTGCCTGCTGTGACTCTCTCTGGTACTTTCCTAGCTTTTAGCAGCTGTATAGTATCTCCCAAGCCCCAGGTTCCAGCTTGTGTTTTAGACTTAGTTTCATTTTGTTGTAGTAATGATAGGCTTGACTATCTTTGCCAGAGTCAGTTTGTTTGAGTTTGCTGTTTCCCACATGTATTTTGAGGCCTCACTTTTGTGGCAGTTGTTTTAAGAAGACATAAGTTTTATTATTTACTTATTTATTTTTAAAGATTTATTTGTTTACTATATATACAGCGTTCTGCTTACATGTATGCCTACACACCAGAAGAGGCCATCAGATCCCATTAAGGATGATTGTGAGCCACCATGTGGTTGCTGGGAATTGGACTCAGGATTTCTGGAAGAGCAGTCAGTGCTCTTAACTGCTGAGCCATCTCTCCAGCCCCACAAGTTTTATTTTTAATTGGAATGTCTCATTGTGAACTCACACCTTCTGGTTCACTTGCTTTTCATTCTTTTTTCATGATGCATTCCAGGTTGGCCTTGCTTACACTTACTGTGTAATTCAGCCATCTTCCGTCCTCAGCATTCCAAGCACTAGGATTGCAGGTGTGCACCATATGCCAGGCTATGACAGACACTTAAGTTCTCAGCCATTCAGTTTAAATTTTCCAAATAGAGATTTAGAATGTTAAGTCTTCAGGAGAATTGCCTTTTTTCTCTCCAACGTTAGGAAGAGTCAAACCCAGAGTTTCATGCTAGGTAAATGCTCTTACAATTGAGATACATATATACCCACAGCTCCGTTTTAGCTTTTGTTGTCAGAACTTTCCCTGCCCATTTTTTCAGTGTCAGTTCTGTGATTCATTTGTCAGTTAGACTTGTCACATTTCCATTTCATCTTTACCTCAATAGCCTACAACTTTGATGATTCATTGTATAGCCTACAGTTCTGTTGGTTTCTGACACAAATAGAGTAGTGTATTGTTATTTCAGTTTTATACAACGCATCTCATTGCCCTAAAGATCTCCCTGTTAATCCTTTATAGATAAGCCTTTTCCTTATTGACAATTCATTGGCAATCACTGATATGTTTTTATCCTTAAAGTTTTGCCTATGTTAATATTATATACATGGAACTCTTACAGATATGGAAAGGAGACTTTTGGATCTGTTATTCTTTCATTTAGCACCCCTCCCCTACCATGATATTGATAACAGGACCAAAGGCTTCTCATATACTAGGCAAGTATTCTACTGAGCTACAACCCCAGCACTAGTAAAATGTACTTAAGATTATGCTATACTGAAGCTGAACATAGTGGCACACAGCTGTAGTCACAGCATTTGGGAGGTAGTCAGGACAACCAGGTGTTGAAGGTCTTCTTTGGCAATATAGAGATTTTAAGGGCTACATGAGACCTTGTTTTATTTAAAAAAAAAAAAAAAATTCAATTCTACCATGTCTCATGAGTCAATAAAAGTCATTCTTTAAGCGCCCTTTAACATACATTTTATAGCACTAAAAGTGAATTGATTTAGAGAACATTGAATAATAGTGATAGTGGTGTGTGTGTGTGTGTACACATATCAAAAAATCTTGACCCTTAATGGTTAAGGTTAGATGTTAGGAGTGTAATACTAAGGTTTCCCTTGACCTTACCTCTCTGTCTGGAATTAGCCATATATTATGGAGGAGGCCATTAAACTTTCCTGCTTCCCAGCTTTTTTGTAAAATGAGCAATAAGATACCTGATCTGGAAGTTATTACCTCTTATCTCCCTTGGTATTTAGGGATCCCTTTAACATTAGCATCTTGTTGTAAAGCACCCATCATGCTGGACTTCAGAACAGCTAACTGAGGCTTTGGAAGGACCCCTGGTAAGGGTTTGAGTCTGTCCATTGGAATGAAGTGAGCCTTCCGTGTAAGGTTTTCTAGGTCTTTGGACTTGTTAAGTTCCAGGTACTTAGAGCCCAAGATAGTATGTCTGAATGAGACTGGTGATACTGTAAATCTCAGCATATTTTGTGGAATTCTCTTTGGAGACTACAGCATTATTTAAATCTCAGACCCTGTAGTCCAGTCATTAGATAGATTTTTCCCAGGGATGTCTATAAAGATTAATTATGGAAGGCCACAGTTCCTGGAATCTTTTTGTGGTTCATTAATGACTCATTATGGCATATAATTGTGATAATAATGTACTGAAGGTCAGGGTATATTTGAGAGTGCTTTACTGATGATAAAAGCTTACAGCAAACTGGGAAAGCAACCAATGGCTGCTTAATATTACTAACCAGATTCTTTGTGCTTTATGCTTTCATTTTCTCTTCAGCTCATTCTTTCTCATCTTCTCTCTCTTTCTCTCTTCCCCTCCCTCCCTCTCCTTTTTTGAGACAGTGTAGTGTGACTAAATGGTCTCAGAGCTCACTGTGCAGATCAGAATGTCCTAGAACTCAGAGAGGCCTGCCCCTGCATATTCTCATATTCATTCTCAACTGCCCCCCCCCCCCCTGGGTTTTCAAGATAGTTTCTCCAAGTAGCCCTAGCTGTCCTGGAACTCTCTCTGTAAGCCATGCTGGCTTCAAACTCACTGCCTGACTCCCAAGTGCAGGGATCAAAGGTGTGTGCCACCACTGCCAGGCTAAATTTCTCTCATTTTAAAAATTGAAATGGATTGAGTAAATGATGTAAGGAAAGATTTTGACTTAGTATATACACTTGCTATAGTTTGTATTTCCATGTGGCACATAGTAATGTTTATTTTACTTTTACTTGTAGTTATGAATGTTATAACAATTGAAGATTATAAGAGCACATACTGGCCAAAATTAGATGGTGCCATAGATCAACTTTTAACCCAGAGTCCTGGTGACTATATACCTATATCCTATGAACAGATTTACAGGTAAGTCACCATTTAATTTTCCTGAGTTTGAATGGGATTTGATTGCTGACAACATGAATGTGATATATAAAGTATGTAAGATGAAGTTGGATGTATATATTCTCCACACCGCTGTATTGGAAGTTTGGTTCAGAAGTGGTTTTCAAATCAAGATACTCTATTAACTTCTACCTCTGTTGCTTGCCTGCCTTTGTCATATAGAATAAAAAACCTCTGAGGCCAGTAAAAAAACGAGTATCTGTTATAAAAATAAATGTTTTTTTTAGGGAGATTCTTGTTAGCTCTATTGATGCTTATTGATGTGCAGTTCTAGTTCTCTTTGATATTTTGTTACCTAGACTCTGGTAAATGGAAGCATCAGATTAGGAACTAGGGTGGGAAATGAGATCAGTTGAACAGTGACAGGAAAAAGTGACAGCTATGTAGTTCCCCACAACTGGTGTACAAGGAGAATGTATTGCAAACATCTTTGTGAGTTAGAAACTGTCTCTATGCTGGTTAATACCCTTATTTCTTATTTTGACATGTATTTTTTTTTAAAAGTGAGAACAGGTGGTTAATAAGGAGTTACCATATTTAGACCCAAATCATCACTCAATTTTGATTCCTTATGCCTATTTAATATGTACTACCCAGGTCATTTGAAGTTAGTTGGCAATATCCTTTCCATCAGAATACTGACTAGGGAGGGTAGATTTTTCTTAGTTTCTGGTTGATAAGCAACTGTTTTAGGTTGGTGAATGTATTTTGGATGTGTGCTTTAACATGGGATTGTGTGGAGTACTTCTTCATTGACTTGGTTTCTGTGCCTTGTTTCTTCTTGCAGTTGTGTGTATAAGTGTGTGTGCCAGCAGCACTCAGAACAGATGTACAGTGATCTGATTGAAAAAATAACCAGCCACTTAGAGCGAGTCTCCAAGGAGCTGCAGGTAAGAAGTTGAATACATCAGTGTTTGTTGCTTTGAGTGTTTCTGATAGGGTGGAACTAGGCTTTCGAATTAATAGGTGGGATCATATCAGTTTGATTTAACACACAAGTTTATACTTTCAGTTAAATATTGACTAAATGATCTAATCTTCAGAGTAGATTGAAAATTTGACATAAATTGTATGACTTTTTCTTTGGAATCTATTTTATTCATAACTGATTCCACTTAATACCATGTCTGCATTCCTTTCATTCAAAACTTTGTTTTTCACTGTTAACTTGACTATCTGGTGAAATTTTATCTATCTATCTACCTATCTATCTATCTAGTTTTTTGAATTCGAGTTATCTTTCAAGAGTGAGTGTATTCTCCTCCTAGTTTCTAACACTTGCAGTATGAACAACTGAAGCCAGCTATTGGCAAACTCTTGCAGGTGATCTTAATATCTAGGTAACAGCAGAAAACCCTTACTGGCTATCCCTCAAACACACACTAGCTTTGCACCAGAACCCGATCCTACTTGGATTCTAAGTAGAAGTAAGAGGGCCTGGAAAACTGATTCACATTAGGTAACCAGGGTGAGCAACAGTTCCAACAGTAGACTGTGTTTGAGACTGTTTTTCAGTCACCTTATATTCTTTTTACGTTTATCTTGTGTATGGGGGGCAGTGTGTACATGTGCCACATGGTGTTGTGCTGCAGCTGGTTTTCTCCTCCCACTGTGTGGGTCCCAGGGTAAACTCAGGTCATTAGGTGAGGTGTCAGGTATCTCATCTTTACACACTGAGCCACCATGCCCAAGGGTTTGGTTTTGTTTTGTTTCCTTTTTTCTCAATTATAGCCAGAACTACATTTCTAAAATACACAACTTTGCCTATTAAATTGTTTTCACCTTTTTAAACTGAATACAATTTATTCATTAACATTATATATATATATATACATAAATAGTTATATATATTGTTGTTTCTATAGCCTAAGTATCGTGTGCCAGGTGTAGATGAAACCCAAAAGCTGTTAATGTTTTAAATAGTTTGCTTTTTTAATTCTCAACTCTCTGAATCCCTGAAAGACAGCTTTCTGCTCTGTCCTTTGTATTTGCCAGTCTTCTGGTTTCTATCACTATCCTTTCATGAGTGCTTTGGTGATTGTTCTCCCTTACTTTATATATCTAAGTTTATTTAGCCATCTTTTGATTGATTGGTCTTTAGGTAGCTTTTAAACTAATAACACTTTGATGAATAATCAATCTTGTAAGTAATACCATCTTGCCATTCACAGAGTAACCAGATTAGACTCCCAGGTTTTAGTCATGTCTGTGTCAGAGTCCATGTTCCCTCACCTAGGTAATATAGCATTTTACGAAACTAAGTTTTAACTTCCTTTAGGAAGGACTTATTAAAGATTAAAACAAGACAAAGGTGTTCTTTTTAGTATTTCAAAAACTAAATGTCAGTAAATGTAAAGGTATATATGATATAAAACCAGGGACTTTATTTTTATAGAGTCAATACACATCTCACTAAGTTTGAAAAATATTATTTAAAACTTTTTCTTTGAGGTCCTGGGAATCAAATCCTCAGGGTCTTGTTCATGCTAAGCATGTGCTTTTCCTCCCACCCCCCCAAGCTGTACTAACTGTTGTCTTTCTTGAGATAGGCTCACCTGGGCTTCACCTAACAAACATTGCTGAGTTATAGTTGTGCCAGCCTGGCCTTGATCTGGAGATCCAGCTTCAGCTTCCCCGTGCTGGGATTTTAAGCATGTCCCACCCTGCCAATTTTTAAAGTGACTTATTTTAGAAGCTTGTAACCAGTTCTAAATAGCTTTAAAGTAGGAAACAGCATGGGGACCTCAGACTCTGGCCTCAGCTTTGTCACTCAGCAGTTGTAGGCCCTTTTTAAAAAAACATATTAACATCATTTTGTCAACTTTTCTGCATTAAGGTCAAGTAGCTCTATTGAAATACTAAGTTGTAAGATACTTTTTTTCCTTCTGTTTCCTGCCTTGTAGAACCTTCTTTCTCAGTATTATATCATTTCTGGTAACTTATGGATAGCCTTCCTGGAATTCTTGTCCAACTCTCAAAACAATACAGAACAGAATAGAACAAAACAGACTATTGGCATTTGTCTGGATCCAGAGCTTAGCACTAACAAGCCTGTTAGGGCTGTGGTTGTATACTGTTTATATTCATACCTGACTACTTCTCTGGCTCTCCTGTGAGGTAAGGACTCTGTCCTGTTTCTCTTTTTAGCCTTAATATCTGGTACAACTATAACTAAGAAAACATTTGTTGAGTGAATGCTCATTAGCTAAGTTTGACTTATGCCAATGGTAAGAGTATTGATTAGTCTTTCGAGAACTGATCTTCATGTTCTGAAGATGCTTAGGTAGTTTTGTACAGGGCAGGACATTGTATTTGGGTGGAGCATGTTATTTGCGACCTGGTTTTTTAAATTCTTTAGCCAAAACAATATTGAGGGATGAATTGTGTTTGGCAGTTAAGTAGATGCAGTTCATAGATCAATGGGTTTGACCCGGAGGGCATCAGTTTCTGTCAAGGGCACCTTAAAATAGCTACTGGTTTGGCTTATTTCTCCATATTTAAAAGCACATTCTGTTGGAAACACTCAAAGTGCTGTGTGAAAGAGCATTCCATATTTATTTTTGATGTTGACCTAAAAGCTAGAGAATATTGTTTTCAGATTTTAATACATTAGTCTGTCAAACCTAAATATTATTGTATAGTAGCACAATCTTCATGTTTTAAAACACACTCCCCTACATACATCTTTCATTTTAGAATAGTTTCTTTTGTACCCCTTCAGTAACTTAAAAAAGTTTCTTGTTCAATTGATAAAACAATTAGCTAAACCCATTAAAGTGAACTTCTCACTTGTTACTTCACTTGATGATTGTCTATATTTCAATTATACTATAATTCTGGTCTCCTTTAGCTGTCATAAGGAAATTCAGGGTTTTTTTTTTTTTTCCTTTATCTCCAGAGTCTTTGAATTCTTAGTTTTTGATTCACAAATGAATGGAAATATATTCAGAAAATTGTTTTACTAAATCTGCTTAGTTTTTATTTTTGTTGTTTGTTTTTGAGACAGTATTTTAGTTTGTAGCCCTGGCTGATCAGGAACTTGTATGTAGACCAGGCTAGTCTCAGAAAGATCGACCTACCTCTGACTCCCCAGTGCTAGAATTAAAGGTATGCACTACGACTCCTGGCCCAACTGCTTAGTTAATGCAAAGTTCTGCTTAAATTTGTAGAAATCATCATGCTTGGGCTGAGGGCTTGGACTAGTACTTCCAACATGCCTGAGTTTGAATTATTTCTGATAGATATGTTTCATTCATAGCCAAGTTGGAATGCCTCTACCCAGCTCACTATCTCAGGCTTGAGATCACACATTCATATTTGGCTCCTCTTTTCTCTCTTCCCTTTTGCTTTCAGGAGATGGCCAGTTAGTAGGCTATCATACTAATTGCTACTGGCACTCTGTGCTAACATTGCCTGACACATGTAGTGTTTTCTTGTTTGCCTCTACAGAGTTTTCATTCAATTTTAATATCTTTAAAATCTATAATTTTGATCTGTGGCTGCGGACCTCAGCTTGGGCCACAGGGCTCCATAGCCAATTAGCGCCTGGAGAAAGCTACCCCCCCAGGAGCTTGGTAAAGCCGTGAGTGGGGTTAAGACTAGCACCACTGCTCACCGGGTCCTGGGGACCTCAGCCTGGGCCACAGGGCTCCAGGAGAGAGTTGGAATCCCAGGAGTGCTGACACACCTTCGAGCATAGGCGAAACCAGCACTTCTGTTCAAACTCACTGGAGCAAGAGGGACCCTTGCAGAGCCATCAGGACACAGGAACCAAGGGACACCTGGGGACAAGATCCTTCTGGTTTCTGTTTGAACCCCAGAGCTGACCCTATGCCACAGCACTCCAAACCCAAACACCTCTCAGAGAGAGCTGGTCTTCAAGGAGCATTAATTCAGAGGCCTGCAGGAGGGACAAGCCACAGCCAGACAGAGTAAGATCAGCTAACATCGGAGTTAACAAGATGGCAAAAGGCAAGGGCAAGGGCAAGAACATAAGGAACAGAAACCAAGGCCACTTGGCAACATCAGAACCCAGCTCTCCCACCACAGCAAGCCCCGTATACCCCAACACACCAGAAAAGCGAGACTAAGATTTAAAATCAGTTCTCATGATGATGATAGAAGACTTTAAGAAAGAAATTAACACCCTTAAAGAAACACAAGAGAACAGAGGTAAAGAACTAGAAGCCCTTAAAGAGGAAATACAGAAATCCATTAAAGAATTACAGGAAAACACAATCAAACAGACAAAGGAAATGCACAAAACTATCCAGGAGCTAAAGATAGAAATAGAAACAATAAAGAAATCAGAAAAAGAGACAACCCTGGAGTTAGAAAACCTAGGAAAGAGATCAGGAGTCATAGATGCAAGCATCACCAACAGAATACAAGAGATAGAAGAGAGAATCTCAGGAGCAGAAGATACCATA
>CM052703.1:549190-687480 GCA_028551405.1 Uromys caudimaculatus
ATAATAGCCAGAAGCTGGAAACAACCCAGGTGTCCCCCATCAGAGGAATGGATACAGAAAATGTGGTACATTTACACAATGGAGTACTACTCAGGTATTAAAAACAATGACTTCATGAAATTTGCAGGCAAATGGATGGAACTTGCAAATATCATCCTGAGAGAGGAAACTCAGTCACAAAAGAACAAACATGGTATGTACTCACTGATAAGTGGATATTAGCCCAAAAGTTCGGAATACCCAAGTTTCACTTCACAGTAACCGCTGTACTGAGAGTGAGGTCCCAGATGGAAGAGTTGGAGAAAGGACTGAAGGAGCTGAGGAAGTCTGCAGCCCCATGGAGGGAGCAACAGTGTCAACTGGCCGGCACACCCCCCCACCCCTCACCCCCCACCCCCCACCCCCGTCCTCCTTTAGGCTGGACCACCATTCAGAGAATACACATCAAGGAACCCATGGTTCAGCCCACATATGTGGCAGAGGAGGGCCTTGTTGGTCATCAGGGGGAGGAGAGGCCCTTGGGCCTGAGGGTGTTAGAAGCCCCAGTAAAGGGTAATGTCAAGGCGGGAATAGGGGAGTGGGTGGGCGGGTGGTTGGGAGGTGGAATAACTTCATAGAGGCGGGGTAGGGGTAGGGATAGGGGGTTTCCCAAGAGGAGATGTAGAAAGGGGGAAACATTTGAAATGTAAATAAGGTATCTAAAAATAAAAATAAAAAAAGAAAATAAATAAATAAATAAATAAATAAAATAAAATCTATAATTTGTCGACATATATTCTGTGGTGTGTGCATGTGGGCCTGTGTGTGAGGTGACAGCACCTCACGATATAATCTCAGCTGGTCTCAGACTGTCTCTGGTTCTCGAATTCTGGGATCAAAGCTATGTGACATCATACTAGTTTGTGGACATATATTCTTCAGGTAATACCACCACTTGTTTCATCTACTCATAGTTGATTTTCTTTATCATTATTAAAAGAAACAAACAAAAACCCTCAAAATAAAAAACAACTAAGGTAGCTGGGCAGTGCTAGCGCACGCCTTTAATCCCAGTACTTGGGAGGCAGAGGCAGGCGGATTTCTGAGTTTGAGGCCAGCCTGGTCTACAGAGTGAGTTCCAGGACAGCCAGGGCTACACAGAGAAACCCTGTCTCGAAAAAACAAACAAACAAACAAAAACAAAATGGAAAAAAAAAAAAAAAAGAAAAAACAAACTAGAAAAGAAAACCAAGGAGTTACAGGACCAAGATCTGAGAAAATGAAACTTGAGAGAGAGGAGTATGACACTTGAACTAATCGTCTCTTGGGCCACCTACTTATTCTGGAAGTGAGAGAAGGCCACTGTACTCTGAAATTCATGTATGTACTCTGCTGTGGAGATGCATCCCCAACTCTGTACTCTGCACTGTGGACTTTAATAGAACTCTGATAGACTTGAGCAGCAGACAAAAAATTGATCATCAAAGTTCATCAAACTGGAGGAGTAACTCCCAGCAACAGTAAGAATGACAAGATATAGAGTGACCTTTGGGCACAGAACCCTTCTGCTTGCTTTGTTATGGTAGTCTAGACTGGCTGACACTTTTAGTCATGAGAAGCAAAAGTAGATTCCCTTTGGAAAAGATATTTTCCTAGGCATGAATTGTTAATTTTTCATAGTCATTGTCTGGCGTTCTATCAGAAAGAGCCAGTCAGAGTTGGAGATGTAGGTAATTGTAAAGTCCTGAGAATTATCACTCAAGAATTGAGAACCATCAATAGTCTCTTTAAAGAAATAATACAGAGTATTCTGATAGATGTCTCGGTGTGATGGTTTTTGCTTTATCTTATATTTTATTTTGTCAAGTTTGGTTGTTATCTCTTAGAAGCCTGTTTTTTTCTAATGAGAGTCAGAAAGGGAGTGGATCTGGAGTGTAGGGGAGATGGGAAGGAACTGGAAGTGAGTAGACGATGGGGAAATGTAATCAGGATATATTGTACGAGAAAAGATTCTATTTTGAACAAAAGGAAAAATGAAAAAAAAAAACAATAGAGTATTCAGATAGATGTTTATAGGTGAAAATTTAGTGATTCAGGTTGGAGTGAAGGACAATAACAAAAAGATCAGCTGAGTCTATTTTTACATTTTTATGTGTGTGTGTGTGTGTGTGTGTGTGTGTGTGTGTGTGTGTGTGTGTGTTACAAGAACACCAGGGTAGGGGCAGAGGGAGAGGAGAGACTCTCACATACCACAGTGTACATATGGCAATCAGAGGATAGTTGAAGGAATTGATTCTCTTCACCATGTCAGTCCTAGGGATCAAACTAAGGTCCTCAGGCTTGGCAGCAATGTACCTTACCCACTGAGCCATCTCACTGGCCCAAATGATAATTATTTCTTAGAGGGTATAAAAGATACATGTAAGCAGAACTCACGGCAATAGTAAGTAAGAGTTTGGGAGCATACAATCTGTAATCGTGGGTTAACCTTTATAGGCATAGTAAAAGTCAATCTAACATGATGATAGAAGGAGAAAATGTGATTAAAAAATAATCAAGCTTGCAAATACTTATACCCAACCAATGGACAGAAGCTGGGGACCCCTGTGTTTGAATTAGGGAAAGGCTGGAAAAAGCTGAGGAGGGCAACCCCATAGGAAAACCAGCAGTCTTAACCAACCTGAACCCCTGAGATCTCTCAGACACTGAGCCACCAACCAGGCAGCATACACTAGCTGGTCTGAGGCCCCCAACACACATACAGCAGAGTATTGCCTTGTCTTGCCTCAGTGAGAGAAGATGGACCTAACCTTCTAGAGATTTTGATGTTCCAAGGAAGAGTGGGGAGGTCTAGTGGGTAGGGGGTGAGGTAGGGACATCCTCTTGGATACGGGGAAAGAGGAATAGGATGAAGAACTTTCGGAGGGTAGACTGGGAGGGGGATAATGACTGGACTGTAAAGAAAAGATTAAATAATAATAATAATAATAATAATAATAATAATAATAATAATAATAAATAATAGAAAACAATCAAGCCAAGAAAAGGAGGGAAAGGCACAAAGAACAGATAAGGCATAGAATAAGTAATAACTTAAACTTTGCCCTGTCTGTCATTATATGAAATGCTAAAAGCTAAAGGCTACATTAAGAAGCAGCAGTAATCAGACAGTATGGAATCCTGCAACTTTTTCAAATATTGCTGCCAAGAACCACAGCTGAAAGATAATAAGGAAGCAGAAAAATTGAAAGTAAATGTTGGAAATGTTAGACAAGGGCTGGTGAGATGGCTCAGTGGGGAATGTAAATCCCCAGAGCTCATTCATAAGCCCGACACTTAACCCTCATGCTTCTACAGGGAGATGTTGGAAGAGGCAGGAGAACCCTTGGAGGCTTATGGGCCAGGTAGCCTGGCATCCATCAGGAAAATGATGACAACAGCAGCAAAAAGAGGCCCTATATCAAAAAAAGTGAAGGTAGGGTGCTGGTTTTAAGAAAATTTAATTTGGAATAGAAGTTAAAACATGAGGTTAGAAAATAATAAAATTTGGAAACTCAAAGGCCTTAGAATTATCTCAAACAACAGATGGAGCCTAAAGAAAGTGTTAAAGCACAGTGGCTGCTTGTTAGACCACTGCAATGTTTAGAGCCATCCAGATAGCCGTGATTCAGAGCAGAAAGAACGTGTTGCTTTAAGAGTAAAAGTTGACTGATCGGCTTAGTTAGGGCAGTGAAGAAGATGGCAGCACCAACAAAGGGTTGTCATGGATAAGGGACAAGAGAACTTTATGGGCATAGCTGCTCTGTGATGTTTACCCAGGTCTTATGGAATAGTCGTGTGAAGAAGACAGGAAGGATGTTCCAGGGGGATTGGGGTTGGGGGGGGAGCTGGACAAGGTAGACCAGATTCAGTTGGCAGAAACCATTGAATGCCAGGAATTGCATCTCAGAGGATCAGTGTAACAAGCATAGAAAATGGATTGGAGTAGGAATGATGGGGTAAGGGGAAATGCTGTTGGTGGCAGATTAACAGATCATCTGCAATTCCAGAATCTAAAAAATGAAACTCTGAAAGGGGATGTCTTTAAATTGGTATTGAAACTCATGTATTAAAACTTGATACAGGGGTGGGAGAGATGGCTCTGGTCAAGAGCACTTGTTGCTCTTGCAGAAGACCCAGCTTCAATTTTCAGCACCCTATGGTGGCTTACACCATCTGTAACTTTAGTTCCAGGAATTCTAATGCCGCCTCTGACAGTTCTGAGCATCAGGCTTGTAAGTGGTACACATGCATACATGCAGGCAAAACACTCATACAAACCAAAACTTGATCTTAAATTTGTGTGAATAATTTTTTGGGACCCTTAAGCTTTCCCCCAGAAAGAACAGTGTATGGTCTCAGGCCTTATGAGGCCTTATCATAATGCCTTCAAAGTTTACCAAGCTCTGAGTAAAGTAAGGTATACACTTGGTCTTAGTGTCAAAACCATGGACCAGTGGTAATAAAAAGGAGAAAGGCTGGCCATAGTGGTGCATGCCTTTAATCCCAGCACCCAGGAAGGAGAGGCAGGTAGATTTCTGTGACATAAAGACTGGCTTGGTCTAATAGTGAGTTCCAGACTACCCAAAGCTACATAGCTATAGAACCAGACAGAGATCAAAGTATCTGCTCATTAGAGGTGGGGAAATAGACATTGTTTTATAATGTTTGATTTGACAAATATTTATGCTAGGCCTTGGTATGCAGTGCCTAGATGCTAGGGTTACAGAAAAATTATAGCTTTATTCTTTTTGTTTGTTTGTTTGTTTTTGGTTTTTCGAAACAGGGTTTCTCTGTATAGCCCTGGCTGTCCTGGAACTCACTCTGAAGACCAGGCTGGCCTCAAACTCAGACCACCTGCCTCTGCCTCCCAAATGCTGGGATTAAAGGCGTGCACCACCACTGCCCGGCTTATAGCTTTATTCTTTAGCAGCTTTTATGGAAAGGCATAGTGGTCATTTTAATGTTCTAAAAGTGTGAAGAGTGACTGGGTAGGAAGATAGTTTAGATAAACTGAGTTCTAAGTCCTGGCTAATTTTCTCTACTGAGAAAATTTTTCAAATATATCTGTGCCACTTTCTATGTCCTTAATTTAAGCTGCATTGGTGGATGCTTGACTGGACAATAAGAAAAGATATGGTGTATCTTGGCTTCATACTTTCCCTTGTCCATTTTTATTTTCAGACTTTCTCTGCCACCTTTTCTAAACACTGACAGTAACCCTGAGGAGGGGTTCAAGGCTCCTTGTGTGCTGACCTCTCCATGAGAACTGCACAGCAGTATTTTGCTTTTAAGTTTAGGTGTATTGCACCTTTACATATTCAGATCTTTTTCCCATCTTGTTTCTTTTGCCACTTTCCTGTTCCTCCTTCCTGCTATGGAAGCATTCTGCTGGTCTGCTAGGGTTGGCTCCACTTGGAATCCTCTACTCTTGGCAGACTTTAATGTTTATGCCGCCACTGTCATGCTAACTATTGTGCAGGTTGGTGTGTTTAACTACCCAAAACAATGTGTACTTTTGAAACTAACGACGCTGAATGACTCATGCTGGTGTCTGCCAGCTTATTGTGGTCTTGATTTAGGACTTGAGGTGAATGCACCAGTTGTAGTGCTGCTGACCTTGTTCCTAGTTCCTAGTTCCTAGTTCCTTCTGCCGATATAGTAGAGTTGTACTCGCTCACTACCTTGAAATTAGGCCACACCAAGTGACTTTGGCACATGAGTTGTGACTGAAAGTAGCGTGTCCACAAACTCAGGGAATACTTAATGTTGGCTCTGCAGTTCCTTACGTTGCTGCTTCCTTGCCTTGGTGTTACCAGTGGCAAAGGTTCCTCTTTTTTTTTTTTTTTTAAAAAAAAAAGATTTATTTATTTATTTTATGTGAGTGTATCGCTGTCTTTAGACACAACAGAAGAGAGCATCAGATCCTATTATAGATGGTTGTGAGCCACCATGTGGTTGCTGGGAATTGAACTTAGGACCTCTGGAAGAGTAGTCAGTGCTCTTAACCACTGATCCATCTCTCCAGCCCAAGGTTCCTTTTTTTTTTTTTTTTTTTTTTTGTTATTTATTTATATTTCAAATGTTATCCCCCTTCCCGGTTTCCCCTCCGCAAACCCCCATCCCATCCCCTCTTCCCTCTGCTATGAGTGTGCTGCCCCACCCACCCTCTCCTTCCTCACTACCCTAGTATTCCCCCACACTGGGGCATCAATCCTTCACAGGACCAAGGGCCTCCCCTCCCATTAATGCCAGATAAGGCAATCCTCTGCTACATATGCAGCTGGAGCCACAGGTCCCTCCATGTGCACTCTTTGTTTGGTGGTTTAGTCCTTGGAAGTTTTGGGGGGGGGGGTGTCCTGGTTCTTCTTATGGGGTTGCAAACCCCTTTAGCTGCAAAGGTTCCTCTTAACCCTGTTCCTAAGTAAGAATAATGTGGATCAGACTCTCAGCACAGGTATACAACATGAGTGAGCAAGAAAGCTGCATTTTATTCCCCCCTAACTGTGTGTGTGTGTTGCAGGATCCATTGGAACAGTTGTGAAGTACTTTTCCCTAAGCATTTTGTTGAGAAGTTCAGTAAGAGTTGCTTATTTTCAAAACAGAGCAAGGGGGGTGGGGAATGGTACACATTTTCATTCTTAAATCTGTAAACAGCAGTTTAGAGAGGTATTTGTTAGCTGTTTTAATTAAAAGGAAGTTGATTGGTACACTTAAATATTTTAATAAAATTAATACTTTTGATATGTTTAAGGTAAATATATCTTGGTTTCTAGTTACTATAATTGACAAACCAATCAGCAATGAAATTAGTTGAAACTAAGCTATATCTAATCTCTTTTTCTTAATTTTATTCAGTTTGTACAAACATCGGCTTATACATAAGCCTTCTTGTCCAACTGCCATGTAAAGGGCTAGCCATGTTTTGGTGGGTGTTAAGATCTGGGCAGGTGTTGCATTGCTATTTGCTTTTTTGCCCAGTGGATGGCAGTACAATCCAATGGTTGCTTGCAGTTGTTTTTTTAAAAAAAGTGAAAAAATAAAGGCCTTAAAATTTAAATCTGTTGACATTCAAAGTGTGTCTTAAACAGATAGACAAATAACCTCTTTATTTTCCCCAGTATACTGTTTTCTTCTTGCTAGACTGAAGATTTTAGGTAATAAAATTACTAGGCTGAAGAAATGGTTAAAAGTGTTTGTAGCTCTTGTGCAGGACTAGAATTTGACCTACATTGGGCAGCTCACAGCAGCCTGTAACTCCAGCTCCAAGAGGTTCTGATATACTGTTCTGGACTCTGTGGATATCCATGCACATGAGGTTATGGTCAGTCCCCCCACGCCCTGTCTCTCTCTCTCTTTGTCTCTGTCTCTCTCTGTCTCTGTCACACATGCACATGCGCGCGCGCGCGCACACACACACACACACACACACACACACACACTCCCTTCCTCCCTCACTCCCTACCTTAAAATTGCCTGGTTACCTTTCTTCCTAGATCTCAAGCAAAATAGATATCATTATCATTGGTAACCCTTTTACTTGTGAATTCTACTGAGGACTTTTCACTGAAGCAGTTGCCATCACAAAGCTGTTCTTAAACAATTTGCCATTGAGACAATCTGACCCTTAGCCATTTCCACAAGTGGTCATTCAGACAGTTTATCATCAGCCTTTGAGGGTAGAGACTTCTCCTTAACCTGTTCCATCAGAGGCTTAGCATGATCTTAGGTCCTCAGACAGATTCAGAAGTGACATTCTGTAAGTTGCTGGAAAGCACATACCTGCAATACAGTTGATATTTTTGAAGCATCTGCTTGTTTCAGTTGAGACAGATCCTGAACTTGGGAAGACAAGCAGATACTACCTACATTTTCTTATTATCAGAATGTGTAGAATATATTTATATAGATTGTATTTTTTACTTAATATTTTAAGATTTATTATTTTTTCAAAGTTAATGTGTATATGTTGTATCTGTGGAAATATGTGTATATGTGTATTGGTATCCTTGGAGGCCAGATAATGTTGGATTCTCTAGAGCTGAAGTTACTGACAGTTGTGAGCCATACAACATGGGTGTTATATATCAAAGTTTGAGTCTTCTGCAAGAAGAATAAAATCCCCTTATTTCTGAGTCACCTTTATTGCTCCCATAGATCATAGATTATATTACTTTTTAAGATTTGTTTTGAGACGGCTATGTGCTTATTTCAAAAGATAGGAGAAATTTCCTTTAAGAAATAAATTCATAGGGACTGGAACTATGGTTCTGTGGGGCGGTGGGCTGTGATAGGCAGCCTGGTCCCTGGTGGATCACAGGCTTAAAACCCAGTCGACCCAGTAGTGGATAACCATACAAGGGACAGCAGGTGGTTTGCCATGCTCCTGGCCCCTGGCTCCTGTCAAGTAGCTACAGCCCCCCACAGCCCCCTGTAGAGAGGTCTATGATGATCAGTCACGTAGGAGCAGCAGTACCCCAATCCCTCCCACATGCAGATAAGGTATCCCCAAGCTCTCAGACCAAGCCAATGAGAAGTACCTGCTGTTAGACCCTGACCTACCCCAAACTGTATATAAGAATCCTATCCAGAAGGAATAAAGGTGTGAGAACTATGTTGTCTGAGAGCTTCTATCATAAGAGCTGTAACACCACTGCTTGGGAAGAAATCTGCTCTCCCGAAACGCCACCAGAAGCTTCCCACACTCCTCACTGGCTAGTCAGCCTCTTGTGGGCTCAGCCCGGCCCGACTCAGCGCAGGGTGGCAGGTGCAGCCTCCGCAACTGTGGAGACTGAGGCAGGGGTGACTCCCCTCCCTGCTTACACTCCCCCTACTGCCTGAAACCTCGCACCTGGCCGGGCCAGAGATCCCTGTGGAAAACCTCCAGCACACAGGCCCACATGGTTTAGCTTTTCAGAATGTTTGCTGCTCTTCTGAGGACCTAGCATTGCCAGTCTTTGTAACTCAGTTCACCTGATGTGCTCACTATTGTAACTCTAGGGGCCCTTACACTTGTTCAAGGCTCTGCTAAATGAAAGCTTTCTACTTTGTATTATTTCCCCTGTAATTTTGTTGACATTTGCAATGATGATGCAAGCAGTGATGGGTCAAATTGTACATGTGTGAATTAGAAAATAAAATAACCAATCTTACTTAGGAATGTTCTATATGGTAGGGTATGATTGACACATGTTGTAATCCTACCATTGGGAAGGTAGAAGCAGAGGAGGATCAATGCAAGTTTCAGGCCAGTCTGGTCTGTATAATATGATATAGTCTTCCAAAAGAACCGTAAAAATTACTCATTTTATTGAATTGTGACTTTGGGGTACTAAAATACTCTGTATTGTATACTTTAAGAACTTCTGTACTTGTACAATGTCTGAATGTACTGTCTACTTATTCAGTCCCCATACTATAATAGTCTAAAGATAGAAGACAGGTTTATGAGCAAGGTTTTTCCACAAGACCGTGACTGCAAAGAATGCCACTTCCCACATCTCCTTTGTGTTTTAAATCTTCATAGTAGCTGTAGTGGTTTGAATAAGAATGGCCCCTATATGCTCCTATATTTGAATGCTTAGGTAGACACCAAGCTACAGTCTGAATGTTGAGGAAACTACTCTTCTCTATGGAACAGTTGAACAGACTGAGTAAGAGACCTAGGTACTTGAAATGAGTCAGCAATTAGAAGATCTGTGTAACTCAGTGTTTTCCTATGACCAGTGTGCAGTGGTAGCAAATAATGTGGATTAAAGACTCATTCAAAATAGAAAATAAACCAGACTTCATATAATATTTAATGCACTCATTGGTAGCTTCAGGTGTTTGAATTCTCATTGCAACAGATTTTCAAGGAATTGTCATTTGCTAATGAAAATGAAAGAATATTTGTTGTGGCATGAAAAGGCATACACCTTTTCCCCATCCCCATTTACAAATTTCTGACATTAAATTTTCTTGTTTTGGACTGGATAAATGGCTCAGCAGTTAAAAATACTGACTACTCGACTTGCTCCCAAGGTAAGGTTAAAAAAAAAAAAATACTGACTATTCTTTAAGAGGTCCTGATTTCAATTCCCAGCAATCAAATGGTGACTCACAACTATCTGTAATGGGATCTGATGTCCTCTTTTCGTGTGTCTAATGACAGCTACAGTGTACTCACATACATAAATAAATCTTAAAAAAATTTTTTTCTTCCTTGACTTCAAAACATACAACAATTGATTAAGTATTGAAGCAGATAGAAGGATCTAGCTACATTCTGTTAAGTTGTAAGAGATTTGTTAAAATGTCAAAATAATTACTAAAGTTACTTAAATAAATTTGGATTTGTTTTGGAAGATTATTTTTCATGAAAGTATGTTCAAATGTAATGATTTTATTGTCATGTTAGGACAAATTAATATCCATTTTTAAATATGTAAATAATTAAGAGCTTCCATTTTATTCAGAATATAGAAATATATATATATTTTGTAACATTATATATAATTGTTGCGGTGAGGAGAAGGTATATATACCTTTTCATGCCACAACAAATACTCTTTTACAGAAGCTTTGCAAACGGCAAATATAAAGAATGACAATTATGCCTCAGACCATGTTCTAGGACTAAGGCATTAAATGCCAATATTACTTAGAATATGATTGTCAACTTTTTATACATGGAATGTTCAGATGCTCATAGTTAATTTCTAAGAAAAATTTTAATGAAATTATCAACTTTATTCTCCCCTGAAAGCCAGGATTTTAAACAAATGTGTGCTGTATCCTATAAACATAATGCAATAGACCTTTCAAAGATATGTCTTAACCTTTAAACTTAATTTGTTTTATCATAGCAATATACCAACTTCCTAAAACATATTAAAGAATAATGGGTTATATAATAGTACATAATGTAACAAAGTCTTAGGATGTTGCTGATTGGATAATTTTATCAAAAATGCTTTTTTTTTTTTAGTCAAAAAACCCTACATCCATGTTGACTTTAAGTATTGCAAAACATGTTCCTGTTTTTGTTTGTTTATTGTACAGCCAAGAAAGTCAACCCTGGAGTAAAACTGCTTTCAGCTGCTTATAATATGAAGCAGTTGGGTGGTTTCAGGAACACTGAGCCTTCCTTCTTTATAGTAATGCACAAAGAAGTGGCAGTGATTTGGCTGCAGCAGAAGAGACTAGACTCCTGCCAGAATAGCAGCTCATAGATTCTTGATAGCAACAAATATGTGAGAAATATGTGTGCTGGTGTTCTTTTGAAGACCTTAGTGGTTGAAAAAAAAGCATATCTTGAATAGTTCTTTAATAGCCTTTGCTATTCGACCTACCTATGCTCTGAGGCTTTCGTATCATACAGAGCCGGAGTTCTTCTGGTCTTTGTTCATCTTAACTCTGCTACCTGATGCCCAGAATAGCTCAGAGGTTAACTTGCTTTCTAGAGCTTCTACCAAAACCTCTCTAAGTCATTCTTTTTGGTGAGCTCTTTTAGCTTCCTTCAAAATGGCTCCATTCTCCTTTTTTGCTGTACAAACATCCTGCTTCATCTGTTCTTGACACACCATATAATTGACAGCCCTTGGTTTTATGTCTCTTGGAAACTGAAGGACTTGTTCTCTGGACCTTCATCTGTGTAGCCCATTCCCTCTGGTTTGCAGTGCCTGTGAAGCTCATTGTGATCTGCTCCTGCACACCCTCCATGTTTGCCCAAATAAATATTTCCTGCTGTGTTTTAAGTCACAGTGATTTTCATTTCCTACTTGGGCAATACCCAAGGATACTAGTAGGTGCTGAACATTTTATTTGTGGGCTTTAACTTTTCACAGTTCCTTAATCAGCAAATGGGAAACTCCATTTGCCCAGCTTTGAGTTTGGCAATACAGTCGATTTTGTTAGGACCTATTATGTCTATCTAAACACCATTGCTAACCAAGTCACTCATCTTAAATATGTCTATTATTTGGCTTTAGGGATTGTATATGATTTGGTGAATAGTAGTATAATGTTTACTAAATACAGCTTGCTGTCTGGCTCTAGATGGTTAAGAGGTGGAGTGTCCCCAGAGAGCACCCTGTTGATAAAGTCCAGTTTCATTCATTTTTGTACTACACATTCTCACTAGTTGCCCAGGCTGTTCTCAATCTTCTTGGGAGTACAGGTGCTCTTCACTGCACCTTTACTAATTCCAGATAGAAAAATACTTGCTATAGCCCACATAAGTTAAAGGCTTTTTGGAGCCTTCAGGCTTCAAGATTTATCATTTATTATTTTCATGTATATTTGTGCATCCACATGAGTTCATGTGCTCCATATGAGTACAGGACCCTATGGCAGCAAGAAGACAGCATCAGATCCCAGTGAACTGTCATGCGTGAGCTGGAAACAAATCCTAGGTTCCCTACAAGAGCAGTAGGTGCTCTTAACTACTGAGCCATCTCTTCAGCTCCATCTTCAGTTATTTTAAATAGTGCAAATGGTTCCTGAGGCCAAAATGTTTAAGATGCAATAGAATAAAACTTATTCCAAGATATTACAGATATTTACATTTGTATAAAGAGCTATTAGACTCTTATTTCTACAAGCAATGTGTTTTGGAAGGATAGAAAATAAGTGATAGTTTTCAGGGAATAGGAAGTTAAAGTAAAATACTAAACCCATTTAAACTAACTAAAATTTTAAACTAAATAAGGTGGGGGCTAAGGGTGTAGCTGTGGGTTCTGTCCAAAGCACCAGCACTACTTCCCCTACAGGTTGCAAGGAGTTTAGAATAATTATTTTATCCTGCAGCTTATTTCTTCCTGTTTGATATGATAAATTTTTTTTCCAATTAATGTGCAAGCCAAATAATATCATTTTGGAATAGTGGAACTCAACTAGGCATCTTTTTCCTAGTGGGGACCAGAGTTTATTGGATGTAAGTTTTAAAGAGGAACAGTTTGATTAGGATTTTCAAAGTGACATTTATTTCTAGGTTCCTGGAATAGATGGAGTTTATTTTCTTAGACTGTCATAATTTGTAGTCTTGTTATTTCAAAGGTTTTGAGTAAGTGCTGCATGAAATGTGGAAGTAAAAAAGTTAAGTGTTCTGACATTTGATTTAGCACAAAAAGTACTTTTTAATACTCCAACCTTTGAGGCTTGGGGACTTTGTAAAGGAATAAGGAGTTCAATTGTATTTATTCTCTCTGCTGTTAAATGTACCTTTTGATCAGTGTTCATGTTTTTTAACACTTAGACGAGGTGTCCTTTCATGAAAATGAAAAAGTATTTTATTGTAACAGCTTTTCAGATTTTTTTCTTCTATATGGGTAGAATTTACTTTGAGTGCTGAATATCATTTTCTGAGTTCTTTGAAGCTGCTTTGAGGAAGATGGTGTATGCTAGTCTGTTCATTAAGGGTAGTTAGGCTTGCCTGTAATGCAAACTATTTCCCCCAAGTTCTCTGGTTGACAAAGATTGCTTTTTAAAATATTAATGGATTTTTCTAAGTGTTAGGCACATGGCTGCTGTGCACCCTTACTCATACAGATGTATACAGTGTCTTTTTCAAAGCGGTTCCGGATTTTCTCTGATTTTTGGTACATCCTCAGGATTAGAGTAGTGTGAGTATTGCTCCTTAGTATGGAAATTGAAATTCAAAGTGATGAATTAGTTACTCAGTACCATAGAACCTTTTTAATACTAAAGTAGAAATTTAGATTTAAGCAGTGCTAGGTTAGATTTAGATGTAAAGTTTAGATTTCAAAAGATCTTGCCTTTGAAAAAATATACTTCTTCCTTTCTCCTATATTCTAGGCATTCTGGTTAGATTGGAGAAGAGCAGGTAAGGCACAGATTCTTGCCTCAGGGGCTTGTAGTTAGTAGCAGAGATTACTCAGTAGGAGCAGTAAGTGGTTTGCTGTACTGAAGGACCATGGAACTCAGATGTTTTGAGAAAGTGACAAATCTTGAAGGAATAGAGCAAGTCTGGTGAGGGGTGGGGAGAGAGATGTTTGGGCAAGCAAAACAACACTGATACTACTTGGGATTGGCTAGTTGGTCCATGTGCTGAGCGGGGCTGTAAGAAGGTGTAGGCTGTGAAGTCAGAGAAGTAGACAATGTGCCCTAAATTGAGAGATCTGAACTTAAGAAAAAAGATGGTAGTGGGGATTTTGGAGTACTAAGAAGGGACTTTAGGTACAGAATAACTTTAGTTGCCGGAATCTGATTGAGTCTTAGTGCTTATTAGCTTGGGATCACACTCAAATGGTTAAATATTTCTGAGCTGTTTCCCTCTTATGTATGATACAGACAACCTTTATTCCACAGGTAGTTAGGAGGACTAGAAAAAGAAGTGGAAAGATTAACACCAGACCTTTAAGTACTCTGTAATGAAAGATGAAGTAGAGATAGTTCCCAGCATATATTCCAAGCTCCTAGGTAGAAGTCAAAGCATTATGAGGTGACTCCTGTAGAGTGAGTATTAGAACATTCAACATTTCTCAAATAGCTTAAGACACAGCTTCTGTAATTTCACTTATCTTATGTGTATGTCTCTGTATGTGTGTGGGGGGTACCTGAAGAGGCCAGTCGAGGGCTGGGATCCTTGGTTCTGGAAGTACAGGTTGTGAGCTGCTTGATAGGGGTGCTGGGATCCAAACTCAGGTCCTCTGGAAGAACAGCAAGCAACCACTGAGCCATTTCTCGGTACTTAGAAGACTTAATGTGGCAGAACTTGAAAGAATGATGTTGTCTTTAAGGTCTGGTTGTCAGGTGATGAAGTTTCCAAAGGACAGACCATATGTGGAAAGTATTTTGTTTTTGTATTTTGTATATTCCCATTCCCCAACACCATGGCCCAGGAATTTTTATTTGAATACATGTATCTTATCATTTGCTAATATTTTAATCTTTTTTAATTTAATTAATAATTTATTTTAAATTTATTTAATTTAAATACTAATTTAATTATCATTTGCTAATATTTTAATCTTTTAAAATTTAATTAATTTTAATCTGTTTTATTTAGGCTTCTTTAATGTTAAATTAACTTAAAGAATGAAATAAAATATTACATGGATATAGTTTTGTAAAACATAACATCTTAACTTATGGTACTACAACAAAATACCATAGATTGGGCAACTTAAGTTATTTCTTATAGCTGAGAAGTTTCCAGATCAAGGTTCTGGCTTAAGGGTTCCTGATGAAGACCCCCTCCTGGCTTGCAGATGAAACATTCTCACCAAAGCCTTCTCCCTGCATATTTTGATAGCAAAGATTTAGAAACCCTTTGTTGTCTCTTTAAGGGTATGGTCTTGTAGGAAGAGGACCATGCCTTTATGACTTCATGGAATTTTAATTAATTCCTTCCTTCATATATAGCTATACTGAGAGACAAGATGTTTAGTCAACATATAGTAAATTTGCAGAGGTTTCTTAGTGACTTTGTGACTTAGTATTTTGTAAGAGTGAGTGAAGTTAGGTGTGCATTATAATATATGTATATTATATCTAGACCTGCAGGTATATGTGAATCATTTGAGTCCTTCTCTTGTTGACAGTTAACTAGAGAAGCTGTTTACAATGGAGATAACATTATAAAAATGTATTAGCCACTCTTAATAGTGTCTTAAAAGATTGGTTTATTTTATTTTATACACGTCACTGTTTTACTTCATTGTATGTTTGTATACCACATGATACAGTACTTGTGGAGAACAGAAGATAAGTGTTGGATTCCCTAGAACCAAAGGTACAGGTGGTTGTAAGCTACCATGTGGGTGTTGGGAGCTGAACCTGGGTTCTTTTGTAAGAGCAGCAGGCGTGCTTAACTACTTGGCATCAATGCAGCCCCTCTGGTAGTATCTAGAGCCTGTTTTATTTGCTTGAATTCTTTCTTCCCTAATTCTAGGTCCTAATATAGTTTGATTCCTTTAGGAAGTATCTCTAATTCAGTGGGGATTTATTAAAAGTATAATTTTAACTAATATGTTAAAGCCATACAGTTTTTAAAAGTGACTAAAATGAAGTGTCATATAATAGACTTTGGAACAAAGAAATCTGAACTGACTTTAGATTCTTTCTTAGTTGGTCTGTATTGCAGGGGTTGAAGAAGTACTTTCACCTGGTTTCCCAGAGTACTTATGTTGATATTCTTTCTCACAGGCCAGCCCTCCAGACCTCTATATTGAAAGATTTAATATAGCTCTGGGGCAGTATATGGGAGCATTACAGAGCATCGTGCCTCTTTTCATATATATGGTAAGTTAGAGCTCTGTCTCCCTTTCCCAAACCATGCAAGGTTAATTGTGTTCTGTTTTCATTTACTATATTTTGTAATTTCTGTTTCTATTCCTGAGTCAGATTACAAATGGGTGTGTTTATGAACTTGGAGTCTGATTACCACCTTATTCTTACAGCACATCTAAGTAGAATAAGCCAGAAATTGGAGGTGAGAAAGCTAGAAGGACATTTCTTCTCCATCCCTCCCACAATTTTCTTTTATTAAATTTATTCTTTAACAGTTTCATACATGTATATAGTACATTCTGCTTATGCTTTTCTCTGATCCTCTCTCTTCCTCAGTGCTGCTCCCCCCACCCCCATCCTCACAGATCCTATTCTTACATACTTGCTGAGAGGAGACCTTTATCCTGTCAGGATAGAGGACATTAGATAATGAAAGTTTAAACACCTTTATTCAGAAAAATACCCGAAACAAAAGTAGATGGAGAACATTGTAGGAAATTTGTAAAACAGTAGACACAGGTTTATTGTCTTTGATCATTAATTTTCTGGATTAATTAGAAAAAAGTCAGTAATACTATGTTTTTGTCTGGTATGAATTAGATAGTTCATAGAAAATATATAGCATAAAAAAGGAAAAATATATCAAATGCCATCATTAAATATAACTTAACATTACTTTTAAATTACTTTTTAAAAAGTGCTTGGAAATATTTTTGATGAATCTATAAAAGAAACAGACCTATAATTAAGTGTAGAAATGAATTGCTAAATTTGCCTTAAAAGACTCAAATTTTATGTATAAAATTTCTCAAATTCAGAAATAGATATAAACACTAAAAGAGTGTGTGTGTGTGTGTGTGTGTGTGTGTGTGTGTACACACACACACACACACACATATTTTAATAGCAGAAAATTGAACATATTTGTATTGTCATCAGTTGGGGATTGTTTTAACAATTTATGGAAAACAAGAAAATACACAGTTAATACAATGGCATGTTTCTATATTTTTGTGGAGAAGTCTCCTAGGCCCTAACATTGGGGTAAAAGTGCCAGGTACCAAGGTACAGCAGTAAGTACTCAACAGGGAGAGGAGTGGTTCCCATGCAAAGTGTTTCAAAACAAATGTACCATATCATTTTCTTTATAGAATGGGACCTATAAAGCTAAAACACACGATCAGCTCTGGAAGGCTTTTGACCCATTGGCATAGCTGTAGTTTTTAACCAAGTATGTACATCTTATTTTTAGTACCTCCCCCTCCTTTTTTAAAAAGGAAAATACTTCTGAACTAAGAGAGTGAGTGAAAAATTTGTTTTCATTCCCTTTGTGTTTTTACTCTTTGTCATTGAGCTAGCATTCAAAACATGAACACATTTAACGGTTTCAGATTTTTCTTTGTGTTTTCCTAATGAGGTGGATTTTGGTAAGAAAGAGAAAACTTGATTCAAAGTGACTCTAGTAAATAAGAAATGACAGTCTATCTTGTAACAGACCTTGAGAGTAGGCGGTTCCCAGAGATGTTGGAGTCAGGGTTTCTGTTTTTTTTATCCCTTGCTCTATACCATATAGTTATCTTTTATTAGATATAAATAAAGAACTTTTCCTTCAGTCACTGCTTGCTCTCAGCCTGATTAGGGTGTCTACCTCTGAGCAGAGACAGTATCTAGAATTTGGTACAGTGACCATTACTAAAGGGCATGTATACAGGGACTCTTCACTACCTGCCTGCCATAAACTTTAGTTGCTGAGGAGTGCCTTTCTCAAGTCTCCCAGCATTGCCTTTTGATGCTGGTGATGAGCTTGTTTTTGTTTTAAAGATTTATTTATGATGTATACAGTTTTCTGCCTGTGTGTATGCCTGAAGGCCAGAAGAGGGCATCAGATCTCATTATAAATGGTTATGAGCCACCACGTGATTGCTATGAATTGAATTCAGGACCTTTGGAAGAGCAGTTAGTGCTCTTAACCTCTGAGCCATCTCTCCTGCCCTGGTGATGAACCCTTAAAGTCATGGCACACAGTGTGGCTCTGTACTGTTTCCATATTGTTGTAAAGTTAATACTTGGATCTTCCAACCTCGTGCCAAAAAGACCTGTGACTAGGAATGGCTGGGTTTTGCTGTTTGCTGGGCTTTTTTTATTATTACTATTATTTTATTAATCAATACATTTATTCATTATTCCCTAAAGCAGTATTTAGTTCTCCTATTCATGGGAGTGATTGCATTCCCCTATTGATATATAAAAACTAACGTACTTTTTTTTTTCCAGAATAAGTTTTACATAGAAACTAAGCTTAACAGAGACTTAAAAGATGACCTTATAAAACTGTTTACGGAACATGTTGCAGAGAAGCACATTTACAGCCTAATGCGTAAGTATACTTTTACTTCCTATGGGGGTGAGATGGCACTAGCCATGGTCTCCTTTTTCCTTTCTCCCTTCCTTCTCCAGCTCACTCTTACTCTTTCCTTTCATCTGAGAACACTGTCTTCTAAACTCCAATATTGACATCTCTAGAGCCAGAGAGCAGGAAGTTGTTAAGTCTACCTCAGTCTAATAGAGACATGATTGAAACTGGCTTAGGCTTAATAGTCACCTACTGTTCTGGGCCACTTAGGCAGGTCATTTATTGGACAGTGTCTTGTACTTGGCCTGTTCTGTGTTGTCATTTCTTCCCTGAGCAGGAGTATGATTAGGAGGGTTACATGTCACCAGTGACTTCTGAAAGAGCACTGGGTGTCTGTGAAGACGAGCACAGGCTCTCTCTGGTTTCTACTGTTAGTCTAGTGTGGCTGCTATTCACCATGTTAGTAAGCTGCTAGCTTTCTGTGGATTAGCATTTGTAAAATATTTACTATGGCTGTTTAGATAGCTAATTACAATCCAGGTTCCAAGCTCAGTCAGTGGTTCCCAGTCCCTAGCTAACAATAGGTGGCATCATTTCCTCTTTAAGGGAGTTTCCCTTTCCTGAGTGTACTCCAGGCAAACCATCACTAGTTACTCAGCACCTTCAGAAGCTCATGTTTTGGTCAGTATTCAGCAAGGCATTCTTTAGTATTCTGTAACTAATGTGGATTGTAGTTTATATTTTCTTGAAGACTTTTAGTTGTAATTAATTGCTGCCACACAGAAGTTTTACTGAAATTTACAAAGTAATTGTTTTAAAGTTTGACCTCAAGCTCTTGTTTTCACTTTTGCTTTTAAATGAAGACAAGGATTTATGTATTGGGCCGGTTTACTTTTTTGCAAGCCACAGTTTTCACACAATAATGTAGATTCAGTTGATATCATACTCCCAGAGAGTCCAGAGTCCAAAATAGGAGAACCATAAGCTTGGATTATAACATACATTATTTTTAAGACTGGTCAGATACTTATATACGATTTTTTTTTTTTTTTTTTTTTTTTTTGGTTTTTCGAGACAGGGTTTCTCTGTGTAGTCCTAGCTGTCCTGGAACTCACTCTGTAGACCAGGCTGGCCTCGAACTCAGAAATCCACCTGCCTCTGCCTCCCAAGTGCTGGGATTAAAGGCATGTGCCACCACTGCCCGACTCTTATATACAATTTTTGTACATTAATTCTGAGATAGTCCATTTGTTTTGGTTTTGAGAGAAGGTCTTGCTCTATAACCCAGGCTGGCATGGAAGATTAAAAAATCCTTCTGCCTGAGCCTCCCAAGTGCTAGATAGTAGGGGTGTAGTACTACTGCACCAGCTTCTAGCCATTGGTTATAACATTGGATACTGACATTGTTTTTAGCTTTCTAAAGCACATTTTCTTTGTTAAAATCCCATAGAGAAATGCTACATCTGGTAGAAATATGTATTTCCTTTCTAAATATGTTTTTATACTGCTAATAATTTGGAAGTCAACTTTATTGGACACATGGGAAGAATATTGAAGAGACTATTGTACTTAGATTGGTTAAAAGTACTTCTTAGTCTGGACTTCTCATGAAATTGATATTTAAAGGCAAATATATCCTTTTTCCAGCAAATGGAAAAAAACCTTAAGTTTTTATAAGTTGGATAAAACTAAACTTAATAGATATTTATTGAACAATTACTAGGTATTATACTTATGGTGGAAGACACAAAGTGACTGCTAGTCCCAGGAGAAGAAGCCCTATAAATGTTTTAACAGTTGTACAGGTGATCATCACAAGGATTTTTAAACAGATAATACACACAGTTTACATGTAGCAGGACCTGTTCTAGATTCTTTACAAGTATTTAAAGTATTACATTTTATGATACTGTAGGATGGGTGGTCATTACCATAGAAATTGAGTCAGAGAGATAAAAATAAAGTCCAAACATTAGTGACTCAGGGTTTATGTCTTGGCTGTAGTGGCTACGATAAAGCAAGTGAGTGTACCCAGTCTCTGTAGTGTCTAAAGGTCTAAGCATTAGTTTCCTTCCTTTGGATTTTACACATGTGGACATGCTGCTATTCCATTTACTGCCATTTGGAAACTGACTTTAGCCAGCAGCATCTTAGTTTACTGTGCAGTCTGGAAGAGGCTTAGTGAGGCTGATGTGACCCAGCTGGGGCTTTCTATTGGTGGCTTACTGCACCAGCTTATGATTGAGGCATTAGTTTGGTTTTTAGTTTTCTCCAACAGTGAATGTTTCAAGATTCAGAAAGTAGCAACTTGGAAACTATAAATGTCTAAAGTCCTGGACTCAGAAAAAATTTCCTGCATTCTGTTGGATAAGCAGTCACAGAACCTAGGCTCCTAGGGATAGATCATGGTCTCTCATTTCTCAGTGGAGGTGTTTCAAACCAGTAGGGAGTACATATCTTACACTTAGTAAGCCAAGGCAAAATGATCTTGTGTGCCAAAACCAAATTGGTTCTCAGTGCCCTCATGTTCATGAATTAATGTTTTGTGAATATAATGGTTGAGTGTCATCACTGTAGATGAGGCTAGTTTTCTGTCAATGCTGTGCATGCTCATGTGTCCTTAGAAAATAAACTGACTTATGGTTTTGACTGGTAACAAAATTACTTTCCCTACAAATTATTTTTCACCTTGAATTAAACTGAAAGCATAGCTAGGAGGTTTTACATTAATTAAAGTGTTGCTTGGTGCTGTACTGAGCAGATGTGACAATCAATATGTAACAATTAGGTTGGTCATTTCCAGAGAAAGTATAAAGTGTTGAGTTTTGCAGTTAAAGATAGAGTTTACTTTGTAGAGTCAAATAACTGTACTTAAATTTTCTTAGCAGTTTACATTTTAGTTTTAGACCCTTGTAGTTTGGCACTTTTTGAATTCATGTAGTTTTAGTTTTCATTTCCAGACCAAATTACTAAAAGGATTCCTTGGACAATGAAGACAGTAAGATGGCTCAGTATGTCAGGTTGCTATAGAGTAAATGGAGAGAAGTGGCTCTTGCAAGTTGTCTTCTGACCTCCACACATGCAGTGTGGCATTGGTGCATGTGTGTGCACTACACACACACACACACACACACACATACACACACACAAATATACACAATATAAATAAATGTAATGAAAATTTAAAACAAGCCCTATGCAGCATCAAAGCACCAAGGAACATTTGAAACATCAGAGGAGCTCAAGACCCACCAAAAAACTTAAGACTTTAGTGTCATAACAGAGAGAGAGATTAGGATTAGACATCTACCCCTAGGCTTAACACCCTATGATTGATGTACATCTGTGAGTAACAGTCTTGTTGAAGGACACTGCTCTTTAATACATGGCTTTCAGAAGAAACCGGTTACTAAGATGACACTTCCTTAGTACCAGTCCATGTTTGAAGGAGGAGCATGTACAGGGGTCATAGGAGTACAAGTCTTACAGCCTTTCTGCCATCACTAGCTCTGTGATTTTAGATAGGGGTGTGTGTGTGTGTCTATGTGTCTGTCTCTGTGTGTGTGTGTGTGTGTGTATGTTGTGTTGGGGGTGCTGCTCATCTAGTTTGCAAACAAAGATGACAAAGGCCAGCCCTTACTGGGTTTGGTAACCACCACCCCACCCCACCCCCAAACACACACTCATTGCATCCTCAGCAAGTCTCAGTTCCTTAGGGGGAAAAGAGCTGGAGAATCCTTTAAATTTAAATACTTTATCCAAAGAGTTTCGGGAAGAAGGGATGTTAGCAAATTACTAAAATACCTTATCAACTCTTAATAATCTTTACAAGTTGGAGGTTTTATTTTGCTTTATTGAGATGGAGTCTCTTGTAGCGCAGGCTGGCCCGAAACTCTTAAAGATAACCTTGAACTTCTGATCTTCCTTTCACCTTCCTGGTTTGTGTGGTATTGGGGATCAAACCCAGGACTTTGTGCATGATAGGTAGGTAGGTAGACACTACCAAACTGAGCTACATCCCAGCTTCTAGTAATATTTATTCTTGAATATAATTATTTACAGTTAGTTCATCCCAAATAGTTTATACCCATTTCATAAGTCCACATGTGTCTTTACAATTTGCCATTTCTTCATAGCTGTCAGGTTGACATAGAAATTATGGTAGGGTTTGTTGGCAGAGATTAGGACTTAGCCACAGTTTGTGTATGTAGTTGAGCATGAAGGTCTCAGGCATTGGTCAAAAAAATAGGATCAAATGTGCACTTACATTTGGGGTGCATGCTGAATACGTAAGGCTTTCAGAATATAGAAATTCATTTAGAAATTTAGTTTTTAAACATTATATTTTAGAGTATCGTGATTTGTAAGTTTCCATTTATCATCTTTAAAATTTGTCATTCAAAATTAAATTTCTTATCTGTGGATGATGAGATGGGAAGAATAAGCAAAGCAGCCTGTGACCTTCATTAGTAAATCCCATGGAAGTTCCGATGTCTGAAGTTATCAAATCCTTGAAGGAAGAAGATGCTTCCATTTTTAAAACACATGGATAAAGGAAAACAATTAAGTACAAATCTGGTTTATATAAAACTCCACTATTTAATTTTCTTCTTCCTTTCTTTTTTTTCCCCCCTCTTTTGGTTTGAATAGTAAGATAGTGGGTGGTTTTTTTTTTTTTTTTTTTTTTTTTTTGTCTTTTGCTTTTTTTTTTTAAATCTTTGAGAGAGAATTTAAAAATTAACTGTTTTAGGGCAGTAACACTTGCTGTGTCCAATAAATAGTTATTAATGTCTGTTAATGATACAATCTAGAAGTATTATTGAAGTGATTACTTGTTTTAAAAATGGAGGAAATGTAGGTAATATAAAAGAAAGCTGACTCTTTGTTCACAGTCAGAAGTCAGGGATAGCTTCATTGTTGCCACAGTTAGAAAAGTAGAAAAGGTGAATTGTCATCTTCTCTGGCCTTTTGTGTACGAAGGGTTTTTGCAAGAAGATGGGAGCTATGACATTTGCAAAAGTGGGCTTTGATACGGTTAATAAAATTGCTCTTGGTTGAGTATCCCTAATCTGCAAATCCAGAATGCTCAGAAATCTATAATTTACTTTGTTTTTGAAAGGGAGGGGATCTAGTATGTAGTTATGGCTGACCTCTAACTCAGAGAGATCTGCCTGCTTCTGCCTCCTGAGAGCCAGGATTAAAGGCATATACTACCATTTCCAACTGAAATCTGTAGTTCTTTTAGCATGACAGAAATTGGAGTATTTCAGAATTGTTGCATTTAGGGATGCTCATGGCTTGTGACCCAAGCATTTTAGATGAGAGTGACTTGAAGAAAGGGTCAAAGGCACATTGCCTCTTGATGAGTGCCCTAGAGCTGTTGCTTTAGAAGGCTTCACTTCTCTCAGACTTCTCTCTTCTCACTGCTTCGCTTAACACTGCTGCAGCAAACCAGTGCTGTGCTGAAGGCTTGTGTAATCTTTGTGTATAAGCTCTCGCTCTGTCTTGTGCTGCTCTTTTCTTGTAGTATTTACTCGTTCAGCCTTAGAAATACTAATAGAACTTTTACTGTTAGCAAGTGTTACATGCTTTTTTCTTCTTTTATTCTTTTTCATTTGTGTTTTTTTCTTTTTTTCTCTTCTTTTTTTTCCTTTTTTCTTTCTTTCTTTCTTTCTTTTTTTTTTTTTTTTTTTTTTTTTTTTTTTTTTTTTTTTTTTTTTTTTTTTTTTTTTTTTTACCTGTTTTTTCTTCTTATTCCAGCTTTACTTTTAGAAGCCCAGTCAACACCATTTCAGGTCACACCTTCAACTATGGCAAATATTGTGAAAGGCCTGTACACTCTCAGACCAGGTAAACACCTGTCATTTCTGTTGGGATTGGGCTTGTGTTTCTATTTATTACAGCCTTATCCAAGAGGGCCGTTGTCTTTACATGCTTCATGAGGCTAAATGACAATTGGGGTTACAGTAGCAAAAATCCTGGAACTCAAATCAGAGTGAAATGTTGGTTTAGGACTCACATGGAACTATTTTCTAACAGTAAAAAGCAGCTGCTTTGGTTTTTGTAGCACCTTGAGAGAGATCCACAAAATAATTGTTTGGATACATTTACTGGGTGTGGTCGTGACACTCGAAAGCACCATTGTTTGTGATGCTGAGGCAGGAGTGTAGTGAGTCTAAGGCCAGCCTGAATGCTGCATACCTAGACTGTTGGAGAACAAAGCAAGAATAATGAATCTTGTGCTTGGTCTTAGTTTTTTGTCTTTGTTGTTACACAGTGTCTCCTTCATTTCACACTGTAAATATGCATAGGAATACACACTTAAATTTCATTTTCTAGTCCATTACATACTGGCAAGGGATCTTGATGAAGGGAGCATATGTAAACAGTGCTTTTTATTGACAAGCAAGGCCTGTAAATGACCTTAGTGTGCCTATTTCATAGTAAATGTACGATTAGATACAAAGCAATCCAAAGAGCCCAATAGTTGTCTTCCTGTTACCTAGCCATTTACGACATGACCATAGGGAAGTTTTAGAAATCTCAGGGCAAAACATTGTCCTGAAGTCAGTAAACACAAAGGATGCTTTTTTTGTTTGTTTGTTTGTTTTTTTAAAAAAAGAAAACCAACTAAAATAACAGAAATTAATGTTCTGTGAAATTTTGATATCTAGAGATTCAAAGAAATAAAATGTGAATGAGGTGTGTTCATCAGTAGTAATACCAATGATCAGCATTTTTAGCTGTAGTTACTCACCACTTGAATTTAATGATTATTTTAATGAACTCATAACTGATGCTGATTAATTGAAAATTTGGCTTGCTAAAATAAGAACCAAGTGAAACTGGTATTAAGGAAGTAGATTCAAGAAACAGTCTTTCTAAGGCCACTATAAAATGGTCAGTGACATACAGAGTGTTCTTGTTTATATAACTTTGGCTTTGGTCTTAAGTACTATTCTTTGTTACTTTTAACAAATCATTTGTATAAAATAATTGTATGTTACAAAAATATTTTATTACATGTTTTAGGAAGCTAATATTTTTCTTCTAGTTTTTCTAATATATGAATTTCATTTTTACAGTGTTATTAAAATTCCTCATGAATGGTTTTTTTTTGTATACTAGGTTATGAATGATGTTTTTCTTGTATGTTAGAAGTCTTCCCTGTATAATATGACAAAATCTGCCTTTTAAGGAGGCAGGCTTATTAGCCATGGCCTTTTACACATGCAGCAAAATTGTAGAATAAAGCTGTTATCACTGTGGGTGCCTGTTTATCTAAATGCTATTTTATCCAGGTTGGGCTCTTGTAATAGGATTTATACTCCTTGTGAGGAAAATTCTGTTTGAGAATTGTTCATTTTAAAAGGTGACTTTTATCACAGACTCACCTTTTGCTGCCCTAGGCACTTTCAGAGATATTATTAAACATGCTTTGACATTTCCATGTCTTGGCAGTACCCATTATGTTCCTAGTCTAGTAAAATTCTAGGCACCTGACAGATAAAGGTTGGAATATTTCAAAGCTGAATTTTAAATGTAGACGTGTCTTCTGTTACAGGTGTCCTCGATAATGTTAGCCTTTCTGTGTTACATTGGAGTCACTTGGGAGGTTTTCAACCTTAGATTCCTGTCCTGACCACTGGCAATTTGGAGGACTTAGCTTTATTGCTAAGTTTTCATCAGAGTTTTTAGAAACTCAACTAGAACCAGCTTCAGCCATCTTACCCTGCTTCTTTTTATCTACTATACACACATTTGTTTTATCTTTATTTTAATGACTAGAAGTCACACCAGCTGGAAGATTTGGCTTCTGTGCCTCAGATGATGATTGGCTAGTCATGACCCAGAACACCCTAATGGCTTTCTAAAACCACATGCCAGAGAGGCACACCACTGAGAGCTTTTGCCATGATGCTGTGCCAGGGAGGTGTAGGCTGGCTTGCTCCACTCCCTACACTGCATGTTTCCTTTAATTTAGCTCTTTTCTAGTTGGACTTTTTTTTTTTTTTTTTTTCTTCTACTTTATAACTTGCCATTGGCCCACCACTATATAGCATCTGTGGCCATTTCAGATTGCAGCTTTTCAAGTGGGCTTATGGGCTAACAGAGCATTGGTATGCTTGTGGTTTTTCAGTATAAATAGCCACACTGTTTACAGAGGAATCTTGAAAGCCTTAACCTGAGCTGCTTGGAAAAGGCTGAACAGTGTTCATGGAAAAACCCCAGTCAGAAAGGCAAGGCCTTCCCTGAGTGGAAGATCAATGTGCATGTATACTTTACCTTGCAAAATAAAATTTAATATTTACAAGCCTATTTAATTCTCTGTGTTTTTTTTTTCTTCAAATAATCCATTACTGCTTTTACTTATTCCTGAACCTGACATTTTTGTCATGTCTGTTGAAAAATATATTCCTATGACCTCTCCTTGCCTTTTTATTTTCTATAGATTATTCTTTTGGTCTCTTGATAGGCATGCAATTTTCTTTACCTTTACTGTTTTGCTCCCTCTCCCACATGGGGTTGTAATTCAACCAGGATTGAGATTTTTATTTCCAAGGCATCCACTGGTTCTCTGCCTCCTTGCCCTCTGAAGTGTGTTCTGGGCTGCTTTGTTGTTTTGATTAGCATGCTTCTAGAGCTGGGGTTGCCTGCCGTCAGGCTGCTCCTCTCCATGTCCTCTTCCACTTGGAATTGCCTAGTCATCTCATTTGTGTTTTCCTACATCTTTACAATTTTTTAAAATAATATTTACTAAAAAGTTACAGATTTAATTTTCTTAAAACAATAATGTAAAAATGTACATTTTCTTTATAATTTTAGATATAATTTTGTATAATATATACAAAAATACATATTTTTATATGTTCACCAAAACAGGATTACACTAGGTTTTATTATTTGGTTTGATTCATTTTTTTGTTATTTAAGAAACTTGTTTTATTTAAATTATTATTTCCTTGATGAATCATTTGTTTTCCTTGACAGAATGGGTTCAAATGGCTCCGACATTGTTTTCTAAGTTTATTCCAAACATTCTGCCTCCAGCTGTGGAATCTGAACTTTCTGAGTATGCTGCCCAAGATCAAAAGCTTCAAAGAGAACTTATACAGAACGGTTTTACCAGGCAAGTTGGCTTTTCCTTAGTGACGACTTCCCATTTCTCTAGGCTTGTAGCCTGGCCTGGCATGCTGCTGAGCATCTTGGCCGAGGAGCCGCTGAAAGCTGGGGCTGCAGGCCTGTACTGTGGGAGAAGCTGCTCATTTCCGTGTGCATTTGAAGAATGGGCAGTTAGATGGACAAGGCTCTTCCAGCTTGGAGTTTTTCACATTAATCCTGAGCACAACAAAAACAGTATTAAGACATTACAGTGAATTACTATGCATTTCTCCACTAAACTACCTTTCGTGTTTTCTCTAAATCTAAATGTTCTTTTAAAGTAGACTATCTCTTAATAAATGCTCAGAAAATTTGCTTCCCTTGCTTTTGGTGTATATGTTTTATTTTTTAAAAATGTTTGCAGTTCCTTATTGTGCCCATACCTTAGAAAAAGCTGGAAAAGTACAGGTTTTTTTTTCTTTTTTGTTTTTAATATTTTTAAATTAAAATGAATTAATAGAAAAGCCAGGAAATCAGTCATTCAAAGATACACTAGTAATTTTCATATTTTAATGTTTAGCTATCTCACCTATCTTCTGGTATTTGAATACCTGATATTGAGGAAATTCATGAAAAAGACAGGGATGAATATTCTTCTAAATAATTCTGAGGTCAAACTGAATTTCAGGAGAACAAAAAAACCAGAAAAACAACACTACACCCCCCCAAAACAAAACAAAACAAAAAAACCAAACCAAACATCCTTTACCAGGGTTGCTTACTTAATCTGTTTTAGATTAAGAAAGGGAGTTCTGTTATTGTTGTTTGATATTCTTTGTTGGTCCACAGATTAGACTTTATTTTATTTTTTTGTCTTGGTAACATCTTGTTGTCATGAGGTAGTAGAGGCACTGAGAAGTCTACTGGCCATTCACTTCCCTCTGTAACAGCTTATGCCAGGAATGTCATTGCAGAGGGGTGGTGCTTCAAATGGGAGTAGATGGCTTTTCTCTTTGAGATTGAGGAAACATGTATCTCCTGATATTATTAAATAGAGTGTTTATGCATAGAGTAAAGCCATTAATGCTATATTTTTGACAATTTCATGGGTGTCTTTAATGCATCTTAATCATAGCCATCTCCCCATTATCTGACATACTTCTCAGTATATCTCCCTTCCAACTTCATCTTTTGCCTTTTTGTTTTGTTTTAATAGCTCAGAATCCAATTAGTGCTGTCCATGTGTACATAGGGGTAGGGTTACCTCCTGGGGTATGGACAATCTGCCAGCAGCACCCAGCCCCCAACCATCCCAAAAATGACTTAGCATCCATTGACTGCCTCAGCTAGAGGCAGAGCCTCTGGAATTTCTCCTTCCCATATTCATCTTTTTCCTTTTTTAGTATTTATTTATTTAATGTACATGAGTAACACTGTAGTTGTCCTCAGACACACCAGAAAAGGGCATCGGGCCCTATTACAGAGTTGTGAGCCACCATGTGGTTGCTGGGACTTGAACTCAGGACCTCTAGAAGAGCAGTCAGTGCTCTTAACTGCTGAGCCATCTCTCCAGCACTCTCATATTCATCTTTAAGTAATATAAGAATAAACAGTAATTTTTATTTCTACTTATTGTCTACCTCAACTGATTAAGTAACCATTATTATTAGATTTTTTTTATTCTAGTGTTTTTTAAAATTATAGATACAAGGAAACATTTAATCATTCCCTTAAATTTATTCTCCCCCCCCAAGTATTCTACTGTGTGTCAATTTAGACTATTAGACATTTTACTTACTTAACAAGATACTTAAGTAGACCCCAAGTAGTATTTTGAAAATACAGACAAACAGAGCTGCAGTGGAGAAGCAAAAATATGCCTTATTCAGTGCTTGCTGGATATGTATCTCAGAAATAACTTGGCTAGGTCAAGGGTAGATACACCTGGAAATGTGATTAATGCTGCCATCTTGCATATGTTCTTCACGGCCACTACTGAGTCCTTGAGGTTCATCCAGATGCATCTCCTAGCCCCATCTTGGAGACTAGAACAAGTGAACAGTGTGTGGAGCTGCTGGGTATATGGCTCTGTCAGACTGGGGTTGGAAAGAGATGAGTAGCTGACTGACACCATCAGACAGTATTTATTTTGCTGTAAAAGGACCATTGTAGTATTGTGCTGCCAAGGCCAACAGGGTCAGGGAACTGTCTTAGATTTTGCTGTAAATTAGAATTTTTATTACTCATCATGGGATTCTTGAAAGCTGTTTTAAAGAAACTAGGTAGTATTCCAAGATGTAGTAAAATTGAAATGTCTATATCACAGACTTAATCGAGTCACTTTTATAGTTAACACCCTATTTATTGTACATCTATTGCAGGACTTAGCTGACCTGCCAGCATTTCAATAATGACACAGAGGCTTCTTCTAATATAGTTGAAGTGTATGGCCTTATACTAAGGCAGTCTCCCAGCTACTGTGTAAACTTAACCTGACTATTCTAGCAGTATGACAATACCAGAAATCTCTTAGGTTGCCTTTAGGCAATGAGGAACTGTCTAACCTTCATGTTTTGGGAAGGTGGGGAAGGACCATATAGAAATGACAATACCAAAATAGTGCCCACACTTAGTTCTCTACCCTTATAGTAATCAACAATTGAAAAAACAGTCACACCATAAGACAGTGTAAGGAAGGTCACCCCAACACACATTTACTGTGAGGATTAAACTCTGCCTTATAAATAGTTCTCACAGGTTCTTTGAACAGAATAGGCCCTGTCGAAGCTAACCTCCTAGGACTCATTCTTTAGGCTTGCTTAACCAAGAAAGGACTATCATGAAAGGACTGCCATGCTCAGCCTCTGTAGAAAGCCTCTCTGCTTGTGTCATGGACCTTCTATGTCACTGTAATGTTCTTGTTAGTCATTAGTTAGCCAGGATTATTTTAGAGAAAAGTTATGTTCACTAATGTGAAAGGGGAGAGAAACTCAAAACATACAGACTGTCAAATAACACGCTTATTGCTTATTTGTAAGTTTTATTTCACCAGTGTTCGAAGCTCTGTATTTTGTGTCAAAATCTTTGAAATGTTTTTACATAATGTGCATATGTCTTCAGATCTATCCTCTGTAGTGGATCTTTAGATGTATGGAAATACAAAAAAGACTAGAATAGGCATAGTAAGCTAAAAGCATTATAGCCTTTCTCTTTTGTGACAACTGAATTGGCTGAGGAGGGGAAACAGGTTGGTGTCTGTTGTCAGAAATTACCTTGTGGAGATTAAACTTACTGAGAAACAGAAAACACGGGGCCTGGGATAGAGCATACCATTAAGGCTAGTTCTGAGTCCTGACAAACATCTCACAAATAAAATACTCCATCTGAGAAGAGGTGTTCTTGGTTTCTAGAGTACAGTAAAACCTTGTAAAGATAGTGCCGTGTTTTGAGTCCAGATGGTGGCCCCTGATTGTGGGCTTTTTCGTTTCATAGCAGAAGATATTGTACAGCTGGCAGACTTCACAAATCAGGTATTATCTTTGGCATCTTCATCAGTTACTTTGTTCTGCCTGCTGTTTTCACAATCTGCATTTCAGCCTGTTTCTTACCCATCTTCTATTTTTTTTAACTAGTGAAAAGGTAGGAATAGATGCTTTGTTTAGAAGTAGAGGTTCCAGACACAAAGTTGTGCATTTTGGGTTTTAATCAGCATTATGACCATGTAAGTTGCTTGTCTGGCTTTGTAGGTCACAAAGTTGGATATCTTTTTAGGCTGTTCAGGGCTATTTCTGGAAATCACTATGGAAATTTTTGTAGATGCTCAGTGTAAAGAATCCCATACTTGTCAGTCATGTGATAGAGTTTCCCTGCCAGCCATCAAGGATCCTTAGCCTAGCAAGAGACGTCTGTCCTGGTGTGAGCGAAGGAAAGAGTGAACTTAGAATATCTGGAAAATTATTTAAAATTATCATTGGTGTAGTAATCAAATACTGTTTTCTTGTTTGATAATTGAAGTGTGGGATACTCAGGTCAGCATTTTAATAATCATCTGAGATTGTGAATTATTGACTAATTTGTTAATTCTCTTATGTGCTAGACACTGAGGTAGCAGGGTAGTCAAGAAGGCAAAGTCCTCAGTTTGGTGTACTTACTACGTTCTACTGCTGGCAAACAAATAATAAACTTGCAAAAACATATTATTTCAAGTAAAAAAAATAAGTGCTGTGAAGAGATTTAGAGAATGAAGTAGAGTTGGAGTTATCAGTGATGTGGTATTGGCCTTCAAGAGAATAACTGAGCTGAGAAAGAGACAGCTATGTGACTGTGGCAAACAGAAAAAGATCACCAGCTCCACAGAAAGCTGGAAAATGAGATGGGAGAGACAGACCAGAACCATGACACTGGACTGGGAAATGAATTGGAATTGATTTTGAACTAATGGAAAGCTCTGATAAGTTTTAATCAGAAGTGCAGACTATCTTATTTATATCTTTATATATGCTCATTGTTGCTCTTATCAAGAATAATAGCAAGCCTGAAGACAGTTTGGGGATAGAGCTGAACACACATTGTACTGTGGATATGATAAATTTTCATTATGTGTTTAATGATGAAGATGCTGGACCTTCAGATCTCAGAAATCAGAGCTGCCTATAAATCTGAGAGCCACAGAGCTGGTATGGTCTGCATCTTAGAAAAGAGGGAAGAATGTATATGAAGAAGGAAAAGTACCTGTGACAGTATTCAGCAGAGCCAACAACAATGGGTAGAAGAAACCTCAGAAGACGCTAAAAAATGGGTTCAGGAAAGATGGGATGAGTTGTACCCTTGGTTGATTGAAAAGCAACTGGTGCCATTACTACTTATTGCTTAAGCATTGGAGTCTGGGAAGCCAGAAGTGTGATTCGTGGGAGACTTGTGGCCCATTCACAACCATTCTTTTTTTTTTTTTTTTTTAAATATGAGCACACTTTAGCTGACTTCAGACGCACCAGAAGAGGGCATTGGATTCCATTACAGATGGTTGCTGGGAATTGAACTCAGGACCTCTGGAAGAGCAGCCAACTGTAGTGCAGATCTTGACTGCCACTAGGCTGGGTATTATATCTGAAGATTTGTGTACTCTACCACAAAGGTCTTCAAACATAGATTAGGACTTCCAAAGGCTTTGAGACTATGAAAAATCTCAGTTTGGGGCTTGAGGGGATGATTTTTAACTTCTGCTTGATATTTAAAGTTTTGCTAGTTCATGCAGGTTACTAGGGATGTTAGCAGAATCCTGAGTTGTTTTCAAAATATGTTAGTTTGCGCCTGTTTCTAGTACTCAGTGCAAACCATCTTTATAGATGATCCTTCACCTAATAAATTTCTGTATTTAACAGACTATACATACGCACGCACACACACACACCCTTGAGCTAAGAATACTCAGGGTAAAAGACTCAGCTGATGTTCAGTGTATTTAAAGGGGGTTAGAACCATAAGCATTTGCTGTTTGTACTATCACGTACATCAGTTTATTTCTGCTGGGTTTGTGTGTAAAGAAACCAGTTAGTTTTGTTGACTGCTTTCTCTTTTCTTGTCCCTAGAGGTGACCAGTCCCGGAAGAGAGCTGGAGATGAGTTAGCTTATAGTAAGTGATAATGCTTTTCCTATTTTGATAGGTTCGTGATGTGGGCCAGCTTCTGGGAATGAGTATGGAGACCATGTGGGTAGGGTATAGTCTAGATGGCACAGCTTGGCATGTGGAGTTAAGGTCATTCGAACCTTGGGCTTAAGCAGGTGCCAAGAGACTACCCAGATTCTTTATCATACTCAGGCTAAGGTAGTGACCCATGATCAGTTACTGGCGATATTGGTTCATTTTCACTTCTCTCAGAACTGTGTTGTTTTTCAAAAATTTTAAAATAAACACACTAGGGGATAGAGATCAGGAGGAAAATGGACTTGCATGTGCAGAGTGCTCTCTGTCCCTCACAGTTTTTCTTCTTCTGACTTTTTTTCAGACAGTCCATCCGCGTGTGCAAGTTCCAGGGGGTATAGATAGTGACTGTTGAACTAAGTTTCTCCCGAGAGAAGACACACTGGAGCTATAGAAACTGTTGTGGGCACAGTGGGGCCTGCACCACTCAGGAGCTCTGTCAAAGGCTGTTCTCAGAGAGGATACCGGACTTCTTTCTTTGATTTTTCAGTTTTTAAAAGCAAGAACTAACAAAAAACAATTGCTGCTAAACTGGGGGGTGATTTTGAAATGGGACAATCTTTTAATCTACAGAGCAAGTATCTTGGAGAGTGGCTGTTGCTAAAGTGAAGCTCAACATTTGAATCAGCTTCCTCCAGAAATACAAGAACCGAAAGATTTTTTCTTTTTTTTTTTTTTAAAAAGCACTCGTCTTGTTCATTTGTGGACTTGGAACATGGTGTCTCATGTCAAGATATCTTTGCTTTAAAACCAAGCAGATGTTACAATACAGTGTTTTCATCAATGCCCCAAACAATCTGTTTTAAATTCAGATTGGTCTATGTTTAGCGATTAGTCTTGTGGAGGAAAATGCTAACAACTGCTTTCACTATTACTTTCCCTGTCAATTCCCGTTTTCAACTGTGTGCCTTGAGCTTTGTGCACTTTGCAGCTATGTGACCATATCATCAATCTCACAATGCTTCCTGGAGAAGTTGATATCTCAAACTGACCCACCAAAGCCTCTGGTATGGCTTTGTGCTTGTAGCAGAACCGGATTGAGAAAATGGAAGCACTTGAGGCTGGTCAGAATTCACCCTGCTGTTCAGCTCTCACGGGGACCAACTCTTACTGAGTGGTTTCCATTCTGCTATCCCCCTCACCTGATCTCAGCCTCCAGTTGGGTGGAGCCCTGGTTTGGGGCTATGATACTGTAGAGATTGCCCAACAGTGGGGGTTGCTCCCTGGGTCCCCCTCTGGATGAATAGTTTTTAAAGTCAAATATGGTGAATAGTTCTTGGTCCATCTCATTTTAATGTGGGTGTATTTAATATGTATAAAAGGTCAACTCCACCCTGCATCTTGTAAGCATCATGTTTGATATTGGAGTGCAATAGGGAGAGTTTGCACTTATTTGAAGCTCCTTTCAGCTGTGGTAAAGCTGTATTACCCGTTTCACTACACCAACAGTGCTCTCTAGTTCTTCACAAAAGTCTGAAGCTTATCTAGTTGTGTTTCAATAATAAACAAAACTAGACATGGCAAGGAGAAAGTATTTTTCTTCTCAATTTTGCTTGAATGTGAAGTGAGTATTGGCTTTGTGCTACCAGGCTCCATCTGACAGTGATGCTGACCATTCAGAGAATTCCCCCCCAAGCTACTGCTACCAACTCAGTGGGCAGTAGTAGAGTTAGAAATGGAACACCAGGGACAAAAACATTACCTGGTAGCAGTCCTGGTTTGTAAACAATGTTCCAGGGAAGGAATAGTTAAGAGCTGACAGCTTGATTCTTTCAGGTCTGTAGTTGGTAGGGTTTATGGGGGGGTTTAATTGACTTCATTCCATTTGAGTTATACTGAAGAACCCTGAGTAGGCACAAGTGGACTCTTATATGGCCTGTACAGCTTTTTCTAATCTAATGTCGAGGGAAAAATTTTCATTTTATCAAAAAGCCCAGTTTACTTTTTTGACGGAATGCTCACCACAAAGTTGTAAATATCATTTGGAACTAGTTTCTTCTACACAGCTTTAATATTTTTGACAATAGTAAAGTTGGAACATTTCTTGAAACATAATAGGTTAGTGGTTCCGTGTCTTAATTATACCTTCTTCCTCCTCCCCTGGGAGAGAGTCTTCTTTTTCTCCAAAAGAACTTTCCCTATATAAAAGCATTATATTAACTAAATTGGCATTAAAGTGGGTGCTTTTGTGTTAGTAAATTAATGGAGAAATAGTCATACTAATTCTGTGTTAGCACAAAATGGGCAGGGAAAAGCCTGTGAAATTCTCATTCTCTGAGTCAAAGCTGGGTACCATGTGCTGGTACTGAAAGTCTTGGGGAAAGTGAGTATGCTCCTGTTAGATGTGCCCTGGTGGTTAAGCAAGGCTAGTTTTGTAAAACTTCAGTTGAAATTGACACTTCTTGTTAGTTGAAATCTTTACAGAAGTCTTAGTTTCCAACTATGAGGAAATAAAATCTGTTCTCTCTCATTTTGTATTTCCTGAAAATATTTTCTTTTAATGTGTACTTTTGTTCTTACCAGTATAATTTTTCTGCCCCTTCTGAAAACTGCTTTCTCAATCAGATCCTTAAAGGTCAAATTGTGTAGATCAGTTAGTCACTGTAATACAGTTGATTTGGCTAAATAGCTAGTGTGTACATTTGCCTGAAAGTAGACCTTTAAAAAAACTAAAAGCCAGGAGAGTCATCTTCAAGTAATGGTTTGAAAAAGCAAACATGATGGTGTTGAGAGACAGTGCTCATTTTAAAGGTTGGTCTTACACTTGAGTAACCACATTATCTGGTGACCTGCAGTCGTAACTGCAATCTGACCTGACAGGAATTATTTTCTTGGGGCCAGAAAGTAAAATTCAGTGGTCTGACTTGCCTAATAGTTCTGCGCAGGGTTAGTAAGAAGAAATTCTCACATACATGCACAATTAGTAATGATTGTTCATTACTAAAATTTCTCAAAGTCTTTTATTACAAGTCACTTATTCCTCTTTTTGCTAGAGTGAAGTTGGTTTGTGTGTAAGTGAGACTGCAGAAGAATGAATGTCCCTGGTCATGACACTGTGTGTCTCCAGTGCTCAGACCTGTGTCTCCTGCCCCCTTGTTTACTTTTAAGTTGCAAATTTGCACACATGAATGATTCCTCAGGAACAGTTTGCACACTGCTCACCTCAATATACTTTGTATAGACCAAACAGCATCAAAGGTTATCGGCACAAGAGGGTTCATACACCTACTATCTGAGGCCATGGTTTCTGCAGGTAATAGGAAGAAGAGCACACAGTGTTTGTTTAAATGACCTCCCAGTTCTCCCTATACCAGAGTAAGAAACCTTTCAGATTTGTTGGTGTATTGGGGCTGTGGGATTTTTTGTTTGTTTGGCTGTTTTTTGTTTTTTTTATTTTCTGTTTCCCCTCTTTCACAGTAATTATTTCCATGGTCAGGATGCAAGAGAATTACCCTTGAGCTAACATTCAACTGTTTTATTAAGCAGCTATCATTAAACTAAACATTATTCAACGAATGTGCACTAACCTGAGATAATAAACAACTAAAAAACAAAAACCGTACATTAGCTATCCATCTGTTAATGTTCTTTTTTTTTTTTTTTTTTTTAAATTTTTTTCTTTTACTGGATATTTTCTCTATTTACATTTAAAATGTTATCCCCTTTCCCGATTTTCCCTCCAGAACCCCTGTATCCTATTCCCCCTCCCCCTGCTTCTATGAGGGTACTCACCCACCCACTCCCACCTCCACACCCTGGCATTCCCCTACACTGGGGCATCCAGCCTTCACAGGACCAAGGGCCTCTCCTCCCATTGATGCCAGACATTCCACCCTCTGCTACATAAGTGTCTTGAGCCATGGGTCGCTCTCTGTGTACTCTTTGGTTGGTGGTTTAGTCCCTGGAAGCTCTGGGGATCTGGTTGGTTGATATTGTTGTTCTTCCTATGGGGTTGCAAACCCCTTCAGTCCTTTGACTCCTTCATTGGGGGTCCCTGTACTCAGTCCAATGGTTGACTGCAAGCATCTGAATCTGTATTTGTCAGGCTCTGACAGAGCCTTTTAGGAGACAGCTGTATCAGGCTCCTGTCAGCAAGCAAGCACTTTCTGGCATCTGCAACAGTGTCTGGGTTTGGTGTCTGTATATGGGATGGATCCCCAGGTGGAGCAGTCTCTGGATGGCCTTTCCTTCAGTCTCTGCTCCACACTTTGTCTCCATATTTCCTCCCATGAGTATTTTGTTCCCCCTTCTAAGAAGGACTGAAGCATCCACACTTTGGTCTTCCTTCTTCTTGAGCTTGATATGGTCTGTGAATTGTATCTTGGGTATTCTGAGCTTTTGGGCTAATGTCCACTTATCAGTGAGTGCATACCAAGTGTGTTCTTTTGTGATTTGGTTACCTCAGGATGATATTTTCTAGTTCCATCCATTTGCCTAAGAATGTCATGAAGTCACTGTTTTTACTTTTTTTTTTTTTTTTTTGGTTTTGGTTTTTTGAGACAGGGTTTCTCGTGTAGCCCTGGCTGTCCTGGAACTCACTCTGTAGACCAGGCTGGCCTCGAACTCAGAAATCCACCTGCCTCTGCCTCCCAAGTGCTGGGATTAAAGGCGTGCGCCACCACTGCCTGGCGAAGTCATTGTTTTTAATAGCTGAGTAGTACTCTATTGTGTAAATGTACCACATTTTCTGTATCCATTCCTCTGTTGAAGGACATCTGGGTTCTTTCCAGCTTCTGGCTATTGTAAATAAGGCTGCTATGAACATAGTGGTGCATGTGTCCTTGTTATATGTTGAAGTGTCTTTTGGGTATATGCCCAGGAGTGCCTCAGGTATACTATGTCCAATTTTCTGAGGAACTGCTTTTATCCAAGTGTAGGTCTTTCAGGCGGATGTTAAAATTCAAAGTTGGAATGTGACACCCTTAACTGACATCTGAAAGAAGTATCGACCTTTTCTGTTGATTACTGTTTTTACTAATACTGTGCAAAATGTTTTTACCTGAAGTTCAAGCAGAAATCGTAGGGATTCATAGAGAAATGGCTCTCTTGTGCTTTCATTACCACATAGAAATTTTCCTTGGTTTCTAACCCCTAGAATATTTGGAAGGAGGTGCTTGTTCTTTCCCAAAGGAAATGCTCCCTTTCTGTTCCCCTGCTGCTTAGCTGTGGTCACCGCCTCCTCCTTCCTCTAGCTGAGACCTTAACTTAAGCCTTCCAGAGCCAGTGATGGGTCTGCCCCTGGGTGCAGGACCTGTTATTTTACAGGACCAGTCTCTGCCATGAAGATCTTCATTTTAGGCTTGATTCCACTGTTAGAAGAGTGCTGCTGGAATACACCTCTGGGAAGGTTGTCAGCTTGGCTCTAGGGTTAAAAGTTGAGTGAATTGTAAAAAGAAATACTTTGTATTGGTTCTTACATGTTTAAATATTGTGACTACTAAATTCAGTAAGACTGGGTATTCTAAAGGTGGCAATGCTCTTGGTTCTTAGTCCTATATGTCAATGTTATGGATTTTCAGAGAAATTATTTAAACATCAAGTCCTGGGAAATTGGCTCAAACAAACGCTTATACAAAATTTAGAGATCATGTGCAGGCTAAAGGAGTTTGCCACCTACCAGCATAGCAGAGCAAATGAAGCACTGCTGTCTCTTCCCTCGGCATTTGTCATAAGACATGGCAAATCTGGCACCGTCCTTCGCCACTTATTTACAGAACGTGACCGAAGCGCTTCCTGAGCTGGGATATAAAGCTGCTGGCCTGGGCTCTCTCCTTATAAACATATGGTGGGTTTTGAACCACTCCTCTGTATTAGGTGTTTATTCTCACTCTGAAGTATTGTGGTTAATGAAAAATAAATCTTGTACAGATGTCATTAAACTTGCTTTTTTTAAAAGTTTTGTGCAGGTGTCCCTGGGCTTGATACCTGGTTTACCGTTGTAACATGGATGTTCAGTTCCGCTTACAGGGTGCTCTGTAGCATGGTAGCTACAACTCAGATACAGTCAGCCTTAACCTCTATATCAGTGGCTACAAAACTGTTTTACATGTGCTTTAGGCATGATAGTATGTTTATACACATGTGCTGTGGGTGTCTATAGTTTGTGGACTTTAGGCATATAGTATGTATTATGAATGTACTGTAGGTGATTCTCAGCGTGCTGTAGGTGATATGGTATGTGTGTGCACATGTACTGTGTTTATAGTGTGTATGTACACATACTGTAGATACAGTGTAGTTATAGGCATGAATGTACTATAGGTGTAGTGTTGCACATGTACTATAGGCATACATGGTGTGTTATATAGTGTGCTTTAGGCATACATAGTGTGAGTGTACACATTTGCTATGTATATGTATATGATTTCCTTGGTGGAGGAACCCAGAAGCTTACAAGCATTTGATAACATTTTGACTGTTGTAAACATCTCATTTCCTTTTGGATTAATATGTGAGTCTGGTCCAAAGACCAAAAGATTTGTTTTAAATATAATTTAAAACCTCATATGTAAGTGTAAACAGATGAAAATGGGAAAATACCATTGAAAGAAGAAAAAAATAGAAGGAACTTGCTGTACCAAAAACATTTTTCAGAAGTGTTATAAATTTAAAAGTTATAATGCTGTAAACATAGCTGGGTTAATGGGAAATGGGTAAAAATAGGAATGAAGGCATACATTAACAGTGGCTTTTAAGAGTTATTCTGGCCATGAGGAATTGTTCATTGAAAACTGTTAGAGAAAATTAAATTGATTGCTGTCACCCCATTCATCAAAGAAAGCCCAGATGGACTAAAAATTAAATTTAAAAGCATAGCACAAAAAAGTCAGAATGACTCTCCATCTCCAGAAATTGAGAAGTTTCTTTTAAGGACAATTATAAGACACAAGTGCTATAGACATGTCATCTGCCTTTGTGCTCTGTGGAGTGGTTAGTGTGTGTACTTATGGAGACATTTAAAAAAAATTATGTATGTGTGTGTCCTGCATGAATTTATATGTACCATGTGCATACAGAAGCCAGAAGAAGACCGCTAATCTAGAACTAGGGCATCAGTTCTCAATCTGTGGGTTGTTAGAGGTCAAACGACCTTTTAGCAAGGGTGACATATCAGAAATCCTACCTATCAGATATTTATATTATGATTCATAACAGCAAAATTATAATTATGAAGTAATAATGAAAATGATTTTATAGTTGAGGTCACCATAACATGAGCTGCATTAACGGATGGCAGCTTTCAGGAGTTTGAGAACCATTGAACAAGAGTTACAGTTACAAGTTGATGGGTGTGCTGGGAATCAAACCCAGGTCCTCTGTAAAAGGAGTATGAACTCAATGTGGAGCCATCTATCCTGCCCCAAATTGTTTAAATGTGCTCATATACTAGTACACATGAGACAGAAGGAAGGAAACTTTTTTTTCTTTTTCGAGACAGGGTTTCTCTGTGTAGCCCTAGCTGTCCTGGAACTCACACTGTAGACCAGACTGGCCTTGAACTCGGAAATCTACCTGCCTCTGCCTCCCAATTGCTGGATTTAAACGCATGCACCACCACTGCTCGGCTACATGAGACAGAAAAGAAAACATTTTAAACTATTTTGGGTAGAATTTGTATCTTTTAAAACTTCTCTATTTTTAAAAAATGCCTTTTTCTACCTTTAATTTGTTTGATTTGTTGTTTCTTGAGACAGAATTTCTCTGTGTATACCCTGGCTGTCCTGGAAGTCACTCTGTAAACCAGGTTGGCTTCAGACCTGCCCTTGCCTCCCAAGTGCTAGGATTAAAAGAATGGGGGTGGACCCTGGTCGTCTTGGAGTTTGGACCACCAACCAAAGAATACACATCTATGGACCCATGGTTCGGACCACATATGTGGCAGAGGATGGCCTCATTGGCCATCAGGGAGAGAGGAGAGGCCATTGGGCCTGAGGGCGTTAGAGGCCCCAGTAAAGGGGAATGTCAAGGTGGGAATATGGGAGTGGGTGGGTGGGTGGGAGGTGGAATTCCCTCATAGAGGCGGGGAGGGGGAGAGGAAAGGGGGTTTCCAAAGAGGAGACCTAGAAAAGGGGAAACATTGGAAATGTAAATAAAGTATCAAAAATAATATAAATAAATAAATAAAAACAAATGTGAAAAATCCAAAAAAAAAAAAAAGAATGGGGGTGGGGAAGATTTTTAAGTAAGAGACAGGCAATTGGAAGATGATTTGGGGCTGGGAAGATCACCCAGTAGAGTTTGCTATGTATGTATGAAGACCAAAGTTTGAATCCTAAGGACCATGAATGCTGTCTGCTAGCTAGCATTCCTACAGTAAGATGGGAGGTACAGACAGAATATCTGGAAGCTTGATGGCCAGTTAGCCTAGCATTGCTGTGGTAAAAAAGATGGAAAACAAGGAGTCACACCCAGGATTGTCCCCTAATGACTTTGAACTGTTGCATGTGTTCACAGGAATGCATTTGGGCACATATATACAATATCTTTAAAACTTTATGTCTTTAGGGTTAAGATTACCGTTGCTGTGATGAAACACCAAAAGTTGGTTGGTGTTGTATAACAAGTTTTCTTGGAGCCTTTAATCCCAGCCAAGGTAGGTGGATCTGAGTTTGAGATCTACATAGCAAATTCCAGGAGAGTTGGGGCTACACAGAGAAATCCTGTCTCTGGGCCCAGGGGTTGGGGTGTGGGAGGTGGGACATCTGGAACAGGGACCCAAAAAAAGAAGAAACCGAAACCATTCCATCCTTCAGGGAAGCTCTCTAAATAAAAGTAAAGAATTCATCAAAATAGCTTCAGGAAGTCCCTAAATCTGACCAGATTCCCCCACCTAGGTCTCCTTCTGCCAGAGTAAACAAAAGCTGAGAGTTCTGGGGTTTATAATCTGAGCTGAAAAAAAAAAAAAAAAAAGACGGGGGGCAGGGAGGGAAAAAAGTTTAAGGATGACTGACCCAACCAGCTGCCTGGAAGTAGAAACCAGTTCAGTTACCTAGAAATTCAGACCAGAGGCACTTGGAAATTACACTCTCCAGCCTGTTGAGCTGCCTGCAGGCTGTGCAGTGTCCTCCATGTTTCCCAGGTTTTGTGAGTTGTCACCCATGTTGGAATGGGCCATGGTGATGCAGCCGTCTGTGGGTCATTTCTGATCCTGTAAGTAACTCCAATAAAACTCATTGGTTCAACAAGTTGAATTTTGGTGATATCCATATGTTGGTCTGCCTTGGGATCCCTATCTGGGGTGCCTCTCCTCAGAAAAAGTTACACAACAATTAGGAAGGAAAGGGTTTATTTGCCCTACACTTCAAAATCATAATTCATTGAAGGAAGTCTCCAGAGTAGGAACCTGGAGGCAGGAGGTGATACAGAGACCATGGAAGGGTGATGTTTACTGGACCTAAACCATCAATCTAGAATGTTAGAACCTAGGACCAGCCTAGGGATGGCCAGCCACAATAGACTGAGCTCTCTCACCCAATTAGTAAGGTTTGCTTGCAGCCCCATCTTATGGGGACATTTTTTTTTTTTGAGGTTTCCATCTCCCAAATGACAAGCCTGTGTCAAGTTGACACAAAACTAGCCAACACACTTTATTGTTTCAAAACTTGCAAATAAAAACACTAAGTCACACATAAACATTTAAATTTTTAAAGATACAGTTTTTTAAATTTTTTTTTTGTGGGTTTTTTTTTTCTTTTTCTTTTTCGAGACAGGGTTTCTCTGTGTAGCCCTGGCTGTCCTGGAACTCACTCTGTAGACCAGGCTGGCCTCGAACTCAGAGATCCACCTGCCTCTGCCTCCCAAGTGCTGGGATTAAAGGCGTGCGCCACCACTGCCCGGCAAAGATACAGTTTTTAAAGTTTTGTTTTTAATGTATTGCTGGGAATCACTGAATTACAGTGCCAGCCCTTAAAAATGTCTTATTTCTGAAACTCCTTCTTTTGTTACTTTATGCAAAGATCTCAATGTTTTGGTTCTAAGGCAAGTTTATCTTTAAAAGGCTTGATTTTAGAGGCTATGTAGTGACTTGTTTCATACTTGAAAATGGCTATCTCCTTGATAACCTTCTGGTGCAAAATAGGAAATGTTTTCTAGAAGAAATATTCAGCTCCAACCACCTGGTTTGCCAAGGTGTTTCTCGAACACTTGATATTTTCATATTTCTCAATGTCAGTAATCTGATCTTGCTGAATACATGAAAGTAGTTTATGTATTCAGTCTACAGCTGTTGACAGCAGCTTAAAAGCCAACAGAGAAACGTAATTTGGGGTTTTATTTCCTAGCTTTAGAAGTACAGGTTTTCATGGGGTATTTTTGACCCCATATTGTACCGGTTGATTTTTGTCAACTTGTCACAAACCTAGACGTATCTGGGGAAAGGGAATCTTAATTGAGAAAATATCTTTATAAAATCAGGCTCGTAGGCCATTTTGTGGGGCACTGTCTTGATTAATGAAGTAGGATGGCCCAGCTCACTGGGGGTGGTACCAAGCCTAGGCTGATATTGTTGGCACTTTTTAACAAAGGCTGAGCAAACCATGAAGAGCAACCTAGGAAGCAGCATTCTGGCATGGCCTCTGTTTCAGTTCCTGCCTCCAATTCTCTGCCTTAAGTTCCTACTATGACTTCATTTAATGATGGACTGTAATGCAGAGATGTAATGCAGAGGAAATAAACCCTTTCCTCTCCAACTTGCTTTTGGTCATGGTGTTTATCACAGCAATAAAGACCCTTACTAGACATACATCTAAAAGCCCAAAGTATCCTTAACATGGATTTCTTTTGATTGAGTCACCACTTCCCTTCTTGTTTTTGTTTCATATTTGCCTTGAAGAATCTGGCGTAAGGACTGGAGTAGTGGTTCAGTGATTAAGAGAATTTATTGTTCTTGCAGAGGATCCAAGTACATTTTCCAGAGTCCACATGCTTACAACTGGCTGTAACTCTAGTTCTAGGGGAATTTAATGCCCTCTTCTGGCCTGAGGGTGTCAGCATGCAAGTATACTTTTATGCTGGCAAAATACTCATAAAAATCTTTTCTTTAAAAATTTTTTAATTTTTTTATTCTTTAATCTTTTTTTTACAGTCCAGGCTTTATCCCCCTCCCGGGCTGCCCTTTGCCTGTTCCTCATTCCATACCTCCCCTCACCACCCTCCTCATCTCCAAAAGGAGGTCCCCATCCACCCAACCCACCAGACCTCCCCACTCCCTGAGGCCTCAAGTCTCTCAAGGGTTAGGTACAGTCCTGACTAGGCGGTCCTCTGCTGTATGTGTGTTGGGGCCTCGTATCAGCCTGTGTATGCTGCCTGGTTGGTGGCTCGGTGTCTGAGAGATCTCAGGGGTCCAGAATAGATGAGACTGCTGGTCTTCCTAAGGTAGCCCCTCTCCTCAGCTTCTTTCAGCCTTTCCCTAATTTAACCACAGGGGTTATCAGCTTCTGTCCATTGATTGGGTGTAAATATCTGCATCTGACTCTTTCAGCTGCTTGCTGGGCCTTTGGGAGGGCAGTCATGCTAGGCTCCTGTTTGTAAGCACACTGTCTTGGTTGGTGTTACTGCTGTACACAGACATCATGACCAAGGCAACTCTTATAAGGACAACATTTAATTGGGGATGGCTTACAGGTTCAGAGGGTCAGTCCAGTATCATCAATGTGGGAGCATGGCAGCGATAAGGCAGGCATAGTGCAGGAGGAGCTGAGAGTTCTTACATCTTCATCTGAGGGCTGCTAGCAGAATAATGGCTTCCAGGCAGCTAGGGTGAGAATCTTAAGCCCATGCCCACAGTGACACACCTACAACAAGGCCACACCTCCTAATAGGGCTACTCCCTGGGTCAAGCATATACAAACTATCACACACACCATAGCATCTGTAATAGTGTCAGGCCTTGGGGCCTCCCCTTGAGCTGGATCCCAATTTTGGCCTGTCACTGGACCTCCTTTTCTTCAGGCTCATCTCCATTTTTGTCCCTGTGGGATGGCAACCCCATCCTTCCACTTATGTCCTGTCTTTGCAGGTGGACTCTACAAGTTCTCTCTCCCCACTGTTGGGCATTTTATCTAAGATCACTCCCTTTGAGTCCTGAGATTTTCTCACCTCCCAGGTCTCTGGTGCATTCAAGAGGGCCCCCCTCCCACCTCCTACCCCTGGGAGGTTGCGTGTTTCCATTCTTTCTGCTGAACCTCAGGGCTTCAGTCCTGTCCTCCCAATACCTGATCATGTTCTCCTCCTCCCCTCCCTGTCCCCTTTCCCACCTAGATCCCTGCCCCTCCCCTGTGATTGTTTCCTTCTCCCTCCCAAGGGGGATTGAAGCATCCTCACTTGGGCCCTTTGTCTTGTTAACCTTCTTGAGTTCTGTGGATTGTATCCTGGGTATTCTGTAATTTTTTGGCTTATATCCACTTATTAGTGAGTACTTACTATGCATGCCCTTTTGGGTCTGAGTTACTGCACTAAAGCCATCTGTCCCTGGGCTTTTTTTGGTTGGGAGGTTTTTAATGACTTCTATTTCCTTAGGGGATATGGACCTGTTTAGATAGTTTACCTGCACTTGATTTAACTTTGGTATGTGGTATTTGTCCAGAAAATCACTCATTTCATCTAGATTTTCCAGTTTTGCTGAAAATAGGCTTTTGTAGTAGGATCTCATGATTTTTTTAATTTCCTCAGTTTCTGTATGTCTCCTTTTTCATTTCTGATTTTGTTAATTTGGATACTGTCTCTGGGCCCTCCAATTAGTTTGGCTAGGGGTTTATCTATCTTGTTGATTCTCTCGAACCAGCTTTTGGTTTTGTTGATTCTTTGTATTCTCTTTGCTTCTATTTGGTTGATTTTAGCCCAGAGTTTGACTATTTCCTGTTGTCTACTCCTCTTGGGTGTATTTGTTTCTTTGTGTTCTAGAGCCCTCGGGTGTGCTGTTAGCATTGCTTTCATTGTGTCCAATAAGTTTGGGTGTGCTGTATCATTTTCATTGAATTCCAGGAAGTCTTTAATTTCTTTCTTTATCATCTCCTTAGATGCTGAAAAAGCATTTGACAAAATACAACACCCCTTCATGTTAAGTATCAGAGAGATCAGGAATTCAAGGCCCATACCTAAACATAATAAAAGCAATTTACAGGAAACCAACAGCCGATATCAAATTAAATGGAGAGATACTTGAAGCAATCACACATAAAAATCTTAAAAAAAAAAAAAAAAAAAAGAGAGAGAGAGATTACCCATTCACTTTATGGACATTTATTCTAGATGGCATACTAACACTTTTAAAGCACTTCTCATCCCAGGATAAGACTGGCAGAATCATCAAACATTTGTTCTTTTTGTTGTTTTTAAGCAGAACAACTTAGAGTATCTTATAAGTTTGAATACACACACACACTCACACGTTTTATGCCTGGTGCCTATGGAGGCCAGAAGAGGCTGTTGGACCCCCAGGACTGGAGTTACAGATAGTTGTGAGCCACTGTGAGGGTGTTGGGAGTGAAACCCACATCCTCTGGAAGAGCAGCAATTGCTTTGAATGGTTGAGTCATCTCTTCAGCCTCCGTTTGACAGTGTTTTGAAAAGTGCAGTGAGATAACCTTCGAGTTCCTTTGGTGTTTAATTCTTATCTTGTTTTTAAACTGTTGCCAGCATTCGGTGTAGAAGATGGTAAAGTATATGCATGAAACTAATAGACTGATATTCGGGGAAGGAATAGTGCCATCCCTGGCCTGGCACTGTAAGGCTGTCACTGGTCCTTTGAAGGTTCCTTGATTACCCCTATGTGCTACCTGACCCTTGACATGTGTGATAGTTTGTATATGCTTGGGCCAGGGAATGGCACTATTAGAAGGTGTGGCCTTGCTGAGTAGGTTTGTCACTGTAGTATGGGTTTTAAGATCCTTGTCCTACCTGCCTCGAAGCCAGTATTCTGCTAGCAGCCTTCAGATGAAGATGAAGAACTCTCAGCTCCTCCTGCACCATGCCTGCCTAGATGCTGCCATGTTCCTAACTTGATGATTCTGGACTGACCCTCTGAACCTATAAGCCATCCCCAATTAAATTTTGTCCTTAAAAGAGTTGCCTTGGTCATGGCATCTGTTCACAGCAATAAAACCCTAACTAAGACAACATGGAAACTGGGAATTACCATGCACTGACAAAGTCTATTTTCTCTTAGAAACTCCTGGTTTCTCCTTGTGTCTTAGTGGGTCATCTTATTCAATGTGCAGGCCACGCACTTGGAAGGGAAGTTTACTACTCCACAGAAGTGTCATACTTGATAGCTAACTGGTAAACTCAAGGATGTGGGCGAATAAAAAGGAAAACAACCATTCCTAGGTATGGTTGACGATAAGATTTTTATTGTAGATATGAAGGAGATATCAGTCAGAGTCATCTGGAAGAATCAGAGCAGAGAAAGAAATGAGCAGATTGAACATGGCTAGCAGAATAGACTGGGCCATGGGAGGAGAGAGAGAAAGAGCGAGAGGAAGAGAAGGGAGGTGACCAGGAGAAAGAGAAGAACCAAGAGAATACAGATAAAGGGGGCACATGACTGAAATAGGTTTTATAGGAATCAGAAGCTGGGGGAAGGGAAGGGAAGCTCAGAGGCTGGAGATTTAGGGTAAGGAGTCAGGGTGACAGGTCCTGAGAGGAACAAAGACCTTGTAATAGGTACTTGCAGTGCTGAGAGAGCCTGGTGGCCAGTGTCCACTTTAATATGTTAATAGAAACCTCAGCCATTTTTCCTGGGTTTCTTTGGAAATTAACAGTGAGCTGCTTCTGGCTTTGTGCCAGGCTAGCCTTGACATGATGGTTCATCACAATTGTCATCTTGATTGTATTGAAGAATGGCTGGGAAGATTTGTTAGACAAATGGGTTGAGAAGAGCTTGGTGATAGTAAAACACATGGGTGTTTCTAAAGATACTTCAGAAAACATTAAATAAAGAGTACCTGAATATGGGCAGCACCATCCCACAGCCTGGGGTTCCAGATGGAATAAAATACTGAGAGAAGTCCTAGAGAGCTGGCAATCTCTGTTAGCAGCTCTACAACCTTTGAAAACATGAGTAAAATCAATATTCCTGGAGTTATTTTCTTGGGTATTTATCCCAGAGATAGAACATTTAACATTCCTTGTGTCGGCTGGGTCGTCATGTTCCCTTGGCTGCTACAGTAGTCAGCTGTTATACCAGCCAGTGGAAGAAGAAGCCTCTGCCCCCAAGATGTCAGTGTAAGAGCAGTAAAATATCCCAGGAACTTGGTTCTTGTACCTGTCAATGGGAAAGGTCTGAGTGTAGAGCAACATAGGAACATACTCAAACTGATAACCAAGGAGAATGGGCCGTTTGTTCTGAGACAGTTTGAGTTGGAATATGCCAATGAATCAATCTCTCTCTCTCTCTCTCTCTCTCTCTCTCTCTCTCTCTCTCTCTCTCTCTCTCTCTCTCTCTGTGTGTGTGTGTGTGTGTGTGTGTGTGTGTGTGTGTGTGTGTGTGTATGTGTGCTGGGGATGAAGTGTTGGAGCTTGTGGAGTTAAGAGGACAACCCTTACATCATGTGAGGCCCTGAGATAGGACAGGTGCTTTTATCTGCTGAGCCATCTGGTCAACATGAGTTCCACTGTGTTTTATTCTCAATGGTACCTCATTGCCTTTGACAGTACATCTTTGATTGTCAGTCAGTGATTGGAGAGTCAGGTAATATTAGTTTAACTTTAGCCATAATGGTCTTGTATCCAGTCAGGGGAAACATGAGAAAGGGATGTTTCACATTACTAGCTACTGATTCTTAGTGGCTGGGGAAATTCCCTGAGCACTTGGCTTCAGTACAAACTGCTCTTGGGCTTTTCAACAGTGATTTCTGTGACAGTCATTTTTCCATGTGGAGTTCCTAAGCCTGGGGAAAGGATGAGAAACCAAACTAGTCCCTGTGGTAGTGTGAAGAATTGCTTCCAGCCATCAAGTAAAGCCTGAAGAAGATGAAAGGTACCAGCCCTGTCTACCAATACAAGGAAGGATGTCAAAAGCTTGGAAGCAGACATGTAAGGACTTTCTCCTGAAAGGGGACAGCGTACTGGGTGCATAGAGCTGAGGAAAGAAACAGAAACAGTGAGGCAGGTATTGTGGAAAGGTTGGTCATGAATACATTTCAAAAGATCAGACTGCTAGCCACACCAGGCCTTGGTCAGCAGGGCAAGCCATCTCATACCAGGTTGGCATTCTGGATGAGTCCTTATGGGTAGGAGACAGAGAACTCTTGTAGAGGGAGTGAGGCTGTGGTGAAGCTGGGATCAGGACTTCTGGGAGGCTCCACACTGCAGTGGGTGAGCCAAACTTAGACCTGGATACCTTTGAGATCAGGTAGCTCCTGGGCCTACAAGTTGTATCCCTGTACAGATCATTTTACCTCTTTGAACTTTAGTATATTCTTTAAAATCAGCAACCCAGTGCCTTTCCTTTCTCCTGGTTTTCTCAGCCATAGGGCTCAAAATGGTCCCCACTTTTACTCCTGTTGCCATTCACTCTCTTGTTCACTGAATGCTGGTGATGTCCCTTGCATGGCAGAGATACTTGGCTTTAATGGTCATACTGCTCAGCTTTGGTATAGGGCTTCAAGGTGCAGCCGTGACACCACTGGATAGATCAGGAGTCCTGTAAATTACCCACATCCTCCCTTGTGTCCACAGAGCGGGCTATGGTCCATGATGGCAGAGATTTTTCTGTCTGTGAGCTTAGCCTCTTCCTCAACAAATAGCAGTGGCCAAGCCCCTGACCCATGGGCTATCTTTATATTGTGGAGAATTCCTGGCCTGATGACTGTTCCAACCAAGTGCCTAGCATGTGGAGGTGCAAAGCCAGACTTTGTGGGCACATGGAGGGAGCGATACTTCACAGGACTGTCCAGAGAACAATTTTAGTGAGCCCAGAGACACTCTCAGCTCCAGTGCCTATCCTGTCCTGTCAATAGGACCAGAAAAATAGGTCACCAAGGAAAGACTGGTCGTGGACTGTTGAGCAGAGGGCAGGAAGTACACACCAAAGTCATGTGTGTTAGGATCATCAGGTACTGGGAATCCTAGCTGTACCATTAGTTCACTAGACAAGTCATCAAGCCTTTCTATTTGTCCATGTCTCTGTACTTTAATAAATAAAGAAATTAACTGTGGTAGAGGATACCACCATTGGGGTATAGTTAGGTTCTCCCTGCCATTCATGTCATTTGCTTGACAGTTCAACATAAAACCATGGTGATATGATTGTGAAGGGCACCTGCCTCCTTCAACCAGAAGATAGATATGGGATCCTAGCCAGTGAGGCTTCTCTCTTGGAGCTGCAGCTGTTTAGGAGCTGAAGTCTTCCATGGCAGGAGCCAACCCTCGCTGGGGTGGACACTGTTGGATTCCTGCTGTTGAGATCCTGGTGTTGTCTGGTACTGGCCCTCCCTAAAGCCGCAGTTTTGCCTTCTCTTTTGTGACTACCATTCCTCATCAGCCTCCTACTTCACTCGCCTTGAGTCAGGTTTTGTTGCTTGAAGTCTGAGAGTCTTAGAAAAGCGCCTGTGGGCTTCTGCTTTCCATAGACTTCCTTCCCCATAAGTGGAGTCTTTGTTACCCATTTTGGAGCAGCTGTGAAAAGGATGAGCAAGGGAATAAATGCATCTAAAGAGGGCTAATTGCCAGTCTTTTCATCTCTTTGTAAACAAAAGGAACACTTTCTAGGTTACTCCCTGTCTTGGCCCTCTTTGTGTTGTAACAACAAAATTCTTGAGACTGAGTACATTATCAAGAATAGATTTAGTTAGCTCAAAAGATATTGAGGCAGAGCTATTTCAAGAATATTTGCATGACTTCTTGCAGGGCTTCTAGTGAAGGAGCCCTGGGCACCGGCTCATGGTAGAGAAATGGACATGGAAATGGCGCTGGGTGGTATCATTTATAGAAAACTCATTCCCGAGAATGAGATCCATCAATTGACAGAAGTCATCTCTCTTAATGTCTTCATAGTTCCTTATAAAGGTCCCACCATCCTGCTCTGATGCACTAAAGAATGGAGTTTCTGTATGAGTTGGTGAGGTCAGAATGGAGTGCCCAGGAATTGAGTCTCTAAGAGCCCCCTGATCCTTCATCACTCACCAGCAAAGAACCCCCAGAGTCTTCTCATCTGTCCCTGCCAGCTCTGGATGAGTGGGCGCTGATGCACATGTCTCGAAGCCTTGGTCCAAACTGTTTAATGAACTGCCAAACACCTCTAGCTGCATGTTACCTCTGGCTGACTGTTTGCAAATTGATTTTGCCCTCTTTCCTGACAAGGTGAAAAACGCATTTCTCAACTCCAGGCTGCAGCAGGAGTATCCTAGCCACCGCCATAGCAATTGTTCACAGGGCTGGACTACAGCCTCGGACACGGTCCACAGTGCAGAGCTTCCCTGGTTTTCAGAAGGCTGGGCATGTTCTGCAGAGTAGGAGCCAGACCAAGGGGATAGAGACTAGCCCCAATTGGGGATTCTTGCCCTAAACAACAGGCTTTAAACAGAGGCAGTCCACTCACCACCAACCATATAATACAGAGAGGAGCCACCACAGCCACTCCAAGCTTCTGTGCCCTGAGCAGGACACCGTTCTCTGTACGGCTATACATGAGAGCCTGAAGACCAGCCCTGTTTTCAGCCCTTCTCACAGTGTGCCACATGTCCCCACGTGGTTTGAAGCTTGCTGTCTTTTGCTCCGTTCTCCAGATGAAATTCCACTGCTGGGTCCTGATCAAGGCTTCTGACTTCAGGGGCTTCTGTTACACTGGGAGGCCAGCTGGTGATAGATTTGGGCCTTTTGTTCCCACTCCTCCACATACCCGCCATCCATTTCTCCATACCCAGATGGCACAGTGGTGTCTCGAGTGCTTTGTGGATCTCCCACTATTTCTCCCATGAGACAAGAGTCTCATGAGGAATTAACAGTTGTATCACTTTCCTGGGGTTGATTTGGGATGCTGAAGGGATCTGGGGAGATCATAGCAAAGTGTCTGAGCTCTATCTCTGCAGCTGTATGACCCCATCCTGAATCTCCACTGGTACAGGGGACCCTATCCAGAACTAGCAGAAAATGACATAACTACAATCAGCAGGCATAGAAGGCTTTTGTTCTTTAGAGGAAAGCAGTTTCCTCTAAGTGTTGAAAAACCAAATTATGCTGTCTAGCCATAGCCCATTCATGTTGCTTTTTAATTTTCTTTTGGGGAACTCAAATTAGAGTCTTATTTTTTCTTAATTCAATGAATGCTTACAGAGCAGCCTCTATGTATTGGATTAGGTGTTTGTCATGACAATCCAAAGCATCCACATGGTGTTATAGTTCTACCAAGGCCTCATCCTTGGGTACAGGGAATGGTTTCCAGTTATTGAGTGTTTCTTCTGTTGGGCTGAAGAAACACCTCTTATGACCAATGAATTTTAATTTTAAGAGTCTTTTGGTAGGAATTGATAATGTTTTAAAAAAAACAAAACCAACCAAAAAAGCAAATAAAAAACTCACCTCCATCATATCTTATGTAGTCCAGGATGACCTCAAACTTGCTATGTAGTCAAGGATAACCTTGAACTTCTGATCTTCCTGTCTTCCTCTGGACTCCCCAGATCACAGGCACACACCATCATTCTTAGCTGATGTAGCACTGGGGAATTACACCCAGTGTCTCCTGAATGTGTGGCAGGTAGTGTACAAACTGAGCTATATCTCCATTTCTGGGAGCTGCTAACATTTACAGCCTGGGGCAGGTAAAGAAATGTTCAGAGAAATTTGATGACCTTTCAAGTTCTCAGAGTCTGAGGAGTATAGAGTTTGGTCCAATTTGGGATCTAACTCCAATAGCTAAAAGTACATGGCCACACTGCACATCTGGGGGTGTCACAGTGGAAGAAGACTGAGCTAATTTAGAATTTTGGGACCTTTAGCTGGAACCTGATATTTCTCTCTAGGGCTGCTTAGCCAGCTCATCAGGTAGCTCCTGACAGCAACTGAAATACTGTCTGTTCCAGGAGCAACTCTTACCTCTTCTCTTGGCTGAAGTGGCTCTAGTGGTTACTCAGATGTGACAAGGTAGCGAAGCAAGTAGCAGCTGACCTTGGTGTGGGAAGACCTCTTCCAGGTCAGGAGTCTAATGAGGATGGGAGGGAAGACATGGAAGGGCTCCTTCTGACTGTAGCTTGGATGCTTAGATCTGGGAGGTGGATTTACTTCCCTTGTCTGCTCAAATGAGAATGAGAACCATTCATGTAGCCCTGGGAATTCTCTGAGTGTGAGCATCATAAACCAAGTAAAGTGCCCCACTCTATCCAGAAACTAGGTGGCCTGATTATTCCCAAACTTCAGATGATTGGCCAGAGAGATGAGTGTCATTTAGCCAGCAGAGCCCACCTGACACCAGATCAACAAGACCATTCCTTTCCCTGAAGATCTACTGACAGACTCTAGTGACCCAGCTGCATTGTCATTCAGGTTTCCCTTACAGGCATCTAAGATCTTCTTAGTGCAAGGGTCCAGAGGCTTCCAGAAATTGAGGTCTGCCACACCCAACTGCTCCAGCTCAGTGACAGCTGCGTTTCCTAGAGTTGGGTCCCAGGCCTTGGTCTTGCCTAGCTGAGACTGGCAGAAGAAGAGAGCTCTTGAGCTCCTGGGAGCGGAGTTGTCACTAAGAGGGTTTGTCAGTCACGTGGCTTCCTTGCCCATTACTCATGGCTGAGGTTCTGGATCTGTATATGTACAGTGGTCCAGATACCTGTTCTTCAGCCCCACACTCCAGGTGACTTGGGTGTGCATAGCAAGCCTAACCTCTTGGAGATGCAGAAGCTGGATCATGTCTCAGATTCCAGTTTTCATACTGTCTAATTGAAGAGGTTTTGTTGTTGTTGTTTGATTTTTTTTTAAAAGATGGGATTTCATGTAGCTTAGATTGGCCTTGAACTCTTGCTCCTACTGTCACCACATACTAAGTACTGAGATTAGAGGTGCATGACACCATAGCCTGCTTGAAGACTAATTCTTAAGTCATCTTTTAATTTTTCTCATCTTAGGGCTAAAATTAGACTCTTAATTTGTGTGACCTTTTTATTCAATTCTGACTTTGTGCCCTGAGCTCTCTTTATGGAGGAGGACTTGGGGCAGGGCTGAAGGGGACACAGAGTGCCAGGCCCACAGGATGGAGTCAGTGGTGGCTTCTGGAAGAGTCTGAGGGCCCTGGTAGGTCTAGCAGACAGCCATGCAGGGCCCTATTGGAGTGCATGCTGCCTCTCTCCTTAGCCTTGCAGCTGGGATCTCATGAGGGGCCTTCCAGGGCCCCCTCCTTCCATCATGCCTGGGTATGCATGCAGCTGGCCTAGCTGGAGTGCAGGATTACTAAGCTATCTGGGCTGTGAGAGTAGGGCTTTGTGGTAGAGTGCCCCTCCCCAAGTGCTCTCTGCAATCAAAGGCTTATATCAATGGATGTAAATAGAATGCTTGACTTCCTAAATAAATTTGAATGGTTACTCTGGCAACCAGGCCCAGGCCCATTCTTTGCTCGGAGAAGGGACTGATAGGATTTTTTGTTCTTGCCATGGATTTTGAAATCAGTGAATCTGATGGTATAGAGATGAGAACTATCTATTAAGGGATGCTACTGGCCCTTCAGGCTTTGAGGAAATAAGTCAGATGCTGAGTGATGCTTAGGCAATGCCTGGGCATCCCTAGCCACTGAGCTCCAGGCTAGGAAGGTGTGCTTTATCCTCTGAATCTTGTATTGAAGGGAACACAAATGGGGGGAGTCTCTTGCAGGAGGTTCTAATATGGAAGAGCTCACTGTAGGGAGGCAAGGGACCCTGTGGGTGCAGGAACCTGCCTGGAAACTCTCACCTGGAACTGCTTCCCATCCCACCTAATCTGGGAGTGACCTGTTAAGGTTCTCCAGAGGGAAGGAGAGCAGGAGCTGGAGAGGTTAACAACACTCTATTGTCACAAGGCTGGACCTCAGGAAACAGAGAAGGAGGTGTCTGGCCATTAGAGCTCAAAATTACCTCACAAGTGGCTTAGGGTCCTCTCTGCAGAAACAATGGTGGCCTATCAGCACTGTCAGTGATTCCTGATGGTGACAAGGGTAGGCTGGATGGTGCCCTGTCCTCAAGAGATAGGAAGAACCATTGTTCCCTTCTTCTTATAGTGACTCTGGCAGTCTTGAGCAGTGTGTGAAACCCTTTCTCTCTCCACCGACATGATCTCTGTCCCTTCTCCCAGCAGCTCCCAGAGGCCCAGAGATGATATTCCATAGTCCAGTGTCACACAAACAGCAGACACAAATGCAAACTGTGTGCTCTGGGTTTGATCTGCACACCAATTAGTTCAGTCGTTCATGCAGCAATTGTTTATTGTCTAGTTTGTGCCAGCTACTGACAACCCTTGGGGGTCCTGATACCTCTGAGCCCAGACTCAGGGCTCTAGTCCCTGCTTTGCCCTATCTTCCCTATCTGTCTTTCTCTATCCCTTCCCATTTCCTCTGTGTATATGTATGCACATGGAGGGCCAACTTTGAGCAAGCATCCACTTTGTTTTCTGAAGTCTTCCATTGGTCTGACACTTACAGTTTAGGTTAGGCTGGCTGGCCAGTGAAACCCAGGGATCTGCATGTCTTCACCTTCTGAAACTTGGGCTTACATGTATAGCCATCTCACCTGACCTTCAGCTATTCTATTCAAACTGTGGAATGGGAGCAACTGAAAAACCCAGAATTATTGGGAGCATTTCACACACACACACACACACACACACACACACATATATATATGTATATATATGTATATATATGTATATACATGTATATATGTATATATATATATATGTACACACACACACACATATATACATACATATATACAAACATACATACGGCTGCACTTTGTGTGCAGATGAGAATGTTCTAGAACTACAGTGTCCAGAATGGCCCTTGGGCCCTGTGTATAAGGCCAGTGAAACAGAGGAGCTGGAGTTTATGTCTATTTTATGCAATGAATGCCCAACAGTCATGTGGTTGCTGCCCCTGCTGGACCCAATCCCATCCCCAGTCATGATGAGTTCAAGATCAGGTCACTTCCACTGCTGTGAAAAGGCAGGAGGGCAACTGAGGCTGAAGCCGGGGGTTTAAATTCAAACCCTATCAGCTGTGTGACTTTGGGCAAGTGATTCTGCTTCTCTGATCAGGTTTCACATATGTAAAGTTGGATATTACTAGCATTTGCCCTAGAGGTTTGTTTTAGAAAAAAGAATTTGGTAAAATGCTCTTGATCCTTGGAAGGAAAGAGGATCACAGACACAGCTTCCCAGACTAGTGCTTGCTGTAGTTCAGCTCATTAGCACTAGGGGCCTTCTGCCAATGCCCAGCTTTGATACCACAGAGTAAACCGAGGCAGACAGCCAGTGGAGGTCAGTGCTGAGAGCAGCTGACAGGGGTCGATCCAGATACCAATGGGACCTACTGCCTATGGCAGCCAGCCATTAGGAAATTGCTCAGCAGGCTTTTCTCTGAGGGAACAAAGCTTAATTTACTGGGGCTGGCACTCCCTGTGGCCAGCGAAAAACTCTGAACTCTTTAAAATCTTAGGGACCGGTAAGAAAGAAAAGGAAAGAGAGAAAGTTCTTACACACACACACACACACACACACACACACACACACACACACACACACACACACGCACACACACACACACACACTGAGTGGATGGAGCAAGAGGCAGACTTCAAATAACTTCATACATACAAAAAACATGGATACATACATTCAGACCTACAGACAGACAGGCATATACACACTTACACATTGAATGAGTGGAGCAAAGCTCCAACAAGCAGACTCCAAGCATTTCACACATGCATATACACATATACACACACGTACTTGGAAGGTGGAAGGAACAATATTCTAGCTTTATTTTTTCTCCCATATCTTATATATCCCAGCAAAATCTTTCAAGCAGTATAAAATTACCATGTAATTACATTCTGGTTTTTATCCAGTGAGTGACTATGAAAAAACAGTATGCTCCCTAATATCTTTACTAGAAATAACATTATATAGTACAGGTAAACAAAACTAGTTATTCCCAAGAACCCACATACATTTGTAATAAAGCAACTTGTTTCATATTAACAAAGTGTGAGCAAGGAACAGCCAGTTTCTCCTTGTGGTGATTTGAATATGCTTGGCCCAGGGAGTGGCACTCTTAGGCATTGTGGCCTGTTGGTGTAGGTGTAGCCTTGTTGGAGGAAGTGTGCCATTGTGGGCATTGATTTTAAGACCCTCATCCTAGCTGCCTGGAAACCAGTCCTCTCCTAACTGCCTTTGGAACAAGAGGTAGAACTCTCAGCTCTTCCAGTGGCATGCCTGCCTAGATGCTGCCTTGCTTGCCAGCATAATGATAGTGGACTGAACCTCTAAATTTGTAAGCCAGCCCCAGTTCAATGTTGTCCTTTATAAGAGTTGTCCTGGTCATGGTGTCTTTTCACAGCAATGAAACTCTAACTAAGACACTCCCTACTGGCAGGCAGCAATTTGTAGTTGCAAAGAAAGGATTAATTATTTAATTAGTTATCTTTAAAAGTAATCTTACAAGAATCACAAACTTAAGCTTTGATATAAAAATCAGTCATATCTGCTTTAAATCTTCAGAATGCACATCTACTCATCAGTAATTCTTATTAAATCATATCAAGAAGCTGAGAGCAAAAATGGGTATAAGAAATCAATCGTCACCAGTCCAGCCTCAGTGAGAGTCACATCAGCCAGTGCTGCCTTTGTTCTTGTTCCCTGACCACAAAAGGTCCCTAGCTTAACTAATAAGAGTGTGCCTTCCTGAACTTCAAATTGTTCCCTAAAATTTTCTGCATCAGAACCAGTAGCAAAAATATTGTAACCTAGATTCACTAACAATTTTATTTTTCCAAATGCTTTCTAAGGGTGGTGCTCATTGCTGACAATCTGCAACTGCTCCAGCAGCAATGCCTGAAAGAAATCAAGCATTATTATTGTGAATGCCTGATGCTGCCCAGTGAGGGGCTGGAAGCTCCTTTAGAGTTTTCACACAATTCTTAGAGTAAGAGGGATGTGAGGGGAATGAGCAGAACAGAATTCCATAACAGCATGAAGTGCTCAGGACATGTAGTCCTCAGGCTTGTACCTTAAGCAAGGCATACCCATCATGGCTGTGCTAACCTAACTGGTGGGCCACATTCTGTCAGTTCTAAAGCCATTTTTCCTATGGCCCTTGGCAGCCTTCCTTGTGCTGTGGTCATTTTTCCTTACTTGCCCCACACTAGCTCTAGGGCACAATTACTATCCTAACTTTATCTGACAGATGAGGGACTTGAGCAGACAGAGCGATCAACTACATGCCAGGGATCACACAGCAGGAAGGGCAGAGTGAGGTTTTATATATACTAACTACTGACCAGTATACCACGCTGTCTCTGAAGATGTAGGTCTTTGGTCAGCAGTGGCCCACCAGCACAGACTTATTAAGAAATGAAGTTCCTTGGGTCCCTCCCCAGGTATGCTGAATCAGGAACTCAGCATGCAGCCAGCCACCTTCCCTAATACGGGGCGTTGGTAGTCTGATGAGCATGGAGCTAGAAAGGTTGCTGCATGAACTCCCAGAACCTTGTCTTTAAGCTGCAGGGGGCTGGGTTCTGGGCTTTAACCCTGACCCCTGATCCTTCTTCTCAGCCCCAGCTGCCTCCCTGTTGTCTGGGCTGCCTTAGAGACGAGGGCCTCCTTTCCAGGTCTGCTTGTCAATCAAGACAAGCCCCGTCTTAGCATTCTATTGCTTAGAAGAGATACCATGACCACAGCAGATCTTATAAAGAAAAGCATTTAATTGGGGGTAGCTTACAGTTCAGAGGTTTAGTCCATTATCGTCATGGCAGTTAGCATGGCAGCATGCAGGCAGGCATGGTGCTGGAGAGGTAGCTGAGAGTTTTATGTCCAGAAATGGCAGCAGGAAGAGAGCCACTAGACCTGGCTTGGCCATTTGAAACCCCAAAGCCTACACCCAGTGACACACTTTCTACAGCAAGGCCACACCTCCTAAGGCCATTCCCTAAGCATTGAAAAATGAACCTATGGGAGCCACTCTTATTCAAACCACCACATGCTCCAAGATAAGTAAGTGGCCAGTGAGGGCTGCCAGAGGCTACACCTGGCTTGTTTCTGAAATTGCCAGAGTCCAGGGAGTCATTTCCTCCCCACCTAGAAAGCAGTATGGACTGGGATGCCTTTCCCAGCTGATGTCTGACTATGACTGTCAGCCATAATGACAGACGTCACATGCTAGAGAGAACATCTGCCACAATTTGGGGCTCTAGGTCCTGAGGGAAGAGGGAGGGAAAAAAGAGGGAGCTGATGGAGTCATAAGAGACCAACTGGGGTAGGGCTGCCAGATGTGCTCTGGGACATTTAAAACATTCAAGGAAGCTTGGGTATGAGCTCAGCTGCTGAAACTCTTGCCTTGTGAGCACAAGGATTTAAGTCTGAGTTCAAGAATCAACATAAAAATACTAAGCGTGAGACATGCTTGTAATCACAGCACTGGAGAATTGGAAACAGGTAGATGCTTGGTATTCACTGGCCATCCAGTCTAGCCTAAGCAGCGATCTCTAGGCCAGTGAGAGATGTGATCTTAAAACCAAACAAAACAAGACAAACAAAACCAAACCAAATTAAACCAATCAACCAACCAACCAAAACAAAACAAAACAAAACAAAACAAAAAACAACAACCTAAGGTGGATGGAGCCTGAGAAAGGCTCCCCTGGGGTCTCATGAAGGTACAGCCTCAGGGGGCTGCATTCTGACCAAACTCACCTATCAATTAGCCAAAGGGCCCATGTGTCTGCATAACGAAATTTCATGTTTGATTTGCTGAACATGGTGGTTAGTAGCTTATGAAAGGAAAGCCAATTACCCACATTCCACTTAAGAAGTTTAGAGTTTATGCTAATTTTGTTAAATATTTGCATGAAATTTTACATGTATGATATTTTATCTTCTCTGAGTTGGTTGATACTTGGCAAATGACTCTTAATGAGTGGCCATTTTAGAGTCCCATGGAGGATCTTGCAGACAACCCAGGAAGAGGTGTGTAGTAAGATTACATAGGCAGTTGGGTGAGTCCCCAACTGTCTCAGAACCCCTCAAAATTTCCAGGCTCTTTCCACTGCTTTTCTTTGAGGTACCTGCTGTATCCATGATTGAAAACAGAATCTTTTTATCTAAATGCTACACTTGAAACTTGAGCATAAGAAACTAGAGTAGTTTGACTGATCCTGGCCAGGTTGACCTGTGAGCCCAGGCAGATGCCAAAGGGCCTGCAGAGTCAGCTCATGACACAGTCAGGCCCATGGCTCAAAGCCTGTCACACCCAATTTCACTTCTGAGAGGACACTTGGCTGACAAGACAGAGCAGAGTAGAGTGAGTGGGGATTCAGTACCTTTCTGTTCCTCACAATCCTAGCAGCCCTGGCTGTCTACCTCTGACATTCTGCATCCTGTCTTCCTCCATAGCCAGGGGAACTTTGGAGAATAGATCATTGTAGTTGAGCCAATTTAAACTTATTCTAGTCTAGCTTACAAATGAATGAGACCCAGACTATGGTTATTTTATTTTATTTTATTTTTTGGCTTTAACAATTATTGGGGGGTAAACCCTGATTTACTTTCTTGACTGCTGGCCTGGCTACTTCCCTAGTTGTGTACCCCCAATACTTGCTGTTTCTCCTGGTTGTGTGCTCGTGGTCTATTTCCTCTCATGGTGGCTTCCTCCTCTCTCCCCTGTCCTCTTTCCTCCTGCACCCTTCTCTTTTCCCTCTCTTTGCAACTCCTAGCCAAGTAACTCAAAACCCGCCTACCTCTAATCCCTCCAGTAACTGGCTGTACTATTTTTATTTAACCAATAGTTTTAAATTAAGGAACAAGGTTTGCAGAACAAAAGCTGGTAAATGTGAGAATTCACACGTACAATTAGACCTTCGGGTACAGAACTTAGTATTATAACATAGCAACAGACCAAACCTCAATAGATCATGATGCCTCCACTTGCTGTGCCTTTGCCTGCTGGTTTCAGTAGGGGAGGAGCCTCCCGTGGTTATCAGATGATGGTGCTGGCCACATGGCAGCTGTAATGAAGGGATGGTAGCAGTCATTCAGCCTTCATCTGGAGACTGAGCAGATGTCCAGTGGGCTGGCTGTGCCTCTCTTGCTGGGAGGTGTAGAGTGGAGGGAGAAGCCTGAAGGGCCTGCCCCAGTGCCTGGGTTCTGTCACAGACAGGCAAGGTCTGAGTCATATCCAGGAATCATGGGAAAAGGAATTAACTTCACAGCCTTTGCTGAGCACCTGCAGGTCTTGAAGCCACCTGAGACCTAAAGGGTGATCCTGACTCAGTGATCAGCATATTAGAGAGTCTGAGACAGGACACACCTTCAGAGAGTCACATGGTCTAGCCTCTACCTTTAAGACAAGGGTGTCACAACTATTGTGTAGAGGGGGCAACAGAGGCTGAAGGGGTGAGTTGGAGAGGAACCAGTTCTGAGCCTGGTGTCTTTAGATTGAATGGAGGTTCTAGGGCCATAAAGTATTGAGACCTGGCTCTTCACAGACCCTCTTTCTCCCCAGGCTCCTGGCAGAGAACAGACAAGACAAGGCAGATACATTAAGGATGAAAGAAAGTTAGAATGGAAATATCTTGGGATAATGTGGTGTGGGTTCAAGGGATGGAGCAGCTTCTGGGATATAGACCTTGTTTGGGCTATCCCAGATTCCTGAGTATGGCAGGGGCAGGCATATTCTCAGCCATCTTGGGAAGTTTCACCTGGCTGTGCTGTGTTGGCATGAGGTATTTCAGGGGTACACTGAAACCCACCCTAGATAAGGGTATACATTGTTGTGGCCCCTATGATCAGACAACCAGTGTCCAGAGGCTGGTCCATCTGTCCTGATCAAGGACTCAGTATACAGGTGAGACTGGAGCAGCATCTAAAGGGAAGCTCTTATATTCCCATCCTGTGGGCTTCCCCTCTGTCACCTGGGGACCATCCATGCTATGCCAGTGCACAGAGACAGAGCTTCCTTCTCAGGAGCATCTTCCTTCACTCTGTTCCTTCCTGTGACTGGGGAGAGGATTAACATATCCCAGACAGACCCACTGAGGTTCAGGAACAGGGTGCCTGCTGCTCATCATAACTGTCTGGGAATGAGGAGGAATGTGGGCTTCTTAGAGGCAACTTTCAGCCCTTGAGAAGAAAAAATGGTTTGGGTGGCTAAGGGGATGAGGCCCAGTCCACCCTGACTCTCACTCAGGATGTGGTATAGAGGAGGAAACAGAGGCAGGGAGCCATTGATCACTTCTTCTCCACCTCCCAAGTGGGGGTGATGGTTGTGGAACTATCTACATGGTGAGTTGTAGGGCCTCTGGCCAGGACCTTGGAGTGTTCATCAGGGTTGTGGGAGGGTCTTCTTATTAAGGCTTTACCGACCCTCCAGAGCTTGTAGGGTTGGTTCTGGATGTTGGAAATACATAGCCTTAGGGAGCCTGCAGCTCAGCCACTAGCTCTGATGTATCTCTCACCTTCCAGTTCCGAGTGGGAAGTTTCTATTTCTGAAAAGCTGGCTCTGGGAGGGAAGGTGGTAGTTGGAGCGGACTATAAACAGCTAGATGGTGATAGCAATGTTTTCTCCAATCTATTTGAAAAAAACAGCTGAAAAGCCGGCCCATGTCTGATTCAGTGCTATTATCCCTAATTGTCACATCACTGAGGCCTGACCTTAGCCAGAACAAGCTCCCTCTGCAGTGGCTGGAACATGGGCTGGGAGGGAGAGCCTGGGAGGCCTCAGAGCTGGTGAAGCTTTTTGTGAGATAAAACAGGTTTAGGAAGGAACCTGTTCCAGAGTAGGTATAGTAGGGCCCAACTGGTCCCAGGGTAGGTACCACACTTTTTTACTCAGTTTCAGAATGTGGGAACTGCATTATGGGACTTCTGAGAATTGCTCTAAGGGGGGTTTTGAACTCAGAACACATGTATTTGGACACATACTATCAGTGGCAGTAAAGATAGAGATATAACTCCACAAGGTTGGGTCAGCAGCCCAAGGAGTTCTCTTAATATTTAGGGGCCCTGGCTCAGGTAAGATTATATCCTTGGCCACACTACAGGAAAAGAACTTCAGGATGAACCAGTATGAAGTAGAACTGGAGTCATTAAAGATAAAGCACTTGAGAAAAAGAATGGGGTGCACCCCAGGGCATGGTCTTCTCAAAGAGGAGTCAGAGTCAAGTGTGTAGTCATTGATGTAGGTAGCATTCTGGTTGCTCTCAACTTGGTAAGAAACTTTTTTTTTTTCATTTTTTTTTCAATAAATGAGATTATAGGGAGACTTCAGAGGCATCTGGTAAAATAAAATAAAATAAGATTAAAAAAAAAAAACAGGAGCCACTAGGGTTGCAGAAGAAATATATAGGGTATTTCTATTTATGTTAAAGGAGGTTCCTATTGAGATTCTTAGGAGATTGCAGGTTCATAGCTGGGAAAGGAGAAAGGCCTTAAACAAACATTAATTGTGTATGTAGACCAGACTGATTTCAAACTCATTGAAGTTTTCCTGCCTTTGTCTAGGATTAAATGCATACTCAGCCAGGCCATCACTTGTATTGGAATTCTTTATTCTCAGCTGGTAGGAGAGGCTTCAACCAGATTCTGAGGTGTTGGGCTCCTTTTTCATAGAACCATAGTTTTTCTGTCTTTCTACCCTGCTTTGAGCTGAAAAGCCTTGCTGTCTGGAATGCTTACATGGTCACATCAAGAATGGTAAGGAAGACAATATAGAAAAGGAGCCAAAGATGTCTGCCATGTACTACTGATAAATGAGAAAGGCAGTCTGTGACAGTGGGCACAGTGTGTGTGTGTGTGTGTGTGTGTGTGTGAGAGAGAGAGAGAGAGAGAGAGAGAGAGAGAGAGAGAGAGAGAGAGAGTGAGTGTTAACACAGACTGGGTGGCTCAACCTCAGCCACTATTTTCCTCAGCATCTTGCCAGATGGATGTCCAAGGTCAAGGAGCCTCCAGGCCAGGTTTCTGGTGAACCTCTCTTCCTGGTTTGCAGAAGGGACTTTCTTAGTGCACATCCTCATGCGGCCACCATCCCCAGACATGGTTTCTCTGAGTAGCCCTGGCTGTCCTGAAACTCTCTCTATAAGCCAGTATTTCAGTTAGGGTTTCCATTGATGTGAAGAGATACCATGACCAAGGCAACTCTTATAAAGGACAACATTTAATTGGGGCTGGCTTCCAGGTTCAGACGTTTAGTTCATTTTCATCAAGGAAGGAACATGGCAGTGGATAGATAGGCATGGTGCTAGAGGAGCTGAGATTTCTACATCTTGTTCTAAAGGCAAACAGGAGAAGACTGGCTTCCATGTGGCTAGGAGGAGGGTCTAAAAGCCCACCCCCACAATGACACAATTCTCCCAACAAGGCCACACCTACTCCAACAAGGCCACACCTTTTAATAGTGCCACACCCTGGGCCAAGCATATTTAAACCACCACAGCCAGGCTGGCCTCCAACTCAGACATCTGCCTATCTCTTTCTCTAAATGCTGGAGTTAAAGGTGTATGCCACCATGCCTTTCTTCTTGATGTGGACTGAATCATATATTTTCTTCCTTTTAAAGACACTAGTCTTATCTGTGGGATTAGGTCACCCCCAAAGAATTTATGACCTCATGACATCACTGAACCTTAATGGCCTCTTGTATTAATTATTTTTCTCAATGCTGACACCAAGTACCTAACACTATCAAGAGGCAATTTATCAAGGAGGAGGGTTTATTTATTTATTTCTTAACTCACAGGTCTGAGGGGAAGGCATAGCAGACAGCAGGAGTTCTAGCTACTTCGAGGTGGTTTTTCACATTGTATTTAAAGCCAGGAAGCAAAGAGCAAACAGGAGGTAGGGCAAGACTAAAACTTCTAGCCTCACCCAGGTGCTCCCAGGGATAGTGTGGGAATTAGGCACAGGAAGACTGCCACAGGGATAATGGCCCACCCAAGTTGAAACGCATGAGAGGAAACCCATGAAACCAGGGAAGCCTTTATGCACTGTGCTGGTTAGTTTTTGTCATCTTGACACAAATTAGAGTCACCAGGGAAGATGGAAACTGGATTGAGGAATTGTGTCTCTCAGATTGGCCTATCTGTAGGGCATTTTCCTGCTAGTTGATGTAAGAGGTACCAGCCCACTGTAGGTGGTGCTACCCCTGGGCAGGTGGACCTGAGCTGTATAAGGGAACAAGCTGATCAGGTCAGAGAAAGTAAACCAATAAGCAATGTGGTCTCTGCTTCAGTTCTAGTCTCCAGTTTCCTGCCTGGAGCTCCTGCTCAGTGATGGACTGGAAATATAAGCAATTCCTTTGGTCTCCAAGTTGCTTTTGGTCATGTGTTTATCACAGCAATGGAGAAGTGGATTAGAACAGGCACCATACCTGGGCCTATGGTGGTGGGAACAGAAAGCAGGTGGGGTGAAAGACCAGTGTTGGAGGAACCAGGAACAAGTAACCCCCCAAACTAGCAGAGCAGGGGGCTGTGACTGGGAGGTTGTGAATCTGCACTGTCCTGCCAACCACTTTTGAATTTCTGGCAGGGGCAGGAGTGATGGGTCCATAGCACTTGGGGAATGTTTCAATACTAGAAAGAACTAAGGGATGAATGTACATATATGTTTCAACAAGTGTTTTGATGTGAGTGGAAGTCCACAACGAGGCTGGGATAAGAGTCAGAATTACCTTGCAAGATGATGCTACTTATTGTATGTGTGTGCATGTGTGTGTGTGTGTGTGTGTGTGTGTGTGTGTGTGTGTGTTAGTGCCTATATATAGATGTGAAAGTGGAGGCATGAGATCACCCTTGGGTGTTGTTCCTTTTTTAAAATTACATTAATTTATGTAAATATGTGGGTGTGAGTGTGGTTGGGCACATGGAAATTGTAGTGTATATGTGAAAGTCAGGAAATTTTTGGGAACTGGTTCTTTCCCTTCTCTATGTGGGTCCCAGGGATGAAACACAGGTTATCAGAATAGATAGCAGGCATTTTTACCCACCGAGACATCTTAATCCCCTCACCTTTCAAAGCTAGCTGCTCTGTGCAGCCTAAATACTAGTTATTGTCATAGTAACATGATTACCAGGAGATTCTATCTAAAACATTTTATTTCAGGTATGATCAGTAGGAGTCTCATTAGTCTGGAGCTTACTGGTTAGGGCAGGCTGGATTGACAGTGATTGCTCCAGGAATCCACCTGTCTCTACTTCTCCCAGCTCTGGCATTGCAGGTATACACCACCATGCTCGGCCTTTTTTACATGGGGTTGGGGATTGATGATTACACAGCAAGTGCTTTACCTACTCACTGATCCATTTCTCTGGCCCAGCATCTGATTTTTTAAATAGCAAGCATGCTTTTCTTATATAATCATTAAAGTACATAAATATGGGTTCTATGGTTCTGTGAAATGTAGTACACACACACACACACACACACACACACACACACACACACTCAGCCCAGCATGATTTGGTAGGAAGTTGGCCTTCGATACATAGCTGGTGACTTTTTTTCATCTGAAGCACTTTCTGGCTAGCTCTAGGCTGCCTGCTCCTTAGGAAGAAGATAATCCTCAAACGAAAATGTCACAAATGTCGCCTCTCCCTGCCTTTCTTCCTGCTTGTTCTCAACGCCACTGTACAGCCTAAGCATTATTATTACATGATTACCAGGGGACTTTGTCTAAAACATTTTCTTCCAAATATGACCAATAGGGCTCTTCAGGAGACAAACAAGCTCATTTCATTATGCCAAAGTGCACCATTTGGTACCCAATTTCCTGCCACCCTTAGCCTCTCCAATCCCTCTTGAGAAGGATGGGCATAAAGGCAGGTGTACACAGGCTTGCTTATTCAGGGCTCCTTAATAGTGTCCAGGGCCACTCTGCCATGAATCTGTGCTCTTGGGAGTGCAGCTGCCATTTATTATGTGATTAGTCTCACCAGAGCTATCTAATTTGTCCTTCACAGACTCGTATTCCAGCCAAACAGACTGAGGAATTGCCTCTCTGTGCTGAGATAAGACAATGCCTTCAGCAGTGCCCTGAAGCACAGCAGCACATCCTGAACGGTCATGGCCTTAATTTCCATCTGGACTGAGAAAACACGGACATTCTGAGAAGCAGCGGCTTTCAGACGGCCAGTATTCTGAGGGAAATGTCAGGCAAGGAAATTGTTCCCTGTGCTCTTCTCATGGGCTTTGGAGTGGTGAGTGGGATGAGCTTGGGCTTAAAGCACTGACCTAGAACTTTAGTTCTGCCCTACGTGTGTGGTTCTGGCAAAATGATTTAATCTCTCTGGGACTCACTCCCCTCATCTGTAAAATGGGTGATTATAAGCATCCTGTGTGTTTGGTTGGCCTTGCTGTTTCTCAGCATCTCTATAAGGCCCTCTCAGAAAACCGTTCCTTGGTTTCCTTTTAGGAAAACCCATTTTACTGTGTATGCTCTCCTAGGAGTAGAAATCAAGATGTTTTGCCTTGGTGAGGCTGGGAAGGACATGTAATCAACCTGAGTAATCTGAGCAATTGTGGGAACATTCTCAGGGTGACCAAGGTTCTTTATTCTGGTGGCCACAACTGTGCCCAGACCAGAGAGATGTTACTCCCCAGACCCAGGGCATCTCCCAGGGACTCGGCTAACCCCATTTCTCTAGCTTTCGTGTCCCTTCTCTAAGCTATTCGGTCTCTCTTGGAGAGTATCTTTTCTGCTTCTGACCTCCAGGACTATCTCTCTTCCTTGTGACCCAAGTTCACTTACTATAGCTCTTCCAGAGGACAGTAGAAACTATGGTGATTTTGAATTGCATCTCTGTATGTAGGATAAACCACCTGAAGTCTCATCAATTTGACTAACCCCCTAGAGAGCGGGGATTGCAGTGCTTGACCCCGCTATGCAGCAAATCCAAATGTCAGCCAGAAACAAAAGTTGGTCAAGTTGCACTAAATGTGTGAAACCACTTTAGAGCCACCACCTTCTCCTTTTCAAAGCCTAAACTCTTTCATGAGACGTTAGACTCCATAGAAAACTACACAAAGGATCTGACGATCACATCGTCACCCATCTAAATTAATAGCTGTGAATATATTGTCTATTTGCTTCTACACATTAAAAAAAATGAATACGAGGAATGGAGTTAAAGCCCTTTAACATGACAATGGCTAATTCCATTTTACTCCCTCGTGCTTCTGACTTAACCTCCAGCAGTCACGTGCCAGGAAGTACACACCAGTGAAATGACACAAATTTCCACTTTTTCCTGAGAGAGCACCAAGGACAGATCAGAGTAATGATTCTACCAAAGTCCAGCTTGTTTTTTATTGAGGTTTCTTACAGGAACAGGGGTGACTCATAGACAGCTTTGAATTCCTGCAAAGCCCACCCCAACATGGGTGATGGCTCACAGAAGCTGCCTCTTTCCAGCTCTCTCCATTACTTGTAGACAGTTTCTCTCCATTACTTGCTCTCAGTTTGGTCTGAGAGTTTGTTGTTTCAGCCATGTGCTGCTTTTATAAACTTAGAATCTTGTGAATCTTGGAAGTTTCAGCTTTTCTGGGACTTGTGGGGTTTGTTTACTTTTTGAGCTTCATGAGATTCCCTTATCCCTCCTAGAGAGAATGCTTGAATTCGGAGATTTTCACAATACACATTTTCATGTGCACACTCACACTTGTGTCCATTAAAGACTCATATTAGTGTTCTGGTGTTTTTAAAAGATCCTGTCTGTAACTTTTGACATCTTGCTTTTTGTTCAACATTTTATTTATTTATTTACTTACTTATTTATTTATTTTCCAAGTATGGGTATTGTGCCTGCATGTATGTCTGTGTACCACATGTGTGCCTAGTGCCTGTGGTGACCATAAGAGGGCAACACAACCACTGGGGTTGGAGTTATAGATGGTTGTGAGCTGCCATATGGGTTCTGGGCAAGGAACCTTGGTCCTCTGGAAGAACAGTCAGTGTTGTTAATCACTGAGCCATTTGTCTAGCCCAATATTGTATTTATTTATTTATTTATTTATTTATTTATTTATTTATTTATTTATTTATTTAGTGCAATTTGGTGTTTTATTTATTTGGTGTATGTTCTAGTGCATGTGTGTCATGGCACATGGATAGAGGTCAAAGAACAACTTGTGGAAGTTGGTCCTCTCTTTCTACCATGAGGGTCCCGGGAGTTAAATTCAGACTACCAGGTTTGGTAGCAAGTATCCTTACACAGTGAGCCATTTCACTGGTTCCTGAACATTAAAAAAATATGTATGTATGTATGTATGTATGTATGTATGTATGTATGTATGTATGCATGCATGTATGTTATATGTGGACCTGCTTGAACTTTTGTGCATCATGTACATGCAGGTACTCCAAGAAGTCAGAAGATGTTGGATCCCCTGGAACTGAAGTTACAGGCATTGTGAGCTACCTGATGTGGGTGCTGGGAACTGAACCTGGGTCCTCTGCAACAGCAGAAGGGTTAGCATTAGGATTAGGATAATAGTGAACTATCTCTCCCACCTCAACACTGTTTTTTAAAGTCTATGTTGATACATATGATCTCATACACATGCAAATGGAGAATTGTAAAATGTGTATTTGTTTTTTTTTTTTTTTTTAGTTCAGATTACTTTACATAGATAGTTTTCAAAAACGTCAGAAATCCACAGAATATGAGTTTTGTTTTTTTGTTTTTTGTTTTTAGTATAGAAATAGAGTTTATTTAGGGCATGGGGAGGGGAGTTAAGAGGGTAGCAGAGGTAGAGAAAGGCAGAGAGAGGGAGAGAGTAGAGAAGTAGAGAGGTGGAGGCTGGCCATGACCAGGTAGAGAGAGGGGGAAAGGGAATGGGAAGAAGTAAGATAAGAGATGCAAGAGAGAGGCAAGAGATAAGAGAGAGAGAGGAGGGGCAAGCAGCCTCTTTTATAGTGGGCCAGGCCCACCTGGCTGTTGCCTGGTAACTGTGGGGTAGAGTTTAGACAGAATGCTAACATTCCCCGTTTTGGTTTAATTAAAAAAAAAATTAGAAAGAGGCAATGGCAAAGCAGGAATAGGGTTGTCTTAATATCTGACTGCTTCACGCTGGCATTGGGGGCAAAGTGTCTCTGGGATACCTAGAAGAATGGATATGGGGGATGTTTGTCCAGTCGTAGGAGAGTTGGCAGTTTCCTTGCTGTCCAGGGTCTGTGGAGCTGTCTGAGGGTAGGTCAGAAGGAACAGGTCCAGTAGAAGCATCTGTGTCTGAGAGGAGATTGGGGCATCTGAAGATTGCTTCTCTGGAGCTATCCTGGGTGTAGTAAGCTCTTGGACTTGACAAGAAACACATTAGTATAGGTAGAGAAATAAGGTTAAGTATGTTTGGGAGAAAGAAAAAAAAATTTCTTAAGATGTCTAGTAAAATGTATATTTTAACTACTAAACTCTCAAAGTTTTTAAGTGCTCATAAGACCTTGCCCTACAAAGTGGAAATTTTCATATCTGACTTCTTGTAGTAGGCTGTGTCAACATGCAGGTATATAATATACAGTTTACTCAGCATTCCCAAGGGGAAAAATCCTCCCAGGACTTTCAACTACAATACACAAACTTTGTTTCATATACAAAATATTATATAAACTTACCTCTAATGTATGTATGTAAAGTATATGTGAAATGCACACATTTTGTATTTAGACTTTGATGCTATGCCAACCTATGTTATCTCTCTGTCACCATGACAACTAAATACACATCATAGAAGTTAAAAGGGGAAAAAGTTTACTTTGGCCAGTGATTTCAGAGGTTTCAGTCCATGGTTGTTTGTTTCTGGGCCTGTGGTCAGACAAAACATCACAATGAAAGGTATTGCCTGCCTCATAGTGGGCTAGAGGCCCAGAGAGTGAGAATGAGGCAGAGAGGACAGAAGGAAGAGGCCAGAGACAAGTCTCCCAGTATATACCTCCCATGACCTGCTTCCCCAAAGGTGGCTCTACATCCTTAAATGCCGTCAACTTACAGGATCATCCATGTATCAACAATTGAGACATCAAAACCTTTATGATCTGGTCATATCCACAAAGCCCTGCATCTGAGCACTCTGCACTGGGGACCAAATCTTCAACACATGAGTTTGGCGGATTCCAGATGTAATAGTGCCAAAGTATCTCATTAGAAATATGGAAATATTCTGACATATGAAAAAGAATCTGAAATACTTCCAATCCCACATATTTTAGGTAAGGGATAATAAGCTGTATATTCACCTGCTGTGATGGCATTAGTCTGTGATAACTCCTGTTGGACATCCAGGCAGACATTTTTCTTGATTCTGCGTGCCTGTGCCTGTGTCTGTGTCTCTTGGGTGGGACTGGAGGGACACTGGCTGCTTTACAGAAGCAATTTAAAGAGGAAAGTTTTTGTTGGCTCATGGTTTCAGAAGTCTTCACCCACAGTCTCTTGGCTCTGTGGTTAAAGTAGAGAGCATCATGGTGGGAACATGTAGAGAAGGAAGCAACTCTTTTCATGGTGGCTAAGAAGGAAAGAGAGAGAAAGGAAATGGCCAGGGTCCCAATATCTCCTTCAAGGGCATACCTTCAATGATCTGATTTCCTTCCACTCAGCCCCAGCTTTAAAGCTGCTTCCTCCTTGCCACAGTGCTATGGTCTAGAGCAAAGTCTTTAATACATGGACCTTGGGGGAGCATCTAAGATCCAAACTCCAAAATGGATCTTGCCGAACATTGGTCACTATGTCACCCCTTCGTTTTAATTCCCCTTTCTGCCCTTCTGGTCTTACAGGGAGGGACCCCCCTATCCTACTGCATACCAGCTTAGGTTTTCTGAAGATAGCTTACACTTCCACCTCACTGACTTTTCTCCATGTGACTCTAAAGTTCCTGCTTCCTCTCCTGGTTTCTCTTCCTCTCTTATTCCCTATTTACTCAAGACTCTGCCCCAGCCTCTTCAGTCTTGTGTTACATTAGGAGCCAGCATGATATTCCTGAGGCACTTTTAATCCAAATTTCCTTCTCACCAGGCACCTAGCAGAGACCACTGGCTAGTGCACTAAGTATCCACTCCAATATCTTTTTAGGCTAAGTTCCTCTCTAGTAGTACCTGGAAAGTTGAGCACTGTATGTTCCCTACTCTCTGCAAGTGTAGCTCTGAATGGGGTTCAGATCACTGATCAGATAGACTTATTTTGGACTTGAATTCAGAGCAGAGTTAAGCAGTAAGAGTTACAGCATCTATTTCCTGTGAAATGTTCATCTTGGCACACATAGCTAGAGTGGTTCTGTTGTCTGTAATGGAAATTTGACCAATAGAGTGTATAAAAAAAAAGGAGTGTTGAACACCTAGTATATCCTCTCCCCCCTCTGAGAACACATTTTGACAGCAAGGTCTTAAAATCATTCATCAAATCATCTAAAAGTATATAACGAACATCCGGTAGGTTTGACCTTTATGCTTAATGTGTGTAACTGTGAAATGAGATGGTCAGTTGCAGTGCTTGGGAACACCACTTTTCCCATCTTCTAACTTAAAAACTACAGGGGTTCATCGATGGTTAATCCTGACTGCCAGCTTTATAGGATTTAGAATCACCATGGAAACACACCCGTGAGTGTATCTAGGAGGGTGTTTCCAGAAATAGTTACTTGAAGAAGGAAAACCCATCTTGAAAGTGGGCTGAATCATCCCGTGGGCTTGGGGTCCCAGACTGAAGAAAGAGAAAAAAGCCCATTTGAGCACCAGCATTTATCTCATCTCTCTCCACTTTCTGGCTGTGGGTGTGACGTGACTAGCCACCCCAGTCTCCTTTCTCCAAGACTCTGCAGTGATGTACTGCATCCTCCCATTTAAGCCTAAATAGACTTTCAAGTTGCTTCTTGACAGAGGTGCCTTTGACCTTTTCGCCTATTCTGTAAATCTGAGCATCAGAGTGGGTCTTGATACACTGATCATTTGTTTCTACAGGCTCATGAACTTCGGGACCCCAATCTATCTCCATGCAGAGAAAATGATGGACAAGTTGGAGGAAAGAGTGTGTTACCAAGAAGGTCACCATGTTTTTGAGATTCACAAAGAGTACCGCTATCACCTGCCTCATTAGTGTGATACATTCAGGAGCAGCCATGCAGATTCTGAGATCTGATAAACTGTCAGTTCATCTAGGCAACTCAGCAGAAACAGCTGCTTCCCTGGCAACCACACTGGAATCACATCTGGGAGGATCTGTTCTGACAGAGTGTTGGCCTTTGCATTACTGATGTTTTAAGCCTTGATATCTGTCATGTCATGAGAGGGAATGAAAACACAGATATCTTTGAGTATAAATGAGTCAGGCAGCTTCAGGGACAAACATGCTTTTTTTTTCCCTTTTAGATGCATAAAGAAGCTTATGAATTATTTAATCCAAACTTCAAAATAAGGAACACTGCTGGAGATGAAGAGGGACCTTTTATAATGGGAGAAACAAAGAGAAGTCTGCGTGTGATCCATCGGAAGCTGTAATATTTGTAAATATGTGTGTATTTCATAACAGAGCTTCAAAATGCAGGAAGCAAAAAACAGAATGAAAGGAGAAACGGACAACCAATGGGCATCGCAGGAGTGTTCCTATTCTGCTCTTAGTTACTGACAGAACAGAGAGCGTGGTAGACAAAAGCTTTGGAAGATTATGGCAGCACTAGCAACCATCTCGACCTAGATGACATTTATAGAACTCTTGGCCAAGAACAAACAGTCTTTACCCCATATAAATTGGAACACTCACCAGGATAGATTTTTTTGTGCTGGACCGCAAAACAAAATTTCTATGAATTTCAAAAGGCTGTGAATCCTGTTAAGTACATTTTCCTATAAAGTACATTATACTCAAAATAGATAGGATCTGTATTTTAAACGTATATATGACTTCACACACACACACACACACACACACACACACACACACACACACACACACACACACAAGATCATACACATGACAAAAAAAAACACATGGGAGTACTATGTAGGGGAGGAAGGGACCAAAAGGAGAGAAAAAGACAGAAAAGAGAGAGTAATGGGGTGAGCATGGGTACAGAAAAATTATATACGTGTAATGATAAAACATTGTTTTGTATGATAACTTAAAAATGAATGAAAGCAAACCCAAAATATCTGGAAACTCAAATATTTAGAAATTAAGTGACACAATTTTATTTTATTTTTGCCATGCTAGGGATTGAATCCAGGGCCTCATGAGTGATGAGTAAGCGCTTCTCCACTGAGCCACACCCCCAACCCAGTAACATTTTCCCAAATGTTAAACATTCAAATGTCAAGATTTAAAAAGTTATATGTATGTGTACCTGCATGACTTTATGTGCACCGTGTGCATACAAGTGCCCTCAGAGACCAGAGGGCATAAGTTTCTCTGGAACTGGAATTATAAGTAGTTGGGAGCTTCCTGATGTATCAGGTACTGGATCCTCTGCAAAAACAGTAAGCATTTTAAATAACTGAGTCATCTCTCCAGCCCCCTTTACCCAATTACACAGTTCTAAACAATCTGTCGGTCACAGGAAAAAAAACATTACAAGGATTGACAATTTCTGATTTTAAAGCATGGTGGTTTCTTTCTCTCTTAGAAGTGACGTGTTCAACTCCCCTGTCTGCCTAAGTCTATGCCAGTTTTGTTCCACAAAGTCCTGGAAAACCCTGAGTTGTTGTAAACAAGGGTGGATGGTCATGTGGTAAGGTGCTCGGTCTGGCTCACTGAAAGCAACAGTCTTTGTTCACTCATGATGGTTGTGCAAGCACAGGAGTCCAGAGAGAAAGTTTCTGGTTCCCCTCAGATGGACATTGGGAGAGGTGTGGGTGGCATCTGCTGAGATACTCCCAGCAAAAGCATTCTGCCTTTGTGGACCAAGGGGCTAGGGGAAGAGCTAGGGGAGGGGCTAGGAATGGAAAATTACTGAACTGGAGTAGATCAACTGTCTTGGTCAAATTCGGTTTGAACAGCAGTGCATCATAGGGGTAAGCCTGACATGTTGATCGATGATAAAATGTTAGTTGTCTATGCCAAACTCCTTACGTTTGAGATTCTGAGTTTTGTTTTATTGTATTTTTAGTGTAATTATGAACTCTTCAATGATGTAAGAGGTTACATAATTACTTGTAACGTAACTGGAGAAACATTGAGATTACTGTGGTGTTAAGTAATGTCAACACTAGATTCTTTCATGAATGGATTTTTGGGGAACATGTTATGACCCTGTTGAAGTGTGTGCACCCCTTACCTGCAACCCCTGCTGGGGAAATACTAGAGTGACTCCACAACAGAATATACTGGATGTGGTATCTGAGATGCTTTCCTGTAAAGAGCTCTGCCCAGAGGTTCTGCTGTCCCAGTGTTCCCAGTGCAGGCCCTATCCCTGCTGTGAAGAACAGGCACTGTTAAGCACCTCAGTGCTGACATCCCAGAGGGCCCTGAGAACTCACCTTTTCATGAGGAAAGACGCCTTCTACAGTGGACAACACTGCACTCAGAAAGCCACTGTGACAAATGACAGGGGGTTTGCATGTAGAACACAGAACAAAGAAGCCTGCCAGAGCTCGCTCTCTGCATAGGGGAAAGATGCTTCTGGGCAAGACAATGGAGCTTGAGAGCTTTGCCCATTAGAAGAGGCTTGGGTTGGTTATACAGCATAATATGGGAAATTACATTAGCAGGGATATCATTATGTAATTGCTATCAGGTTTTAGTGCAGAGCAATATGAAGCAGAAATACAACAAAATAGGTGAGAGGAATAAGCCCATCTGCCTACTTGATAGACACACATAAAGCATCATGTGCCTTGTCCACACCCAGAATGAGCGGGTCAGAATGATCTAAGTGGAAGGACAGAAGACGTAGCAATAGCCTGCATTTTGTTGGTGGCCTAGGACAGGATGGGAAATTAGGTCACATATAGAACTAGTGGGCCTAGACAAGGCCACTCTCCAATGTTCTGGCAGCAGGCTTCCATTTTCCCATGCTGGACTAACATGGGGGTAAAACAAGGTCAGAGAAGGAAATTATAATTAGGGTTCGGCCCCCATAGGACCTCACATTTGTGGGAAACTTTTTCACACAGGAGTCTAGGCTGCACTGTGCTATAGACCAAAACATTTCTTGACCTAGATTCTTAGACTAGAACCCCCACATCTGAAGGAGAGCCAGGTCGTCTGTGAGCCACTGGGTTGGGACTCTGCTGGCTCTGACAGTGGTCTGAGAACACACGTGCAGGATTCTGGCACCCTAGGACCACATGGACACCTAACACTATGGGAGCCTTGGCTGGGCAAAGAAGGGTATGTGCACTTCGGGAGCTCTGTATAGCAGGTGGAACTATCCAGAAGGCTCTGATTTTTCTTTTGATCACGTCTCCATCTGGGTAAATTTGGCTCGTGCAGAGGCAGGAAAGCCTGGTACAGCAATACTCTATTTCTTCTCCATTTGGGTCTCCTTGCTTCATGAAGTCCCTGCAGCAGCCTCCCTACTGGCAGGCACCTCAGTGCCTTTCTTTACACACTTCAGCCATCCTCAAACTCCATATCTGATTGTGGGTTTTTTTCCAGGTCCAGCTCTGGCTCCCCAACAACTGGCCCTATGCTACTTGACTCTCTCTGCTCAGCCTCCTGCAGTGCTGCACCCTGATCTAAGCAGCCACCTTACCAGCATTTGCCTTGCCTGCATGTCAACCTCATTCATTTTCCAAGACTCATTCCAAACCCGACCTGACTAATTTCCTCAGGCCACAGCCAGCCACTTCCTCCTTTGGGTAGTTTAGGGGGCGGCAGGGCTTCAGGAAGAGCAATGTTCAGGGGCCCGGACAGTGTCTAGCCTCTCCTTTAATCTGAGAATCAGCAGAATCTGTTCACTCCCTGCATGTGGTGATGCTCTTCATTGGATAGGAGATAAGACTGCTCATTGCCCATAGCTCCATCAAGGAAGGGTCATACTCCCAGTTTCAACTAGAAGAGTGTTAGGTGAGAACTCTAGCCTTGTTTGGGTCCATTGACCACCTATAACTCTCCAACCTTGGTTAAAGTCAAAGTCATTATTGATAACAGCCAGAATGTGAGTTAGCTTTCTTATTAGCTAATTGTCACAGCAGGTTCACACTGGTCTGGTGGCCATCTAAAATCTCACACCTTTCTACCTTTTTCATATAACTCAATATGTAGAGAACTGAATTTGCCAGATTTTCAATTGTTAACTGTATGTTTTTTACAAAACTGAAATAATATAAAAGGGGGTACTTTTTCACCTCCCCTGAGATAGGGCCTCACTGTATAACTTTAGCTGTCCTGAAACTCACTATGCAGACCAAGGTGGTCATGAACTCACAGAGATCTGATTGCCTCTGCCTCCTATGTGCTGAGATTAAAGGCATGCATCATATGCCTGGCACAATAGGATATTTTTGTGTGCTGAATTTTCCTCTGTCTTAGTAGAATTAGCTTCAAGGATGTTCGATTCATCTTTGCCCTGGTGCCTTCTTACCAAAGACAGCAGCTCAACAGTGGAGAACAAGGGAGTCTGAGAGAACATGCCTTGGGGGAGAGAAATGAAGTGGGAATTATACATAAATTCAAAGGAACATTCCTGTGAGACTGCAGCCTTTAGATGATAGATTCATTAGATATAATTAATTCATTCAAACCATATTCCAGAAAATATATTCGTATAATTGCATTTTATATAATATATTCATAAAGATTGTGCCTGGGTACAAGCAATTCTTTGGGCTAGATTTGCCTTATGAATAATATGTTAATAAAGAATATATTTGAGGGAACCTTCATATTCAAGATAATCTCATTAGTGTTTCTCTGGGTCACTGAGTTCTTCCTTACTATGCCCCAAGTCTTACTGAAAGCCTATTGTTTCTTCATTTCCAGCAGCCTAAGTGCCTTCAGTATGTGGTTTCTAGATTTTTCATCAATTTGCATACATTCTTGTCATTGACAGCTAAGCTGTAAGAAAGATATGACCGATCATATCTTTCTTTCAGGTTGAGTTCAGGTCAGACTGGGTCTTATGTGTGTATGTATGCACAGATGGATGCATGCATGCATGTACATATATATGTATGTATGTATACATGTATGCATGTATGGATGGATGCATACATGTATATATGTACGAATATATTATGTATGCATGTATGTGTGTATACATGTATATATGCATGTACTTATGGATGTATGCATGCATACCGGTGTGTATGCATTCCTGTATGTATGCATGTGTATTATGCATGTATGTATGTATACATGCATGCATATATATGTAAATAATTGAGGAGTATGGGACAGTGATTATCATACTCAGCACACGAAAGTACCCCATTGTGCCAGGCATAGTGGTGCATGCCTTTAATATTAGCACATGGGAGGCAGAGGCAATTGGATCTCTGTGAGTTCTGACCACCTTGGTCTGCATACTGAGTTTCAGGACAGCTAGTCACATAGTATTGTCTAAGCACATGTTATTTTCTTAACTATGCCTTTCAATGACCTCGTGCTGGACTTTCACCAAGATAAAACCCTCACGCCTTATTGACATAATTTTGCACTAGCCTGGGGAGAAGATTCTCTGTGTAGGATTTGGGACCTTGAAAAGTAAAAACAAGATTCCTTTCTAGTATTCTAGGTTCTTGTCTTTGACTGGGGAGTATGTTGTCTTTTCTCTGTTTCCATAATAAAATACTCAAGGCTGGATAATTTATAAAGAAAACTGGCTTATTTGGCTCAGGTTCTAGAGTCTGAAAGTCTAAACAGATGGCACTAGTCCTGGCAAGGGCCTTTGTGGCAGATGTCATTGTGGTGGGGTCCAGGGAGCCAAGGATATCATGTGGTGAGATAGAAGGCAGAGAGGGGGAAGGATAAGTGAGGGTTCCCTCTCCTGTGAACTAGCTGGGCTTCCAATGACATATCCACCTTCCTTTAAGTTCTGCCTCTTGAAATCACCACCCTGCCTCCTAACATTACCACATTGATTTCCAAATGTACCTTGGAGCTGGGCTAGACAGTATATACCATAATCCCCAAACCTGAGAGGCAGAGAAGCATGAAGATCTGGAGGCCAGTCTGAGATACATAGAGAGTTTGAGCCTAGCTGGGCTGGAAACCTGTAGGAAACCTTATCTCTAAAACCATGTACCCAACTGTAGTGGCTATTCCTGATTGTCAGCTTGACTATATCTGGAGTGAACTACAATCCAGAATTAGAAGGCTCACCTATGATCCAGATCTTGAGGCCAGAAGACACAAATTTCTGACCTGGATCTTGGCATGGAGATCTTGAGGCATAGTTGCCATGAAAACCTTAGGCCCAGGCAAAGTAGTACACACCTTTAATCCTAGGAGACTGAAGCAAGGAGATCTCTGGGTTCAAGGTCAGCCTGGGACAAAGCAAGTCCTAGATCCAGGTGTGGTGGTACACATCTTTAATCTGGGCTACACCTGCTGGAGACCTACAATAAGGACATTGGAAGAAGGAAGATTCGCTCTTCTTCACAGTGTTTTGTGGGCTGAGCAACTGCTAGATCCTTAGACTTTCATTCACAACTGCTGCTGACAATTGTTGGGAAGTTGGACTACAGACTGTAAGTCATCAACAAATTCCCTTACTATATAAAGACTACCCATAAGTTCTGTGACTCTAGAGAAACCCTGACTATACAGCACCCATGCACACATGTGTGCACACATACCCTGTCCCACCATACATACACACACACACACACACACACACACACACACACACACACACACACACACACAAGCTTAGAGGAACTCCCACTGAAGCAGAAGCTTGAGATGCTGTACTTTGGCAGTATTCTAATATCTGTAGCATGTGATTGATACTAGGTTTACATAAATCCCAGTGTTAACACCCCTGACCTCCATCATGACAGCTTGAGTCTGCATGTGATAGCTGCACTTGTTTGAGTTCCTGGTTTGTTAATCATGTGTTATTGCTTCAACAGAGCTCTCTGTGGCACATTCTGTGGCTTAATTAGATTTGTATTTTACCACAGCAGGGGAAAGCATATTACATTTCCAGCCGGTGTTTCACTTGAACTCAAAGCAAGCATCTTCATCAAAGCGAAGAGCTGAAACACTCATTCACCAATTTCTCAACCTGTTTAGCACAGCTGACTACTGTTGCTCAAGGCATCTGTCAAAATTAGCTTCTAAATGCCAATTTAATCTCTGGATTCATGATTTTACCCGTAGAGACTTTTAATTCTTGATTGTATACTAAAAGTGGCAAAGCTTCACGAAATTAAAAAAAAGTCACCTATTTCATATTTCTAAAAAGAAGCCCATTGATGAAGAAGGGATTGTACATGAGTTGGATTAGATTGTGGTAGATGTACTAGGCAGCAGCTGCTGGGGACCCAGGAGATGAGAGAGCCTTCAGTGTCCTCAAGGCTTCAGCAGAAGGGCTGGGAGGATGGGCAGGCTGCTCAAAACCTTTCAGCCTCCTTTCCCTTTGTACTTTGTCATTAAAATATGGGTAATAACTTCATATTTACTGGGACACCTACTCAGATCGAGCTGTTATTCTAAGCCCTTTGACTGTTCAATCTTATCAGGGAGGTAAAAATAATTACTATTGAGAAAGAGAAATTGTCCTAATTACTGTTCTATTGCTGTGACGAGAAACCATGACCAAGGCAACTCTTATAAAAAAGAAAGCATTTAATTGAGGGCTGGCTTACAGTTGCAGAGGTTTAGTCCATTATCATCATGGTGGGGAATATGGCAGTGTACATGGCCCTGGAGCAGTATCTAAGTGCTACATCTTAATCCAGAGAGAGAGAGAGAGAAAGAGAGAGAGAGAGAGAGAGAGAGAGAGAGAGAGAGAGAGAGAGAGAGAGAGACTGGGCCTAGCATGGGATTTTGAAACCCCCAAACCCACACCCAGTGACACACTTCCTCCAAAAGGCCATACCTCCTTTCAAATAGTGCCATGTCCTGGTGACTAAGCATTCAAATATATGAACATATGGGGGCCATTTTATTCAAACCACCACAGAAATGGAGGCTGACCAGAGGTTAAAGGATAGCACCAGTGGAGGAGTATGTATCAGAATCTAGCACTCACTATATCATGTCCATGCTTAACCCCCAACCATGAAACACAAAGACAGCCCACTCAATCACATGTGACTATTTATGTAGCTATGCTGGTGCAGAAATTCAATGCTGATGTCCTAGATGTCTGTAGTTTTCTTGTCAGGCTGAGATATAGCTTGTAAATTCCATGGTACCATCCAGAAAACAACCTCTTGGTACATCTGTAGTATGGATATGGCAATCTCACATTGCCCAGGACAGCCACAAGATAGGGAACAAGGCAATAACTACTGGAAACAAGCATAAAGATAAAGGGCTTAGAACGGATGCCAAGACTTACTGTGCACCATCTACATATAGGACCTGGACCACACAGAGGCCCCCTTCACCTTGTTTTTCCCTTAAGCTCATCAGAGTGATCAGAAAAAATGAGTCTTGTTAGGAAGTTTGTGTCATAGATGGAGAAGCAAACCCATAAAGGTCTCCAATGTCACAAACCAGGGAGATTAGAGTACCTGCCCCAGGTGTTCAGGCCCTGGCATGGTGCTTCCAGCAGATATCCACATGAAGTGGTTTTGTAATGCTTCTGCTGCTGTGTACATGAAGGCTTCTCATCCACCATCTCCAGGGTTGCCCCTCTCCCTGAGAACATGCTCATGCCTATTTTTCCACCACAGTCAGCTTGTTCTTAACCATGTGCTCTCTCAGTCACCGTTCTCTGACTCACCCAATGTGTTTTGTTTGGGGTCCCAACCTGTGGCTCACAGGTTACATGTACTCCAGGGTCCCTAATGATGTGGCCCTACACAAAATTGTAAGCATACTTACAATGTTGAGGTTTTAAAGCAATTTTGGGAGTAACTTGATTGTGTGGTCCTTTTAAACTTTTTTAATTTAAAAGCTTTATCCTGGGGGGAAGAGGACAAGTTCCACAAAGCACAGGTAGAGGTCAGAGGACAGCTTTGTGAAGTCTGTTCTCTCATTTTTATGGGGGCTCTGACCCAGGTTGTTGGGCTTGTGAATTTAGCCTGATGAACCGTCTTGGGCTGGGCTGTGAAATTCTAGCATGAACTTTGTGGAAAACATCTTGTTACATCAAAAGGTTAGATGAACCTGCTAGACTTTCACTCTCCATTGCTTGGGAATAAAATGACTATGAAGATTTTCCCCTGCTATTTCTACTTCCAGTTCCTGCTCTGAGTTTTTTGTTTTTCCTAAATACTACTACTACTACTACTACTACTACTACTACTACTAATTTATTATTATTATTATTATTATTATTATTATTATTATTATTATTATTTTAGGAAAATGTGTATGTGTGTGTCTGTGTGTGTCTGTGTGTGTATTAGCAGGTGTGTGCACTTGTGCACAAACACCTTTTTAAGTATATGTGCACACATGTATACAGAAATCCATGGAGGCCCAAAGAGGGTGTTGTATCCCCTGGAACAACAAGCATTTGTGAGCCACAATAAGGATGTTTTGGATTTTAACTCAGCCTTGTGGGTGCTGGGAACCACGGTCTTGCCAAGAGCAGTTAAGTGTTCTTAACCACTGAGCCATTTCTCCAGCCTGTTCCTCTAGCTTTGATTCTGGAGTGCTGCATAGGATTGGGTGTTTGGGAGCTGTGGAACATTGAATGAAGGGAATGTTGCTGGTCACATGATCATGACTGAACTTGGCACAGAGACTCATTAACCAGGGCAGGCCACAGGATCACAAAACAGGAAATACAGTTACACTGATGGAATCCTTCAGATCTGATGCATTAATGCCAATAGAACATTCTGGAGAGTCTCCTGATACAGCAGGGAGCGACACTGAGCACAGGGGACTAGAAAGCCCACCAGAGGCTGGCACCATTCCTGTTTCAGCACATATCCTGGAGACCAACACTTGAGTCAGATCCTTCCATAACCAGTGGTCACTGCTTCTGCTAGAAGTTCATCCTGAGTGGAAAAGGAAGAACAGATATTGTGAGAGTCAGTTATTTCCCCTGTAAAACTGATGCTCTGCCTTCAAGGAATCAAAGCAGGGAGCATAAATGGTATTTCAACAGCAGAAGGATATTGTTACCATCCTCCTGCATGGAAATTTCTTTTTGATGGCATTCTGCTGACAGGAAAGAAACCTATGTCCTATGTGGATGCTGCTGCTCACAGCTGCAGCTCCTTCTGGAAATTGACAAGACTCCTTCTCTTGATGTGATTTAACTGGCACTTGCAGAATACTATGGGGGAATGGGTGGGTAAATTACCAGCTTTTGATGGCCGCTTGGGAGCAATTAAGCCAAGCAAATAAAACCCAAGAGAGATCTGAAACACAAGTACAGATTGAAGTAGGGTCATGGGACAAGAGAGGCTGTAGACTTGGGAATTCTGGGAAGCAATGAAGCCCTTGTGAGCTCAAAGTGAAAAGAATTCTCCATACTTTGGTTTTCTAAGATGAATAGCAATTTAAGTTTTTGAAAGCATTTTTTTGAGAATTTCATACTTGTGTACTACATCCTTCCTACCCCTTCCTTTCTCCATCTGACTCCTCCCATGATCCTCAACTCCCTGTCAAATTCATGACCTCATCTTTAACTATTTTTGACACATACACACACCCCATAAAACAAAACAAAACACAAAATTCTACTGAGTCCATTTAGTGTTTCTCACATCTAGATGTAGGGCTGCCCACTTGTGATAAGATAACCTATCAAGGAACCGTCCCTGAAGAAAACTGATTCTCCCTCAGCAGCCATTGATTGCCTGTACTTCTTCATCTAGAGGTGAGACCTTGTGACAAATTTCCCATCCACACTGAATAGTACTTTAAAAGATGAAAATGACTGAGGATGCCTTCTGCCTACTGGGGTGAGCATGGCTGAGACATGAGTATTGAGTTGTGAACTGTAGTTCTTCCTTTCCATTGTTGTGTGCTCATAGGTGTCTGGGTTTGTAGTTTGAATGGGTGGAAGAGACAAGTCATAAATGGGTGAGGCTATATAAAGCTTATCATATTTCTTAGGTGGTCATTAGTGTTCCAAGAGCATCCTTCACATAGGTGGAAGGTCCCAGGGCACTTCACTTTTCTATTGAACAGCTGAGTGAATTTGGCTGTCATTCAGTTTGCCTTCAGTTGTCATCTGTAGAGAGCAATCTTTAATCTCTAATATCCATGGCTGTCTCTCTCCATGGGCTCCTGGGAAACATCTGGGAGCTGTGAATGGGCTTCACTGTGGCCAGTGCACCAGACATCTGGGCTGGTCACATGGAGGCAATGTTCTTGAGGTACTAGCATTAGTAGGCTCTTCCTTCCTTCCTTCCTTCCTTCCTTCCTTCCTTCCTTCCTTCCTTCCTTCCTTCCTTCTTCCTTCCTTCTTTCCTTCCTTCCTCCCTCCCTCCTTCCCTCCCTCCCTCCTTCTCTCCTTCCCTCCCTTCTTTACTTCCTTTCTTCTTTCTTCCTTTTTCTGGTTTATTGAGACAAAGTTTTGCTGTGTAGCTCAGTGCTGGGATTACAGAAGGATGCTACTACACCTAATTCTTCTGTTTTTTTCCCCATGGAAAGAATTAGTAACGTATTTTCCTGGTCTTCCAGGCTTTTCCTTACTTGTGCATGTGTGCACGTGAGAGAGAGAGAGAGAGAGAGAGAGAGAGAGAGAGAGAGAGAGAGAGAGAGAGAGAGAGTGTGTGTGTGTGTGTGTGTGTGTGTGTGGTGTGGAGTGGGTGAGAGCAGTGTTGAGAACTAGATGGAAGCTTTAGGCCCTTGATGGTGGAGCTGTGCCAGCTCAGGACACCTACCTGTGACTGTTTCAGGAAGGAAAAGAAATCCTTCTACTGTCACTGAGTAGTGGGGCTTGCAACCACTCTTGCACAGAGAGACACTGCTCATCCAGGGCATTCTCTCTACACTTACCCAAGCCTCACCTTTGTCACATGCTATCAAGTCTTCATTGGAACAACATGACTGTCAGAAGCAATGAGTTCCAAAAGCATTTTTGCAGAATGAAAGGGCCTTAAAATCACAGTGCTGGGTGAAAACATACTTACTTAGGATAGGATTTCTACTACAGTCACATCAGTGTAAATGTTAAACCTTTCTTCAGTTCCACGCTGTTATCCTTCAAGGATATACACATATACATGTACATATCCATCTGTTCAAGAGCATACATGAAAGTATCAGAGCAGGTGTCCAAGAAAGGGAATCAAAAAGAGAAAAAAATGGACATTTACAAAACAGGGACCCCTTTCAGACCATGATGACACTGGGTGTGGCCTGAGAATGACTCTAAAGACTTCCCCCAAAGAACAATGTTGATAGCATACAGATTCCAGGGTATTTAGCCCAAGGTCCTTTGCCTCATCCTTGCTTTCTCCTCTTCCTCCTCCTCCCCCTCTCTCCTCCTCCTCCTCCTCTTCCTTCTTCTTCTTCTATTATTATTTTAGTTTTTTCCTTTGTGAATCAATAAATTTATCAGAGTTATTTACTGTGGTATAGGTGGAAGTTTACTTATAGGAGTCTGAATAACTCAAAGGGAGATAGATCCTACCGAAGCTCATCCTACCCTGGTGACCACTCATGAAAACTGCATGCCTGGAGTGCTTTTCATAAAACATAGGCAGATCAGAGAGTCTCCTGGTCACCATTTCTTATATATTTATATTTATCTTATATTTACCTTAAGGTACTGAATCAGCCAAAGAGAGAGTCAGATTCCAGCCCAGGTCATCATAAACTATCTGAAGTGAACACATACATACATATACATACACACACTGCATATACACACTACACACACACCACACACACACACACACACACACACTTTATACACACACACTGCATACACACATTCACACACACATCCAAGCACACTGCATACACACATACACATACACAAACATAAACACACATACACTCACACACATTCACACACTGTATGCATACACATACTGCATACATATATGCGTGCACACACACACACACACACACACACACACACACACACTTTATACACACACACTGCATACACACATTCACACACACATCCAAGCACACTGCATACACACATACACATACACAAACATAAACACACATACACTCACACACATTCACACACTGTATGCATACACATACTGCATACATATATGAGCGCACACACACACACACACACACACACACACACACACACACTGCATTAGTCATGGTTTCTTAGAGGAACAGAACCAACAGGATAAATATACAGTATAAGAATATGTATTAGATTGGCTCCCAGGTGCCTCCATAGTTTCAACCTGGTGCTGAAGGCATGGAGATTTTCTGGAGAGCCACTGGTCTTCAGTCCATATTGGAAGCTTCTGATGTCAGGGAATGAATGCAGCAGCAGCAGCAGCAGCAGCAGCAGCAGCAGCAGCAGGCTAGGTGAACTCGACAGCATGGTGGGAAGGTAACACAAAGACAAGGAGGCCATAAAGCAATACTTTCTCCCTCAGACCACCTTTTAAGTGAATTCCACCAGAAGGTGCTACCACACCTTTAAAATATTCCCACTTTAAATAACCTGACCAAGAAAACCCCTCATAAGTATGTCCAGTGGCTTGTCTCTTAGCTGATTCCAGATCCAGCTAAGTTGATAACCATAATTAACCCCCACACTCATACTGTGGATAGTAGGAGTGGGGAGAGATGTGGGTGACTTACTGTGATCTGTGATGGAGATGGGATATTCCCACAGGAAGACCTAGGATGATGCAAACTCTACACAAAGCCAGGGCTCTAAGGGATTAGTTGAAGCTTTGTTGAGGAATTTTCTTTCTTTTTTTCTTTTGTTATTTCATTTTGTAAGCTCTGCAGCCCAGCTATATTTGGAGGAGGGATAAGGACAACGCGAACAAGAGTTGCAACAAGAGCACATGGATTCCAGGAAGTTGTGAGCAGGTGGAGAGGAGGGACCATTTCTGGGGTACAGGAAGGTTAGTCTGGTGGTTCAGTTGCAACTAGTTAGGTCTGTTAGATGTCCACTGCAGGCAGTGATGACCTTCTTGCCAGTCTTGCTACTCATGTACCAAAAATGCCATGGGTTCCACATTCCATAGTGTTCAAGCCTGTCACTTTCCCAGTAGCCACAAGTCTGCCACCTAGAGACACTCAGCTTGGTAGAGAGCCATGTTTTTGGTACAGCATTTGCTATGGATGAGATGCCAGTATCTGGATGCTTCAGGATGAATTTCTCATAACCAAATTTCTCCCATCTGAAGATATAGCCAATACCATTATGAAGGGTGAAGTCATCACTCCATTGCATGAATTCTGGATAATTCTGTGACTTCAGGAGCCCTTAGAACCAGATTCCTTCTCCCTGGTGCTCAGCATGAAAGTGCCCTGATGCTTCTGGAACTCTTGTCTGCAAACAGCCCCAAAGAGACACATTCCAATCACTCACCATGGGAGGTAACATGGGATGATGGTATGTGGCTCTGAGTGACAGCTGCATATACAAGCTTATGGTGGTAAGGGTGTTGTTTAAGAGATATTGATGTGTTTTCTCTGATTTGGGATGAAGGATGCAATTCTGAGCATGCAGCTGAGAACAAGTAAAAAAGTCTCTAGCATAGATTGTCTTCAACCGAATGCTTCAAGGAATGCTGTGGACAATTCTCTGAGATCTTATTGGACTGCAGATCAGAACTCAGGCAGCCTCGACTGACTGGGGTCCAAGTACTTCTTCTAGTCTTCTTTCTGTTAGCTTGAGGGTGCTTCTGCTGCTGTGTCATAGATCATCCTTGGAGAAAGGAGTCCGTGAAACTTGTAAGACCATTTTCGGTAGGCCAGTTAATGATGAGGGCAGCAGAGAGACATGTCAGGGGGTAAGAACACTTGTTGCCAAGCCAGGTGACAACCTGAGTTTGATCATTGGGAACCACATGGTGGAAGAACACTGACTTCTCCAAGTTGCCCCCTGACTTATACATGTGCATTCTGTGTCAAATATGTGCATATGAGCTCACGTACACAGACACATGCTCACACACATACACAAATGTATAAATAAATAGATAAATAAATAAATAAAGATGGGCTGAGAATGTCCTGTATTTGATCTCCAAACCTGTGGTCCTAGCACTTTGGAGATAGAGGCAGAATGATCAGAAGGTTGAGCTTGAGGTGAACCTAGGCTACTTGAGACCCTGTTTCAAAATAAAATGCTCAACAAATAAAGAATGAATGGGGGAAACAAAGGCAAGCTCTTGAGTCTGGCATGTTCAGGACTGTCTGCTGCAACACTCTATCTTTGTGACAGTTTCCTAGGAAACTGTCTTTGCCTTGCATCCTGTGTGTTTTCTTTTTGTTAATGAAGATACTTGCATAAAAATATCTCAGGGAACTCTGTAGCTGTGTTTATCCTTGTTGATTTGATGAAAGAAAACTACTGCACTCGTTGATTATGTTTATGAATTGTAAGATATAAAAGGAAAGTAGTCAGGAAAGAACAGTGATCACAAAGCAATTATTCTAGCCCTGCATGCAAGCACTATTGGAAACAGCAGAGCTTCGAGATAGAAAGTACCTGTGGAGAATGGGTGAGCCATGGTTTTGATTAAATTTGTTGAGTCAGGAATCGAACAAAACAGTGCTTGCTAAACTCTGAAGACTGCCAGAGATTATGTAGGCTGACTTTCCTCTCAGTGTCTGAAGCAAGAGACTGGAAACCTTGATAGGAGCCTTGAGTCCAGGTCCTGGAATTGTTTCCCACATATCCTGCCCAGGAAGAGCAGGGCTGTGGGGGAGAAAAGATTAAGTGTAACTGAACAGGACACCCAAGTGGCTGGGGAGCTAACTGGTAAAGTGCTCGATTTCAAATCATAACGACCTGAGTTAGAGCCCCAGAATTTTTGTAAAAATCTGGAATTTGTAGGGGCAAGCTTGTAATTTCAGTTCTGTGGATTACTGACTGGTCAGCCTAGCCTACTTGGTGAATTCTAGACCAGTGAGAGATGCTGTCTGAAACAAAACAAAGCAATAATAACAAAAACCCAAAACCAAGGTGACCTTCACACACACACACACACACACACACACACACACACACACACACACAGAGAGAGAGAGAGAGAGAGAGAGAGAGACAGAGAGACAGAGAGAGAGAGACAGAGAGAGAGAGACAGAGAGACAGACAGAGACAGAGACAGACATAGATGTCCAGCACACCGAAGGAAAAGGTGGACCATCAGAGTTGGTAGAGAATCAAGGACAGGTGAGGGATTCATTGGCCACTCACCTCCAAGACCATTTCAGGAATATAACCATTGCAACCATGAACCAGGTAGGCCAGGGTCTTCGCAGGCTAGAAATGACACCAGAAGGAGCTTATGTGTCTGAAAAATTATGCATGGTATGATGGTTTGTATATGTTTGGGCTACTGAGTGGCACTATTAGGTGGTGTGGCCTTGGTGGAGTGGGTGTGTCACTGCGAGAGTGGGCTTTAATATTCTTGTCCTATCTGCCTGGGAGCCAGTATTCTGCTAGCAGCCTTCAGATGAGGATACAGAACTTTCATCTCTGCCTGCACCATGCCTGCCTGAACACTGCCATGCCCCCACCTTGATGGTACTGGACTGAACCTTTGAGCCTGTAAGCCAGCCCCAATTAAATATTGTTCTTTTTAAGACTTGCATTGGTCACGGTGTCTGTTCACAGCAGTAAAACCCTAACTAAGACACATGGGTAGGCAAGATGAGATGCAGCTAATGGTGGGATCAAAGCAGAGATCCAAGAACAAGGGAGGGCTTGTCCTGGATGACCTCAGTGGGCACAGTCACCATGGAGATCTATACCCATCTGTTCTGGTTTGTCAACACAGAACTTTATCCTCTCCCCTCCTCTCTGTACCTCTCCTTCTCATAGTTTGCTTCCAAGACTTAGCAGGAGATTCCTGGCCAGGCCTCACTGGACCTGGGGTTCAGTGAGCTACATTTTGGCCTAAGACTGAATTAGCCATAAATTTGTGGGTTTACATGAAGGATCAGTTGTAAGTGACCATCCTCTGACCCAAACTACTATCATCTTAATAACTTCAAAAATACCTGTTTGCAGAAGAAGATCATTACAGCTGGGCTTCTTGACTGCTGATGTTCCCTCATAGAAGCTTGGTCAAGGAGGGTTATGGGACTCTCACCTGAGTATGCAGCCATTCCTTCCACCCAATTGAATGAATTGTTTTAATTTCACATAGCCTTGGGATCTTGGAGAGGGGTTAGAATATATAGGCTGGAGAAGATTAGGGTGAGGAGTACAGCCATCAGCCTCCCAGTGTTGCTGTTGTAGGGTCACCTATGTTCAATCCCTGTCAGTAACTTCTCACACATACCTCATAAGTAATTCTAATAAACTCATTGTTTCTCCAGGGTGAGCTTTGGTGGAAGTGAACTTTGGTTTGTCATTGGGAACTTCTGAAGAGAGCGGATATGGTGCTTAGTCTCCTGCAGGGAGAAAGTTCTCCCAATACTCTCCTATGGGCATTTGAACTTAAAAGTAGATTAAAATAGAAGTTCCTCTGCTGAGCCCAAGAACAGGTGGCAAGCAGTATATTTGTAATGTGCAGTATACCCAGGTCCTGATGGGAGAGATGGCATTCATCCTTAGAGATTTTGCCCTTCCCAGAGTCTCATAAAGCCCTGATTGGCTGTGTGCTAGGTAAGAAATGACAAGTTTTGGTGCCCATGGAAGCTCTGGGCAAATGTGGGTACTCACCAGAAGAAAAGAGAAAATGAAGAGAAGAATGTAGGGTTTCATCATCCCCAATGAAAAGTGAAAATTTCAGGGAAGGATGTAGGGTTTCATCATCCCCAAAGAATGCTGCCCACATTCCCCACATCAATAGCAGCTTATTTCCTCACTTTCACCAACCTTACAGTAAAGAAGTCATATAGAATGTGCCCCTGTAGTTCAGCGACCAGAATGCAAGGTCCTGTGGTGCTACTGAGGACAATTTGGAACCTTCGTTAGTTATATTTAATAACTAACAAAACACCTGACAAAACACCCAACAAAACACCTGACAAAATAAACACCTGACAAAACACCTGACAAAACAAACACCTGACAAGAACACCTGACAAAACAAACACCTGACAAGAACACCTGACAAAACACCTGAAAAACACCTGAATAAACAAACACCTGAAAAAACAAACACCTGACAAACACCTAACAAGACACCTGAAAAATACCTGACAAAACAAACACCTGACAAAACAACTCAAGGAAGGGTTTGCTTCTTCTCACTATTTGATGGTCTAGTCCATCGTGGTGGGGAAAGCACGGTGGCAAAGTCAGAAGACCCACCACTCAGAAGCTCATACAGCTTTGATTTTAGCTTTCAGCTGGGCCCTCGTGGGCATGCAGCTATCAGTAATATGAAGGGCATGTTTCTATCTTGGTTTATCAGGAGTAGACAATACAAGTGGATCCACAATTATGCAAATAAACATGGAGATCAAAACAAAACACTTGAAGGCCATTTAGATTGCTTACTTCCCCAACAGCAGGGACTGACTAGCCAGCTTGCTTTCCTATTTCAATTTCAACTATCCTGTATTAACAATCAGAAATGGTTTTTATGAATGGCAAACCCCATCTGGTATCTGCATTATGACATTTGTGAAGAGCAATTTGTAGACACATTCAGATGGAGACCTTGACCCAAAGAAGATCTCCATTTAGATTTTCACTAGTATATCTCCCCACAAAAGTTATGAGTCCAACAGACATCTCTCTAAGCCTGCCTCACTTCATTACCTGGACACAGCCAGCTCCATCCAGGGGTTATATCTGGGGTAGAGACTCTTTCTTTTATTTCTTCCTTTTTTTCTTTTCTGTTTTTGTAACTTTGTCAGACAGTGTATGTGCATGCGCGTGCAGGTTAACTGTCCCTGGAAGTGCATCTTCACAGTGCTTTGTCTTGTTAAGGGGGTCTTTAACACCAGGGAAACAGTCTGGCTTTTAAACTTAAAGAGATTGTGAAGCAACATCTTAAGAAAGAGAAAATAACAGGAAAGTATTGTGGTTTTTTGTTGTTGTGTTTCTTTTGTTTTGTTTCTCTGGTGTAGGTCATGCCCTGCCTTCAACAGAGTCAACTCCAAGGCTTGTTACAAATGGGAATGGCTGGAACACAAGACAGACTCAATCAGTCAGAGCTACCAAAGATGCAGACTGGGAAATTGAATTGATAAAAAGCAGAAAGGGTTTTTCTGACTCACTCAGGTGTGAGAACAAACTCCTGCAGCCTGGCAGGAGGTAGAGAATCTGTGGGGTCCTGGATGGTCGCCAGGGCTAGAGAGCACAAACCATCACTAACTGCCAATCCCAATCAGCCCTCCTACTTGCAGAGTTCAGAAGTGGCTCCAGTCCCTTCCCCATAACCCGACACCATGCAGTAGATGCAAGAAGGGAAACACCCAATGCTTTCTGTTGTAAGACTCTGCCAAGCTGATCCATGCAAAAGCAAGAGGAATTTATTGTTCTAGTGTGCTGGGGCCGTCCCAGACCCGAAGGAGAGGCCGAGACCCAGGTTCCAGGGGCAGAATAGAGCAACAGCAGCTAGGCACAATATGATTGGCGGAACATGTGCCCTTTAAACTGATTGGTCTTTAGGGAATGAATCGGAGGGGCTTAATCAGCTCCTCCCTTCCAGTCAACATGCTCTCTGACATGTCTCTTCCGAGTTGAGAGGGGTGCCTATGTTCTTGGAGGGATCTGGTGGAATTTTCCAATGGCTCTGAACTGACCTCTTCACTGTCTGTCTAGCCCATCTTTTCCCTTTCAAACGAATTTTTAATGATATACTAGGAAACAAACGCATTCTCTTGTTTAATTAAACACAGATAAGGGGTCAGCAAGATGACTCAGTGGGTGAAGGTGCTTGCTTCCAAACCAGATTGCCTCAGTGCTATCCCTGGAACCCACACAAGGGAAGGAGAGAATGACTCTTACGAATTCTTCTCTGATCTCTACAGATGCACCACAGTGACACATGTGCACTCACACACCACACACATGTACCACAAATGAACAGATACATAAATATGCTTTTTTAAAGCGCAAAATCTCCACCTCCATGTTCAGTCCCAATTAATCCCTGTGATGTAACTGTTTCCTCTAAGTTGGACATGATCATGGTTATCTTGAAACACAGCTGCTGAGACGATCAATAGGAGTTCCTCATGAGATTGGGTCTATCATGATTCCTTTTTGGAGGTTCAAGTGGTTCATAAGAGCCTCACAGGGACTCTCCCCTCCATGAGATTCAACTCATCTCTGTAGGGGAGGTAAGTGATTGATTGGGGTGGGACCTCCTGGTGTGTATGTAGCCTTCATAAACTTGTTTTGTTGACCCCCTTTCCTCCCCGTTCTTTATGTCTCTCACAGATATTACACTTTTACAGGATGTATACATATCTATATGTACATGTGAACTGAATTAACTTCTTTTCCATTGCTGTGATAAAACAGCATGACCAAAAGCAACTTATGGAAGAAAGAGTTTAATCTGGCTTGTGGTTCTAATAGTGGGGCAGCATGGCAGCATGGGGCAGCCATGGAGGTAGGAACAGGAAGCTAAGAGCTCACATCTTGAACCACTAGCATGAAGCAGAGAGAGCAAACTGGAGTGGCATGAAGCTTTTAATCTCAAAGCTCACTCCCAGTGACACTCTTCCTCCAGTGAGGCCATACCTCCTACTAAAACTCCCCAAACAGCCCCACCGACTGGGAACCACATGTAGGGGACATTCTCATTCAAACCACTCCATGAACTTACAAAGCAGGTGTAATGCTGGTGGCACTTGGTGGATAGGGGCATTTTGCTATGACAGTGCTCACCACCATGGACTGGCCCAGATGCCTTCTTGGAAGGACTACTGCCAAAATAGTCAGTGAGTGCTATGATGGTTAGTATTAATTATCAACTTGACAGGACCTATAATCACCTAGAAGACAAATTTCTGAACATGTCTATGAGAGAGTTTCTAGGTGGAATTAATTGAGGTGGGAAGAACTAAGCATAGGAACTACAATTCCATGGGTTGGGATGCCCTGGTTGGGGCCTGGATCTTCCAGGATAGTCCAGTGTCATAGAAGACTTACTGTGTAGAGAAAACATAACCCACAGTCAGCTGGAAAATACTCAGCCTGCCCAGGCTTCCCTCTAAAACCGGATAATCATGTCAATAAACAGACAACATCTTCCAGCTGGCCATCAGCATTACTTGTGGGGCCCTTGGGATACTATAGAAGGCATACATTTTAAAATTGAATAGAATGATCTAGAAAGAGAAAGGGGCAGTATCATCTAGCAGCCTAGCATGTTGCTTCACTTAGGGATGACAATGCACTGGGAGGTGGTTGGCAGTGTATCTCCAGGAAGATAGATGCTAAAGTAAGTGGCTAAAGCAGGAAATGCAGCTTCCTGTACTGTCTGAAGAACATTTGAAGAACACTGCTTCCCATTCATTAATTCAAGTGATTCTGGAGGCATGAAGAACACTGTTTCCCATTTATTTATACAAGTGACTCATGAAGAGCACTGCTTCCCATTCATCTCATGCCATATGAGCATATGAGTGACTTGTGGGAATTCATTATGGGTCCATGTGTGGTATGCAGTACACATAACCATGGGAAGAGCAACATGCCTAAGCAAGATGTATGAGGTCGATGCAGTTGGATAAAGAGGTTGTGCATGCTTTAAAACCAATTGCACACTTAAATAAATATGATCTATGATAGATAGTGAACACATGACTTCCCGGTGATCATTAGCCTCTTCATTGTATTGCACATGGGGGTAGCATTTATTACAGCTCCTATATCCCTGAAATTTTTGTAGACGTCTCTCTCTTACGGGGCTAAAGAATTTTAGATGGTAATGTCTTTAAAAATTATTTTTACTTCTGTTTACTCTTACATCTGGTCCCAGGTTTTGCATGCTTGGGAAACAATGACTACATGAAGCAAGACTAAAAACCAGCAAATTCTCATCAGTGCAAAGTCAATCTCATGCAAATAACCCATATTATACAATGAAGGAATATTTGTTTTGAGTGTTTTCTATTCAGGGGCTATGCTGGGATGGTCACCTTTGTCCCTTGAGATTGCCTAGAGTCTACCCAGAGTCTGCCTACAGTAAGAACAGACCAGGTGGTGAGTCGTGAGAACAAAAATGGTTGCTTTTACCCATCCTCTGAACTTGACATGGGAGTGGGTAGAGACTTTCTTATATTGTTTCCTTTCTGTAAAAGTTAGCACCACTCACTCTTTCAGAGCTCAGAGTATAGTCAAGAGCTTAGTATTTGCCGAAGCACTCAGTCAAAAACTCTGGGACTCAATACAGACTCCAGATTGAAATTCAGCATCCCTAAATGACATTTCAGGGATACCTCTGAGTGAGGGGACAGTGGGCCCTTTGAGTTTAGCTTTTGAATTTTGATAGGACAAGAAGAAAAATCCATACAGAAAAGAGCAGTTCTGGTCAGCCCTTTTTCAGAGTCATCTAAATTAAGCATGTGAGTTTTCTTTACTTTCTTGTGCTATTATTCCAGCTCCTACACTGCCTGCCACAGACGGTTATCTGCCCATGGTAGCTAGTCCTTGGGCAGTCTTCTAGAGCTGCTAAGGGGTTCAACCTATGAGCCAAGGGAATATCTGGACCTTGGAACACACAAAGGACAGATCTGGAAGAACTCATATGCAGGAGAGCATCTGCCCTGTGACTGCCTGAACTTAGACAAGATTTAGATAATTGCTCTCTTTCTGTATTTAAGCATATACATAGTTGCACAGGCATGAGGGCCTGAGTTTGGATCTTCCAACACCTTGTGGAAGCACGGTGGCACGTTTATAACCCTAGTTCTGTGAGTGGGGAAAGTGGAGACAAGTCTTTGTTTCTGTTTTCCTTGTCTTCTGTCTTTCTGCACCATGTCATTGCGCTAGGCAGATTTCCATTATCGTAATGGGATGCTTGAGATAACCAAATTATAAAGAATAAAGGTTTTGCAGGTAGTGTGTGTTGGAGCAAGCTGCCCACCTCATTGTTTCCAGGAAGCGTAGAGGGTTGGTGTCTTAGTCAGGGTTTATATTCCTGCACAAACATCATGACCAAGAAGCAAGTTGGGGAGGAAAGGGTCTATTGAGCTTACACTTCCACGCTGATGTTCATCACCAAAGGAAGTCAGGCCTGGAACTCAAGCAGGTCAGGAAGCAGAAGCTGATGCAGAGGTCATGGAGGGATGTTACTTACTGGCTTGCTTCTCCTGGCTTGCTCAGCTTGCTCTCTTATAGAACCCAAGACCTCCAGCCCAGGGATGGTACCACTCACAAGGGGCCTTTCCCCCTTGATCACTAATTGAGAAAATGTCTTACACCTGGATCTTATGGAGGCGTTTTCTCAACTGAAACTCCATTCTCTGTGATAACTCCAGCTTATGTCAAGTTGGCACACAAAACCAGCCAGTTCAGTTGGGGAGAAAGAAACTAGGTTCCCAAATCCTCTTCAGTGACCTAACTTCTTCCCATTAAACCTCACCTCTTAAAGGTTCCTCCACCTCCCCATGCACCATCAGCTGGAGACCCAGTCTCTAATATACAGACCTTTGGAGGATATTAATTCAAACCATAACAGCCATTATTAGCAAATACTCCTTGAAGTTCATATGGTCCAAGAGTCTTTCTCTTACATGAGATAGAAGAGATGTTTTGGATTAGGCATAAATATCTTTTGAATCTGATCATGATAAGGTTGGATTTACAATTGGATTTTCGGTAGCTTTCCTCAATGAAACAATTTCTAGAGCTTCTTTTCACAGGTCTATTCGAATATGCTGTATTTTCAGTCTGGGCAGGTTCACATGTTATTTACACATGGACACAAAAATTCAGCAGTTGGGGGCTGGAGGAGGTTGCTGAGGTGATTGGTACACAAGCATGAGGGCCTGAGGTCAACCCCTAGGACTCCAGTAAAATGCCTGTCATGGTAGTGTGCACTTGTAACCTTAGATGGAGACAGGCATATCCTTTGAGGCCTATTTTCCAGTCTGCCTAGGCTAATTAGTGATCCCCAGATCCTGTGAGAGTACCAGTATCAAAACAACAATAACAACAGCTTTTGAAGAATGCTATCAGAGGTCCACATGCACACACACACACACAGAGTCAGACAGACATACAAACAGAGACACACATGCACATGCACAGACCTACACATATACATGCACACACACATACACACACAGGCACACACACATGCATACACACACACAAACATACATGCACACACATACACATACTCACCACTCACACACACATGCATGCACATATACAGAGACACACATGCACACACACATGCACACACAAACACAGACATGCACACAGAGACATGCACACACATACACACACAGATATATGCACACACACACATGCACACACATGCAGACACACATGTACACACACATACACACACATACCCACACACACAAACAGGTTTTCCCTGGAATAAAGCAGATCTGGATGGAAATTCCAGCCCTGTTGCTTATTAGCTTTGCCAGTATTTATAGTCCTAAAACCTTTACCAGATTTATTTGGCAAGTGGTAAATTACCTTCTTCTTTGGAAAGTGCCCCAGTACACATGTGAACTACTTAGCACTGGGAGTTTTATACTGGTTTCTGCTACATGGACTACCGCTCAGGGAGTGTGGGTGTAGGGTGGAAATAGCACACAGACAGGTAGCTTTTGTGTTATAACTGACTTTTCTTCTTGTGTGAGTGACTCACTGGAATTTCAAGAGTGGAATAACTTGTTAAGGCTTTCTAGTGGAGCTAGGATATCTGAAGCCCTAGAGGCCAAAGCCGGACTTACCAGAGAGAACTAGATTATGGAACTCAGCCTCTCTCAGAAGCCCTGCAATGGCTTCTGAACAGGGTGGTTACAAAGCCCCTTTCCTGACAGACCTCTCACCGTGCAGCTTAACTTACACTTCAGTGACAACTTAATGCTACTAAAGATTTCCAAATGTCACTTTTGTTATTCTTTCTGAAATCCTGCAACCTCTAGTACATTAAAAAAACAAACAAACAAACAAAAAAACAAAAAACTAAACCGAGACAGGAAGGGCTTTTATTCAAAGAGGACAAAAAGGTCAGGAACTCAACAATTCTTTGCTAGGACAGCTGGAGCCTTGGGTTGCTGTAGCGACAAAGAAAAATGAGCAAAGAGTGTCAGGGTTCAGATATTGGGGTAATTTATGGAGCACAAACTGGCCTGATGACTGCGTTTTTCTGAGCCTGGGAGGTAAATGATGGCACGGTCCCTGGTGGTGATGGTCCATATTTGAGCCAAAGTCACCAACCCTTCAACCTCCATCCTGCACTTTTTTGAACCGGCAGTCCAGGGAGCAAGCATCAGATCCACAGAGCTGCAGTAATTTCGATTGTTTTGAGCCCCTTCGCGCAGTACTCACACACCACTCTCCAGTCACCGAGGAGCTGCCCGTGGTGCTGATTTTTTCCTTTTGAGAGGAACCTCTAGCCACCATGCCTGCAAAAGGCTCAAAGGGTTCACTGAAGTGCTAGAGTCCTAAGATCCCTGGTCAGCGACAGGTGCAGCATAGCAACGCCCTGCTGACCCTCAACTCTAGCGACTCTGACAGCTGCAGTTGGAGCTCTGCAGGATCTGGAGCTGTCCTGTGAGGACTTCCCTTCACTCCCTAGTTTATCTACATTTCCCTATTTCCAAATCCTCTCAGACCCTTTGCCTTTGGAGACTGCACCTGGTGGGTATCACAAATTGGCGCTTCCCGCACCTCCTCTGCCCTCCTCTGGGACACGCCCCTTCGGAACAGCTTCTCCAGGGGCACCACACAGTGGAGATCACCCCTGGAGCGTGGGGCCCAGGTTCCTGGCCCCACCCCCTTTCTTGCTCTATTTCTTTTACACGCGCTGCTTCTCTAAGCACAGAGTTGGGCAGCATGCTCCGCCTCCATCTTCCATAGAAGGGAGATCTGGAGTCAGGGAAGAGGTGGAGGGGAGGAGCTCCCAGACCCCTCACAAGCTGCTGACCCATTGGGAGCTACTGAATCCGTTAGGAGAAGAGAGCAACCCGAGCGTCCATTGTGGCTGAGAACCCCTGAGGAACTGCAGGTAGTCTACTCCCGCCTTTGAGAGCCTTTTCCCGCCAGCCAAGCCTGCTCACAGGTAGGACCAGCTCTCCGGTCTGCCTTCCGGGGACCGTGAGAGCTATGCACGAATAGGAGCTGTTTAAAGCACCTGTGTTAGGCTTATTTTATAGAACTGGAAGGACAGTATTTATTGCGTTTGATGTTCTGGGGCTTGTGTCTAGGAAAGGAGTTGGGTGATAGGGAAAGGTACATGAATGGCTGATAGAAGATGGAAAGTGACAACTTTGATTACCTTTGGACAGGTGGCCATGACCTCACTGCCCACTGAAACCACTGAGGACCCCGATTTGTTTTCTGGGCTGTCGCCTGCCGGCTCCACGCCAGCCAACCAGAGCGCAGAGGCCTCGGAGGGCAACGTGTCTGCGACGGTTCCCCGAGCTGCAGCAGTCACGCCGTTCCAGAGTCTGCAGCTGGTGCACCAGCTGAAGGGGCTGATCGTGATGCTGTACAGCATCGTGGTGGTCGTGGGTCTGGTGGGCAACTGCCTGCTTGTGTTGGTGATCGCGCGCGTGCGCCGGCTGCACAACGTGACCAACTTCCTCATCGGCAACCTGGCCTTGTCCGACGTGCTTATGTGTGCCGCCTGTGTGCCTCTCACGCTGGCCTATGCCTTTGAACCTCGCGGCTGGGTATTCGGAGGAGGCTTGTGCCACCTGGTTTTCTTCTTGCAGCCGGTCACCGTCTATGTATCGGTGTTCACACTCACCACAATCGCCTTGGACCGTTACGTGGTTCTGGTGCACCCACTACGTCGGCGCATTTCACTAAGGCTCAGCGCCTACGCGGTGCTGGGCATCTGGGCTCTATCCGCGGTGCTGGCGCTGCCGGCCGCGGTGCACACCTACCATGTGGAGCTCAAGCCCCACGACGTGCGCCTCTGCGAGGAGTTCTGGGGCTCGCAGGAGCGCCAGCGCCAGATCTACGCCTGGGGGCTGTTGCTGGGCACCTATTTGCTCCCTCTGCTGGCCATCCTCCTGTCTTACGTCCGGGTGTCAGTGAAGCTGCGGAACCGCGTGGTGCCTGGCAGCGTGACCCAGAGCCAAGCTGACTGGGACCGAGCGCGTCGCCGCCGCACTTTCTGCCTGCTGGTGGTGGTGGTGGTAGTGTTCGCGGTCTGCTGGCTGCCGCTGCACATTTTCAACCTGCTGCGAGACCTGGACCCGCGTGCTATCGACCCCTACGCCTTCGGGCTGGTGCAGCTCCTCTGCCACTGGCTTGCCATGAGCTCCGCCTGCTACAATCCCTTCATCTACGCGTGGCTGCACGACAGCTTTCGAGAAGAGCTGCGCAAGATGCTGCTGTCCTGGCCCCGCAAGATCGTACCTCATGGCCAGAACATGACCGTCAGCGTGGTCATCTGATGTCACTCTGCCAGGTCTGAGCTGGGGAGCTTCATATCCCTTAGCCCCAGAGGTCGTCGTGAGATCTTATTCCCAGCAACAGAGTTAATGTGAATTCCCACCCAGCTCTCTTGACTAGCTGTTTGTCTGGTTTTTGTGTTTCTGTGAAATGTTAGGAGTAGAAGAGCCTGGGGAGAGAGGAGATTTATCAGATCTACCTCTGAAAGCAAAACACAGCTATTTTTCTGGGTTCAGAAAAATAAATCAGAAGCAGGTTTTTCTTTTTTTTCTTTTTTCTCCTTGCATACACTGTGGGTGGGATTTAAATGTGATGCTGGGGTTGGTGAAGATTTTCACTTTACCTTTTTAAAAGGCTCCAGCTGAGATATAATGACTGTTTTGTCAACTCAAGCCTTGGATTCACTATGATTTCAGATAAATATGTATCCCAAATCAATATCCAGGATTTTATGCTCCAAAAAGATTTTCACTTTAAAATCATTTGAATTTATAGTACAAATCCAGTTTCAGGTTACATTTCAGGAGGTGTTATTCTTGTCTTCCTTTTAACTCCTCAGCTATCATATTGAAAGGATGAAGGAAGCAGGTCAGTTGGTAGACAGCTCCCCTAGCCCTAGGTTCAGTTTTTGCACAATAGGGTGTGACAGTGCATGCTTGCAAACCCATAGCTCAGGAAATGGAGGAGGAAGGATCAGGAGTTCATGATCATCCTGGGCTACATAGGGAATCAGAGACCAGCCTGGGCTACATAAGAGGAATCAATCACTAAAGAGATAGGCAAACAGGAAGGTGTGATTCTCTTAAGTACACATGTACCTGTCCATGAAGGACACGCATCATCATCATCACCTCTCTCTCTCTCTCTCTCTCTCTCTCTCTCTCTCTCTCTCTCTCTCTCTCTGTCTGTGTGTGTGCGCACACGCATGCACAAGCAGTGTTTACCACCAGACAGAAATGCTCAGTGTAAACTGTGTGCTGTAGCATTCTCCTGCATACTCTAATTGCTAAATTTCAACAGATCAACAGCTGCCATCTGACTGCTCAGCACCTGCTCCCTGGAGATTCTTGCAACATATCAGCCTAGAAGCCAAGGCTGGAAGCGGATTACTTAAGGATAGCACAGAAAAATAAACTTCCATCCACAAGATGCACAGTTCAAATGCTAATCACTTTTCAGGGTTTCAGGAGCAGTGAAGGCTCTTGGCATGAACCTGGGTTGACGATCAGCACATTAACCTTTTCAGAGTTCTGTTAATGGGGAACGTACTTGAGGCCTCAGTTCCCAAGAGCCTCAATAATGGATGCTGAAGCAGCTACTGGGGTTGGTGAGAGAAGGAGCTTTAGGAAAGGATACATAGTATTCTGCTATCAACCCTGGGCCTGTGAAGTGTGTGGTGTGAGTTACTGTCTGTAGCAAGTGTGTGCTGGCTCTAGTGTCACTCCAGGAAGGTCTCCCCTGTCTTCTATTACCTTTGGAAAGAGACTAGCTCACTTGTCAGAGTGATCTACAAGAGGAGGTAGGGTACCAAAATGACAAGGGTTCAGTGCTCACATCTACAGCGGATGGGGGTGTGAATATTTGCGCTAGGCAGCTCTAGAAGTCTTTAGTAGCTACAGGGTTACATTCCATAGACTGAAAAAGGTTGAAGCAGGTTAAGATGGGAGATGGTAACTACCTCTGACTGACTTAGAGCTTCATCTAGAGACTGGAGCATGGAGAACTTCTATCCTAATGATGCAGCCCACTCCCAGTGTTACAAACAATTGTATTTGATAGGCATCCCAGAGATGGGCTCTTGTGTTCCCTGGTGAGGCTCAAAGCCAGAGCATGCTTTTAATGGGCTCCTGTGGAGAAAACAGGAAATGGGGGAAGAAGTGGGATTAGAGAGGGATCTTGTCAATTTTGGTCTTTTTTTTTTTTTTTCTTAAATTACTGGTTCTCAGCCCTGGCTGCTCTTAGAACCCCTGGGGAAATACAAACCAAGCCAAACAAAATACATTGATGCCTAATCCCTGTCAGCCCCCCTCCCCCATCTAATCAACTTGAAATGGGGTCTGAGAGTCTGCATTTTTTCAAAGCACTTCAGGAGATTTTAATGTGCAGCCTAAGCACAGTACCTTAAGACTGACCCTGTTCTCCAAACCTGCTCAGAAATGTCTATGTGACGCTTCATTTGTACCCACTGAAGTTGTTAAGAATCTGGACTTGACAGTGAGTTCTACCTCACAGTTGGAGACTACCCAGTCAGTCTTCAGACAATCCCTGTTCTGTTAGCTTTAGAGGCTAATCCTCATGATGAGAACATTTAGGCATTCATCCAAGCAGTTCCTGTGTAGCTCATCAGTTTAGAAGGAAAGTTATTCAGTTTTAGTTAAACTGCATTATAAAGTTACCCATCATGGAATATTCTAAGACTTCATTGTCAAGGTGTTAAAAAACATGTTTCCTGATTAGTTTAAGGCCACACTGAGAAGAAACTGTCCCTCCTAAACTAGGAAGATTGCCACCAGTTTGTTGTTCAGTGACTTAAAGTTTTAAACATTAGTATAGATCTTCTGGAGAGCCTAAAGAGGGTGGTGAATTAGGCTGTGCTTATAAGCATCTTCGCCTATTGTGAAATTGGCAGTTGAACAGCAGGTGATTGTTACCCGATGTGATATCTATTTGGAAGCAGTTTGTCAAACAAACTGACGTGTAAAAACATCTCTCAGGGATGGGTTCCAGAGAAATCAGCATAGGCTTATACATAGAAATTGCATTTCATAATTCATTTTTTTGGTTAGTAGCAAGTGTCTAAGACAAGTAGGCAAGCCTATTCCTGCAGGAAGTGAGTCAAGACCAAAGCTGGGAACTGAGCCAGCTTGGAACTTGGCAGCGCCTCTCTTCCCAAGGCTGACAGGAGGTTCTGTAATCCTTTTTGCAAGTATTGTCAGCAGGCCTCGAGTTTGGCATGTGATCAATAGATTTATCTCACCAAATTGACAGGGGAGTATTTGAATATGTGTTGGCAACAGTGACCTGGGAATAGCAAGTGTGAGGGACACCGAAGTAACAGTATTTTAATTGATATAACCTTGTCTAGCTGCTCTGATGGTTGTTCGGGCTGCTCTTTTACCAGGGCAGCTTATTTTCAGGTTTATTTTCTCTAGTGAACTATTCGACTACCTTTGGTTCTCATTTCTGAACATCTAGTAGTCTTTCTGATGCAAAGCCAGGAACTGACCTCAAGGACACTCATGTTAGAGTATCGCTTGGTGGAGAATGGACACAATACTTATCCCTCACACAGAGAGGTTGGGAATGCCTGTCTGTAATGGATTTATGTCCACACATTGATTTATGTGTAAGATATCGTTGTTGCTGACTCAGCATGGGAGGTTTCTCAGGCTGGGGATTGTAGTGTTTTTGACATAATAAATATTACATCAGTGGCACAGTCTCCAGCTGTGGAATTAATGCATCTATCCAAAGTCACTCCAAGAAAATCTTAGTGCCCAACCTAGATTTGTATCAGTTTTTACTAATTCCAGAGATAAACTCTTCATGCTGGCTCTCCTGTGACCATCTGTCCCCAGTCTAAATGATAGGGTATTAATATCTTTCTACCTCGGAGTCGGGAGCCTAAATCCACAGGACTATCAAAAGAGAAGTCGAGGATTTCAAGCTGAGTTTCTCTGCTGTTATGAATGTAGATAAATATTTAATGGTCGGTATTTTATCAACCATTTCCCATATATAGCTTGGAAAATTCTAAAAACATACACTATATGGGTCAATAAATAAGATCTATAACATTTTAAAACATTAATGACAGAGTCAGAAACAAGATTTTTTTGGTGAATATAGATTATAACTTTAAAATAGATTTAATGGTTGGCCAGCAAGATGGCTCATCTGATAAAAAGGTGCTTGCTACCAAGACTGGCCATCTAAGTTAAATTACAGGACTCACACGGTGGAAAGAGAGAACAGGATCTTTAGTGTTGTCCTCTCACCTTGACATACTCTGTGGCATGAATGTACCCCCAAATAAATAAATGCACTAAAAATGAATTTATGGTGGTAGGGTAGAGAGATGGTCAGTGGTACTTGCAGCTCAATCATGAAGAGTTTGACTCTAGCACCTACATGGGGTGGTTCACAAAAGACTTGTGATTTCAGCTCCAAGGGAACTGACACTGTTCTCTGGCCTTTGAGAGCAGTAGCACACATTCGGTTATTTACACATGCATATGCACACTCTCTCAAAGTAAAATAAAAATCATTTACAAATGGTATTATGAACATATTTTCCCCAGTTCTACTCTTCTTGAACATGAAATAAGCTAGTGCACAAATACTGGGAAAGGAAGATGTTCAGATTGGATGGGAGTTAGTCATGGTTCACCAAAAGCCTAGACACTTTCGTCTTTGGAGGCAGTAAGCCTCATTGTGACAACCATGCACAGACATTTCTAACAGTTTTTTTTTTTTTTTTTAAGATTTATATATTTATATATCTCATGTATTTGAGTGCTCTCTTTGCATGTACACCTGCATGCCAGAGAGGGCATCAGATCTCACTATAGATGGTTGTGAGCCACCACGTGCCTGCTGGGAATTGAACTCAGGACCTCTGGAAGAGCAACCAGTGCTCTTAAGCACTGAGCCATCTCTCCAGCCTCCTAACAGGTTTTTGAACTGTTCTCTGCTATTCAAATTTCCCCCTTTTTATTTTTATTCCTCTGCTTTGCCGCTTGTCCTTGCTACTCTCCACTTATAAAATACATCCTGTCTGAATAAAATACTTTCTGCCCTAAGGATAGGGTGATGATAGGATTCAAGCACTTACCTTCTGTTTGGTTCTTGTAAAGAAGAAGGCACTGACTCTATTGTCAACATAATAGAGGGCAGCTTGTACCATAAGACCAGGTATGTACAGGGCTACAGTTCACAGTGTTGCCTGTACCCTGTGGGATCCAGGAGTTCTACCATCTGCTATTTCACAGTCAAGCTTCAGCTCCAGAAATCTGCTTAGGATTTTTACAGGAACCTTAACTTCATAAACCTCACCGAGAGCTCTCAAGAGGACCAAACAGTCAAATGTCAAATGGTTTCATTTGAGCATCTACTGTTGGAGTAAAAAAACAGAATCCAGCAAAGCAACAAATGGCCCACGCTTTTAAGCATTCCCTGCCTTATCTCTTGCCTCTCACAAAATCTATTCTTGGCTTGCTGGTGGCTAAGTCTCCTGGCCCCAGAGCACATATCCTCCTTCTGAATGACAGCCACTGATGAATGGAGTGCCACACTGCTGTCATTTCTATCTCCCCTCTGTTACAGCCAGGCAAAGGAGAAAAAGAAAAAAAAAAAGAATCCCTTTGCACTGAGAAAACCAAATTGAGAGTTGGTGGGTGAACTGGGAGTTAAAGTTAGGTGCTAGGGTGGGACAATCACTTCTACCTTGGGTCCTCACCCCAGGGGTGGGCTCAAGGTAGTGGCTACCCCACGGTGGGCAGATTTGGTGTCAAAGCTACAGCCTGTGTGCTCATAAGCAGACTCCTTTGAGGAGAGGAGATTGTCCTTCTGAGCCACTGCCCTTTGCACAATACCCCCGTTCAGTATTATAGGTAGGTAGACGATAAGAATGCTTGTCAGTACCTCTCAATTTTACTCTTTCTTGTAGACAGGTCTCCATGTATTCCCATTTCCTACCTACTTCAACCTACCTGTCCTTTAATTCTCTCCAGGATACAATTGCAAAGTTTGAGGCCAGTGTTACTGTCTGAAAGAGGAGTAGTCTTTGACAAGCTTAGACTGAGACTGATACTGGCTAGTTTTCCTGTCTAGCTGCACCAGAAGAAATGATCTCGTCAGACTTGGGATGTTAATTACTCTTCTCTGTGACAAAATATCTGAAAAGCAACACATGGAGGGAAAACCTTATTTTGGCTCAGAGTTTGTGGGTCCAGGCCATCATGGTGGAGATTGCTTGGTTACAGGAGTATGAGGCAACTGGTTAAATGTGTCTGCAGTAGGAAACAATGAGAGATGAATGCTGTGCCCAACTCAACTCAATCTCTTTTTGACTCGTTCAGGACTCCAGGTCATGAAAAAATACCACCCACATAATGTGACCCAACCTAGACATTTTCTCACAGACATGTCCAGAAGTTTTTCTCCAAGGTGATTTCTAGACCATGTCAAGTTGACAATATTAGCTGTCTTAGTCAGGGTTTCTATTCCTGCACACACATCATGACCAAGAGGCAAGTTGGGGAGGAAAGGGTTTATTGAGCTTACACTTCCATGCTGATGTTCATCACCAAAGGAAGTCAGGACTGGAACTCAAGCAGGTCAGGAGGCAGGAGCTGATGCAGAGGCCATGGAGAGATGTAACTTACTGGCTTGCTTCTCCTGGCTTGCTCAACTGGCTTTCTTATAGAGCCCAAGACTACCAGCCCACAGATGGTACCACTCACAAGGGGCCCTCCCCCCTTGATCACTAATTGAGAAAATGCCTTACCGCTGGATCTCATGGAGGCATTTTCTCAACTGAAACTCCTTTCTCTGTGATAACTCTAGCTTGTGTCAAGTTGACACACAAAACTAGCCAGTACATTAGCCATCAAATCAAGATAATATTGCCTACCTGCATTAACTGTCAGAAGAGGGATCTTCCGCACAGGAGATGTGGCAGAAAGGGGGTATCTCCTTTGGGGCTATAAATCCAAAAGGTCCATGAGCAAAGTACTTTATCTTATCTAATCACACTTGAGTGTTTTGACCCACATTTAGCTATAGTAGAGGTTCTTTCATTACATAAGCATGAGGTAAGGTATAGCGACATACAAGGATGGGGCAGTAACCTATGGCTAGAAGGAGCAGAGGGGCTTTTTATCACTCTTAGTCTGGGAATAAGTGGGTTGAAACCTTAAGAAGAAGGGTCATTTGGAGGAGATCATCTCTAGAGGAGCTGTAGCCTTTGGAGGAGGACCGTTGCCGTGGAGAGGGAGTCTGTGCAAAAGTTAAGTTTGAAGGAAACTGGAACCCTTTCAGGCAGGTGCAAGGATTAAAAAAATGACATATGTCATGCAAATTCATTAGAGGTACTGCTCATGCTTGGTCTTGGGGCTCCTAGAACCTTCACGGATAAAGTGCCATTTCATTCAAACTCTGAAGGATGCCTGAAGAGGGTGCTTTGGACCAACATGCCTCCGAGTTAGCAGAGGTAGGACAGGGTGATTGATGTTCAAAAGGAGAGTACAGGCTGTGTTTACAAAAATTAGGAGGGGACAGACTAGCCTTGAAAAATGAATAAAGTTGGTTACATTAGTTGGTTTTGCTACATGTTGGGCACAGTGCCAAGGACCTTACATTGTTCATCTCTTATCACATTACTCTTGTTTTACAGAGAGGAAAACAAACATTTTGAGAAGTTGAAAATTTTGCCAAGATGTCACCATGGTAGGTGGTAGCGCTGGGCTACACATTCCAAAGCCTGAAGCTGAAACAACAATAACGTTGTACTTGGAATTCAGCTGGAAGAGCCTGGCCCTTAGGAGAGGTAGTAGGGAGCCATGGAAGGTTTAGAATAAGAAGCAGAAAGAATGATTTGTTCAGGACTAAACTCTAGACCTATGGCAATAGGGAAAGAGGGAGACCATGTATTAGCTGCTTTCTTCATTGATGTGACCGGATTCCTGACATGGGCGGCACAAGGAAAGACATATTCAAAATAAAGAAATATTTCAAATATTTAAAATTAAGTTAATATTTTGGTTTATGGTTTCAGTGACTTCAGTCTGCTGTTCTTAGTGCCATTGACTCTAGGCCCGTGGAGAATCAGAACATCACAGTGGCAGGAACACATAGAGGAAGAGGCTGTTCATGGTGGATCAGGGATAAGGTACACCCTTCAAAGGCTTGCTTCCAGTGACGCATTTCCTTTAGTTAGGCTCTGCCTATTAAAGTTTCTATGTGCCTTTTCTTCAGACTTTGATACATGTTCAGGGAAGAACAGAAGTGAGGCAAACCTCTGTGTCGGTTTCTGGGATGTGGTAAACTCTAGCTTTGGAGATGGGCTGAATAACAACTGTTCACTAGTGGTGTCTACCAGTGCCTGCAGGTGTTGTGGCTCACATTTTATGTGGGTCAGCACTACTAACTCAGCAGAGAATTGCCAGAAAGTTAATTCCTTCCTTCCTTCCTTCCTTCCTTCCTTCCTTCCTTCCTTCCTTTGTTCCTACCTTCCTTCCTTCCTTCCTTCCTTTGTTCCTACCTTCCTTTCTTCCTTCCTTCTTCCTCTTCCTCCTCCTTCTTCTCTCTCTCTCTCTCTCTCTCTCTCTCTCTCTCTCTCTCTCTCTTTCTTTCAATGCCCTAAGATATTCATGAAACATGGAGACCATAAATATGGATGAGAGATAGCAAAAGGAGACTCAACGTTCATCTACAACTGTCCTAATTACTTTTTTCTTTTATCATGCTAATTCTTTCAGTGAAAACAAGGTGACTTCCCATCCTCCAGCAGGCAAACTGACTTTCTCTTATGCAGTGGTTCTCAACCTTCCCAGAGCTGCCACCCTTTAATGCAGTTCCTCATGTTGTGGTGAGCCCCCTCATCACAAAATTATTTTCATTACTACTTCACAACTGTAAATTTGTTACTGTTATGAATTGTAATGTAAATATCTGTATTTTCCAACTCCTACTGAAAGGGTCATTTGATCCCAAAGGGGTCAACACCCACATGTTGAAAACCAGCGTTTTTCTGTGAGACAGCTGACTCCTCAGCCAAACAAACCTGTGCTCTTTGCAGATGCTTCCCAAGCAAGAAAGTCTCCCATGAGGCAAGATTCTCTGCCTCCCTGAGCCTTTCCTTTGCTCTCTCTGGCAAACATTTATTACCCTGCCCCCATCTTTCTGGTGTTGCCATTGGTTATTTTCTACTTGAGTGGAAAGAGGCAGGATGTGCTGCTGCATGGAGGGGCGCCCTACAAATCACACAATCGTGGCAGTCATTTATCAGGCCATTATCCCTCAGCTGTTCATTATAATAATCATCAGGTAATGTTCTGGGGTGGCTGCTGAAGTCTGAATAGAAATCAGGTTATCTGTACAAAGGAAGAATCAATGTGACCTGGACTGTGTGTCCATCTTTCATGTTCACTGTTAAGGTTGTTAGGATGTGTGTCCTCATGATCTATTCATTAATGAAGTTTGGCTTTGAGTTTCTGTAGTAACTCAGGGTTCAATGTACACAGCTCTGCATTCAACATATGCTCCTGGGAACATGGTCAGGTTTGTGGTAGACAAGACAACTTCTGGATACCCACAGCCAGTAGAACAGGTCATAGCTCCAATAGCAGTGAAACTGATTTTGACTTTTCATTTTAGGCTGTTACTCTAGTCAAGGTAAGCACTGACCACATTACAGCTAATTGCAGCTGGGCCTTGAACAAGACTCTTTTCCAACATTTTTTTTTTTTAAAATGATTTATTTTTATCTTACATGCATTGGTGTTTTGGTTGCATGTATGTCTTTGTGAAGGTGTCAGGTGCCCTGGAACTGGAGTTACAAACAGTTGCGAGCTGCCATGTGGGTGCTTGGAATCGAATCTGGTCCTCTGGAAGAACAACCAAAAGCCTTCTTTCCAGGGCTTCTTTTCCAACATTTAGACATTGAAGCATGATGTTGTGATCTACGAAATTCACACATTTCAGTTACAGAGAGAGAGAGAGAGAGAGAGAGAGAGAGAGAGAGAGACAGAAACAGACAGAGACACACACAGACAGACAGAGACACACACAGACATATACACAGACACACACACAGAAACACAGACAGATAGACACAGACACACATACACCAACACATAAGACACACATACAGAAACACATACAGGGACACAGACAGACAGATACATACACACACACAGACACACACATGCACACAGACACAGAGACAGACACACGCAGAGAAACATAGACAGATAGACACAAACACACATACACTGACACACACACAGACATACAGAGACACAGACAGATAGATACACACATATGCATGCACGCACGCACACAAGCACAGATACATAACAGGTCAGCAGGTCAGAGGATTCAACTCCAGAGAAAGCTTCATAGTAAGGTTATTGACCTGTATCCTGTGAGATTCTGGGAGAGAAGAGAGCACAGACATTGGGGAGGGGGCACTCATATATGTTAACCTGCTAGACAAGAGTTGGGATTTCCTATCATTTCACCTCAACTTTTAGTAACATTTGAGATGGGAGGTATTCTGTACATTCAATGAAAAGAAATTTAGGTGCCAAGAGGTGAACTTATCTCACCAGAAAATTCCAGCAATGAGCTTGCAGGGGTGCCATTGGGGTGCAGTATTATGATAGGATGTCCTCATCCACTCCCTGTCCCTAGATCAGGCTTAAATGACAGAAAAGGGATGTCCAGTGGAGCTGGACTTATTCCCAATCTGTGGACCTGTGTTCCAATCTTCTGGGATTTGGTCAGAGTTTTCCTGACTGTCCTCACAACCCAGGGAAATTGTAATGCTGCAGAAATAGAGTCCATATCTCATCTTTTGTACTTCTCAGAGAGCCTAGCCAGCATCTAAAACTAAGTGGGTGAATATGCAAGTGGCTGAGGGAGTAAATGTAGGAAGAGATGAGACCTTGGGGTTGTTCTAGAAAAGTCTGTGTTTGGTACTGCTCATTTCCCCTTCCTGATAGCCTGATCACTTTCTTTGGAAGCAATATGGGACCAGTCTCATGGTAGCTCAGGCAGGTTCCCATCTACAGAATAAAATCCTGGCCAAGGGAACAAATTCAGGTTGGCCTCTTTGGACTCTGTTCTGCTGGAAAGCAGGAATGCCGTAGCCTGAGAGAAGGTGATCAGTGTGTGTTGTGTATGCATGGTTTCAGTGTGTGTTGTGTATGTATGGTTTCAGTGTGTGTTGTATATGCATGGTTTCAGTGTCCATTGGGTATGCATGGTTTCAGATTCTTTTATTCTGGCTGGAATGGTCAGAGGCTACACATCACACACCGAGGTCATACTGATAGTTGATAGCAAAGACATCATCAATCAAACACAGTATTGGCCAGAAAAGTCTCTGCATACTTAGCTGTCTCCCATGTTTTGATGCTACCTCCCAGTATCTGTGTGTGTGTGTGTGTGTGTCCAACAGAAGACATTTTCTCAAATGACTCTCGTTTGTGTCAAGTCAGCATAAAAACTAACCAGCACAGTTGATTTTGATTTTTTTTTTCTTGATTGGATTAAGAAACTCTTAGGGCATATCTAGGGAGGATTAACTAAGGAAAGACCTGCCCTTTGTGTGGGTGGCACCAAGTCTGCAGTCTGGGATCCCAGATGGGATAAAAATGGAGAAATGGTAAGACACTTGAGTACCAGCGTTCTCTTTCCTCTGTCTCTTGATGAACTGGGATGTAGGCAAGGCGCCTTGTGCACAGGCAGGAGCTGGTGTAGCTGTGTCTTTCTTGCCATGGTGAACTGTATGTCCTGAGACATGAGCCAAAATAAGCCCAATGTTCAAGTTACTTACGTTAGCATTTTGTCATAGCAACAAGAAAAGCAGCGACCTTTACAAGTAAGTTCTGGGTTTGAACTTCAGCTTGCTTTACTCTCTGGCCACAGATCTGAGACTAACACATTCTCAGGAAGACCTTCTGGCTTGGCCCAAATGGCTTTAAATTGTCAACTTCTGGATTCAAAAACGATTGCATTTTGTTTTGAATTCTGTATGTATGTCTCTGTGTAGGAGAATGTTCATGTGAGTGCAGGTACTTGTGAAGGCCAGAGGAGGAGGGCATCAGATCACTTGATGCTAGCGTTACAGGCAGCGGTGAGTCTTCTGACATGTGTCCTGGGAACTAAACTCAGGTCTTCTACAAGAGCAGCAAGTGCTCTTCACCACTGAGCTATCTCTGCAACCCTTCTGGATTTTTAAATTTTTTTTATTTTTTAATTTTTTTTGGTTTTTCGAGACAGGGTTTCTCTGTGTAGCCCTGGCTGTCTTGGATCTCACTCTGTAGACCAGGTTGGCCTCGAACTAGAAATCCACCTGCCTCTGCCTCCCAAGTGCTGGGATTAAAGACGTGCGCCACCACTGCCCGGCTGATTTGATTTTTTTTTTTTAAGCAACAATCAAGGACAGCCAAGTTGACAGCTTTCCAAGGTCGTGGGTCCCACCTTCTCTTTATTTATTGAGTACCGTGTAGTTTTGTGCTACCCACCTTTGCTCCGGGAAGTGGCCTCGCTACCAGCCCCCACCCGACTTCCCTTGAATCCACGGATTAAAGACACACACACACACACACACACACACACACACACACACACACACACACACACACACACACGTTCATTTTCAACTTGCCTTCTTGGCACAATTGCTGGGCGCTACTATCTCCGGCCTGGAAAACTAGCCCTTATCATTACTCGTAGCTCTGCTCCACCCACCAGCCCTAACTTAGTTGGTTAGTTGAATCTAGTCCCTGATAAACATCTCTGACCACCTGTCTATAGGAGCGGCCATAGCCCACCGCTCCTCCCGAGCTGCACTGTTACCTGTGCCCAGAGTTATGTGAATACCATTTACTGCTTAGGATGGAGCTCCAATACCAGCCATCGGAGTCTGTCTCACCATTTGCCTACTTGGACTATTCTTGGCTCCAGTAGTTTTAAGCTGTGCTAATCAGAGAGCACACTGGCAGTTAGCCTATGGGGTGTGTAAGAGAAAGTGTTCCTGGATCAAGAGATATTGGAAAAAGCATGTGGATGTGGGGCGGAAGTGGAAAGAACTGTGTGCTGGGAGGAGGTAGCTGCCACGCATGCCTGCTGAGGCTCCCAGCCACTTTGGTGAGAAACATCAGAACGTGCTGTCTTTTCTATCAAAGCACCAAGTAGAACAAGACTCCATTAAAAAATTATAAAGAAACCAGTTGTTAGAAATTCAAATTCCCCCAGGGCCATCACGTGTGCAAATGAAAGTTTACACTCAGGTTTCGTTTCTCCATTGAAACCGTGCTGCTCTGTGTTAGACAGTCACGTAAAGGAAGGTCAAGCTCTGGTGGTTCAGAGCAGGTCACAGGATCCTCTTACACAGCCTTCTAAGGAAGTAAAGCTTTCTGCTTTGTCAGAATACTTTGAATTGCCTGGTCATATTCTTGAGATCCTGGGATGAGTCTTCGGGTTTGACTGGAACCACTTGCTTGAAGCAGTTTGTCTCTAGAAGGGAGGGGTCTGTGGAGGAAGTTGCTTTCCTCCTAACTGCGGTGGACCTCAGGGGAAGTACTGATGCTATCCCCAGGCAGCATCCCTTTCTCTCATGCTGGGTTTTGGTGCCTTCTCAGTTGTCTTCCCGTGTCAATTAACATAAAGTAATTCTCCACAGACATGCCCACAGGCCAATCTGATTTAGAAAATTCCTTACTGATTCTCTTCCCATGATTCTAGATTGACAAAACTAACCCTCAAGATATTTTGCCTAAACATTTCCTTTTTTGTGCTGTTATGAACACTCTGATTTAATCTATATGTCCATGTTTTAGTTCTATAGAAATATAATTGATTTTTGCCTATCTTTTATCTATAGTTGTGAAATCCACTCAGTTCTAACAGGTTTTAGTAGGGCTATGTAGAGTTACTTCTGTGATAATCTACATCATCAATCACAACACTTGCAATTTCGGATTGTTTGAATTCTTCTGTTTTGGTCTGTGTGAACTTTCTTATCTCTTACCTTTTTTTTTTTTTTTTTTGAACCCCACCCAGCATTGAGTAGAGTTTCAGGATTGAAATCCTTGCCTTATTCCCTAATGCTAGATGTAGCTTCTCTGCAGAAGTACTCCATCAGGTTCAAGAACTTCCCTCTGTTCTTAATTGTTATAAGAGTATCTTAGTTACTTTTCTATTGCTCACCACTAGCGAGGCAATTTATAAAGAAAGTGTTGAATTTGGGCTAAAGTTTCAGAGGGGTGGAATCTATGATAGCAAAGCAAAGCAACAGCTGAGAGCTCACATCTTGTTCTAAAGTGATGAGACAGACAGACAGATAGACACACATATACACACACACAGAGACAGAGACAGATAACTGGGAATGGTTTTGAAACCTCAACTCTTGCTCCCATGACACACCTCCTCTAACAAGGCCATGCTTCCTAATCCTTTCCAAACATTCTACCAACTGCAACCGAGACCAATTATTCATATATATGAGCCTATGGGAGCTATTCTCTTCCAAACCACCATAGAGAATAACTATCATAAATGGGTCTTTTTTTTTTTTTTTTTTTTTTTGGTTTTTCGAGACAGGGTTTCTCTGTGTAGCCCTGGCTGTCCTGGAACTCACTCTGTAGACCAGGCTGGCCTCGAACTCAGAAATCCACCTGCCTCTGCCTCCCAAGTGCTGGGATTAAAGGCGTGCGCCACCACTGCCCGGCATGGGTCTTTTATTTTAGCTAATATCTTTTCATTTTCATTTTTGTATTTTCAATGTGTGTGAGATGCATGTGTGTGTATGTGTGTGTGTGTGTGTGTGTGTGTATGTGTGTGCGTGTGTGCATGTTCATGTAGAGCTTCAAGGTTGGGGTCAGAAATTTTCTTTGGCTACTTTTTCATCTTATCCAAGGAGGGAAAGTGCCATGGTTAATTTTTGTCAACTGGACATAAACCAAAGTCACCTGGGAAGAGGGAACACAAATTAAGAAATTGCCTCCATCTGATTAACCTGCAGGGATGCAGTAGGGGCATCTTCTTGATTTGATATTTCTTAATAACTGATATGGGAGGGCCTAGACCACTGTGGGAAGTACCATCCCTGGACATGTGGGCCTAAGTTGTATAAGAAGAGTAGCTGACCAACTCAGAGGGATCAATCCAACAAACAGTGTTCCTCTGTGATGTGGGAGGGTCTAGCCCACTGTGGGTGGTGCCATCCCAAGAAGGTGGTCCCAGGTCATATAAGGAAAGCAGCTGAGTAAACCTGAGAGCAAGCTAGTAAGCAGTGTTCCTCTGTGCTTACTCTTTGGAGCTATTGTCTTGGCTTCCTTTGTTTCTCTTAATGATGAAAAACACATAAGCTAAAGGAAACCCTCCCTCACATCAAGCTGGTTTTAGACAATGATTTATCACAGTAATAAAATTAAGCTAAGACCAAAAGTTTCTCAGTCAAACTTAGAACTTGCTGATATGCCATTATGCTCTGGGAATCTCCCATCCCAAATTTCCTTATCCAGTACTTTTCTTTTTACATACAAAATGATATGACAATGAGAATTTTCTTATCTATAATAATGAAATGTATCGATTGGTTTTAAAATATTGAACCAGACTTGCATCTTTGAAACAACCTTTGGTCAAATTTTTGCCTTTGTAGTCATGAGGGTTGCTGGTCTCTATATTAAAAATTCTTTCTTTGTCTGATTTTGGTATTAAAGTAATACTAATCATATAAAATTAATTGGAAAATGTTAATTTTCTTCCCCTTTAAAGAAAATATTATATAGTATTGGTACAAACACTTTAAATATGTTGTAGAAGTCTCCAGTGAAACTATCTGGGCAGGAGATTTGGGAGACGGGCTTGAAAAACCTGCAAACTATAAAATTCCTTCATAGCTCTTCTGTTATTAATTTTATAATAGGTGAGTGTAGAAACTTTTGTTCAGGGGACCCTTCTAATTCATTATGTGAATGACTGTCTCCATATTTTTTTTTTAATGTCTTCAGAGTCTGTAGTGATGTATCCTACTATGTATCAGATCTTCTTTTTGTTAGTCTTGTTAGATGTTATGTTAGTGATCTCTTCCAAGTACTAGCTATTTGTTTTATTAGTTTCTTACTGTCCAGTTTTTACTCTAACAAATTTAGGCTATAATCTTTATTAATATCTTTATTCTGCCCATGTTGTAATTATTTTGCTTTCCTTTTAGTTTTTGATCCTTGAGATGTGGACTTAGATGATTAATGAGAGATATTTTCTCTTTTCTAATGTTCTGGGAACTTTTCTTGCTTTAGAATATTAGATGACATTTCATTTTCATTCAGTTGACTACATGTTTTAAATTGTTTCTTTGAAATTTCTTGTGATTCATGGATCATTTATAAATGAGGGTTTTTTTTTGTTTCTAAGTCTAGATATTCCCCCTTTATATATTATAAAATGTCTGATTTCATTGTTTTCAGAGAACACATTCTGTAACATGTGTTTAAATTTCTTGAGGTTGGTTTAATGTACATTTTTGAATGTGGTCACTAGGCACTTGATTTTTGTTTTGTTTTGTTTGTTTGTTTTTTTTGAGACAGGGTTTCTCTGTATAGCCCTGGCTGTCCTGCAACTCACTCTGTAGACCAGGCTGGCCTCGAACTCAGAAATCTGCCTGTCTCTGCCTCCCAAGTGCTGGGATTAAAGGCATGCGCCACCACTGCTTGGCTCACTAGGCACTTGAAAAGAAAATAGATGTGCACTTGAGTGAAAGGCTTTGTAAATGTTCATTTTGTCCTGTTGGCTGAAGATGTTGAGTTTTTCTATTTCCTTACTAATTTTCTATCTAGATGGTCTTTCAATTTTTGAGAGGGGAATACAGATCTATAATATACCTGTGGACATATTTCTTAGGCATTCTTTACCACTTTATTGTTTGGTGTATGAACATTGAAGATTGCTAAATGTTTTTAGAGAAATCACCATTTTCTCAACCTGTAATACCATTCCATTTCTGGTAATTGTCCTTCCTTTGAAATCTATCTTATCTGATGTTTATTTAGCCATTTCTACTCTCCTTTGTATATTTGTATAATATCTTTTTCTATCCTTCTACTTTCAACAAGATGATATTATAGTTTGAAATGATCTTATAATAAACATTTTTGTTCTGGACTGAATGTTTGTGTCCTTTCTCAAGTCCATATGTGGAAATCTTAACTTCCAATGTGATGGTATTTAGGTAAATCTTGGAAATTAATTACGTTCGTATGAGTTCATGAAAGTGGAAGTCTTGTAATGAGACTGGGGATTGTATTAGTTACCTTTCTTCTTGTGGTAACAAAGTATCTTACGGATACAATTTAAAGAAGGAATATTTTCTTTTGGAGCATGGAAGTAAAGGTTTGGCAGAGTTCAAAGCAGCTGGAGTATGTGATTAAGGCTTCTTACATCTTGGTGGGTCAGGAAGCACCAGAAGTGGAAGGTCATGTATAACCTTTAATAGTTCACAACTAGTGGTCTATATTTATCAGCTAGTATCCATGTTCCAAAGGTTCTACAACTTTCAAAGACCATTCCACTGAAAGGAGACCAAATTTCAAACTTATGAGCCTGTGGGGAATATTTCATTTTGTACTGGATAGTTTTTGTTCAACTTGACACAAGCTAAAGTCATCTGAGAGGAGGGAATTTCAATGAAGAAAATGCCTCTATTAGATAGAGTAACAAGCAATGCTGTAGGACATTTTTCTTAGTGATTGATGGGAGAGGATCCAGCCCATTGTGGGTGGAGCTATCCCTGTGCTGGTAGTCATGATTTCTATAAGAAAACAGGCTAAGCAAGTTTTGATAAGCAACCTCCTCATTGTCTCTGTATCAGCTCCTGGCTCCAAGTTCCTGTACTGTGTGAGTTCCTGTTTTGGCTTCCTTTAGTGATGGACTACAGTGCAGAAGTGTAAGCCAAATCAACCCTTTCCTTCTCAACTTACTTTTTTGGACATGGTGTTTTGCAACAGCAATAGAAGCCCCAAGCCACACTTATAAACTGTAATATTCTACCCCTGGCCATATCATGATGCAAAATGCATTTAGCCCAATCTTAGGATTTGCCCAAATCTTAATGGTCTTGACATTGCTTAAAAGTCCAGTTGCATCATCTAAACTGCAACAGCCTTGATGAGTTCTCTCCCAGCATACTTGCTTTTTTGGACAACGTCCACTAGGTCCTTGCAGCTTTGATTTGCAGACAGGTTCTTGGGAACTCTAGCATCCCAGAGTCTCCATTTTAAATGAAACCATACCGTCATAGCTTTATTGTCCTATGACACCATCTTTTCTGAGAGTCTGACCTTGGTATATATTGCCTGGCCTCACAGGCCTTTATCTGAAAATTTGGGGCAAACTTCTATGACCCTATCACTCTTGCATTTTGCATGCCCGAAAAGCCAGCACCATACAAACAATGCCAAGTTCTGATGCTGGCTTGGGATATAGCTGGACCCTTGTGGATCATGACTACAGTATTCATTGAGTCCCTGAAAAGCAGAATCAGTACCAGGAAAGTACTTCCCTAGGGCACCCTGTTTGGGCTGCACATCTTTGCTGACCATCTCTCTTCAAATGAAAGTCATTCAAGTGGGTTTCCATTTTATACCCTAGAACTTTTGATAGATGTTGAAGGGACTCTGGCCAGCTTGAGCTTAATGAGCATGGCTCTGACAAGCCTTACCCTTCTCCCCAATTACCTCTGCCTTGCTAAAAACTGTTAGATTGCATTCCTAAAGTGAGCCCCCAAGGTCAATTCCCTTATTGGGCCAATCCCTCCTCCCTAGGCGGACTATCAAGGTCTAGCTATAAAAGTATTGAAGTCCAGCAGGCATGCTTTGGCTCACCTAATTAGCATGCCCAATTAAAATTAAACACCTCATCCTAACACAGGGCTTCCCCTTGTACTTTTGTAAACCACCATTTGCCTATGTGCCACATCTGTCTCCTCTCTTATCCAGAGACAATCCTTTATCTTCTCAGAAGAAATATCCTTTTCCCCTCCCCCAGACTCCTCCCCCTCCCCTCCCCCTTTTCTCCCCTCTCCTTTGTTTCCTTCCTCTTCTTCCTTTTCCTCTATCTCCTGCCTTTGTCCCTTATTCCTGCCCTCTGTCCCTCTGGGACACATAAATATCCTTTGTGCTGAGAACTTGGTCTTGGGGATCCCGAGCTCACCCTTTTCCTTTCAGGTGGGGTCTTCAAGGCATCTTCCTACTCTCAATGCAAAGTGTACTGTTTCCTTTTTAGAGATGCTAATCACTCTAACAATTATAGTTACTTTGTCCATATCTGCAAACCTCAAAGTCCTCATGCTCCTTGTCTTGCCAAATGTCCCGTTTTCCACATCTTTATGCTCTCCTGTTTGCTTTGGATTCTCACCGTAAGTCTGGCTGAAGGCAACAGTAATAACCATGCCGTCTCTAAGCTAGGAAGAAGGACCTCCCCAGAGCCCACCTATGCTGGCATCCTGATTTTAGACGCCCTTTGTCCAGAACTATGTTCAGGCAACTCTGTCCATAGTGTTTTGTGGTAATAGTATGATCTAAGACATGGATTATGAATTTTAAGCTATTTCTTCCAAGATAATGTCTTCTATTTGGTATTATATCATGCTATTAGTGCTATACAAGGTCTGGCTGGAATAAAATCTTTTTTTTATATATATATACTTTATTTACATTTCAAATGTTTTCTCCTTTCTAGGTCTCCCCTTTGGAAACCTCCTATCCCATACCCCCTCCCCCTGCCTCTATGAGGGTGCTCCCCCCCCCACTCCCGTCTCCCCTCCCTGGCATTCCCCTATACTAACTCCCTCAGGCCCAAGAGCCTCTCCTCCCACTGATGGCCAACAAGGCCCTCCTCTGACACATATGTGGCCAGCACCATGGGTCCCTCCATGTGTGGAATAAAATGTTTTTAAATGCAGAAAATAAACCCAATTCTATAAGGGAATCAATCATGCATCACATTCTGAAACGCTGTCACAGCTGCAATCTCCTGTTGAGGGATCTGTGATTTTTATGGGTGACAAAGTCACTGGTTTATCTAATAATTCTGCATTCAAAACTGGATTAAATGCCAAATTATAGTTTTAGATAGGTCCTTAAAAAAACAAAGTATTTTCTGATCCCGGTTGTTGTATGACTTTTCCTGGGAAGATCTGAAAAAACAAATATGTACTCGCCCCAGACAGAGAATCAGCAACAGACCAAATAATAATTTTACCAATGCCCAACTTGGTGAATCGGTGAGTTTACCAGGGTTAATTAGAGGATCAGGGGTGATCCAGCCGGGGTGACACTTAAAAGAGCTGCATCCCTGGAGATCTTTGCACCACTGGCAGGCAGCCCTACAGGTCTGAGAGTCTCCTCTCTTCAGCAATTGTTTGCTGCTTCTAACAGCTTGAGAAGGGGCCTTACAGATTTTATATTTCAGCATTTCTAGAACTTGTGAGGCTTACTTACTTCTTGAGTCTCATGAGTCTCTCTTGAACCTGGGAGGGAATGTTTCAATCCAGGGGAAATTACTACAACATCAGTTAGCAGAACCACAGAGCCCTTAATCCTGGTTAAGGTCTGTCTTAGGGTTTCATTGCTGTGAAGGGACAACATGACCAAGGGCAACTCTTATAAAGAAAAACATTTAATTGGGGCTGGCTTACAGTTTCAGAGGTTCAGTCCATTACCACTGTGATGGAAAGCATGGCCAGTGTCCAGGAAGCTGGAGGTGCCAAGCGTTCTATATTGTGATCAGAAGGCAGCCGAGAGGAGACTATCTTCCACGTTGGGTGGAGCCTGAGCGCAGGAGACTTCAAAGTCCACTTACACAGTGACACATTTCCTCTAACAAGGCCACACCTCCTCCAATAAGGCCACACCTCCTAATAATACCACTCGCTATGACCAAGCATCCAAACACATGAATTTATGGGCACCAAATTCAAACCACCACAAGGTCCTTAGCTGTTAAGGATAAATTTGGACACATTCTTAAGCTTGGTCTAAAGAGATAGAACCAAATATTATTTCTTAAGAGGCTTTAAAAATTGTCAGAGGCCAAAATCCCATCAATAACAAATATGACCAGGCAAGGTCTAGAGTGTAGCTGGATCCCATGAGAAGACCACAGGAAACTAAATCTCTAGTTCTTGGGTTTCAGGGATTACTACTATTCAGGGCCAGGGACCCTGAATTGGCCAGGTGTGATGCCTCAAGGAGCTCCAGCCTCTGCTGCTTCCTTGTATGCCAAAACCCCTATGTAAAGAGCACCCTCTGTAGCAGTTCCACTTGACAGTGTAAGAAGGGATAGTCCCACAAGCATCCCAATTATCTTCTCTGTGGCTGTGGCTGCTGTATAAAAAAAAAATTATTTTCCCTAGAGAACAGCATGTTCTGTACTTCAGAGTTCAGTCCTGACTCCTGAACAATGGTTTCCCAGGCAGCCTCAGATTGAACTGGCAAAGACACTCTTTCTATCAAAGGCAGCCTTGCCTTATGAAGCCCAAGGAGGGGGCTGGAGGAGTTAAATATTCAGGAAAGTCAGCACTCTGATTTAAAAGTTGTGGACTTGATTCTGTTTGTCGGGGGCAGGCAGGCCTGGTGCAATCTGAAGGACAATTACCAGTTTCTTTTCCCACATTCCTTCTCTTTCTTTCCTTTTCATTAAAGTTATAAATAATCAGTTCACATCTTAATGAAAGGGAGTGGTGTGAAGAATCAGAGGCCTCGGAAGGAAACCTGCAGTAATAGTGCAGTTGCTAAGGAACAGGGCTGGACAAGTTAATTTTGTTGGCATAACATCTCCTTGTTATTTAATCTCGTGTCGTATGCATTTTGTCCGTCTGTCACCACACTACCAAAGCCAGAAGAAGCTGCTAATTGCAACACCAAGGTTGCAAACAGACCTGTCCAAACCTCGTGGAGATTTCAACTGTCAGAGTGAGGTGTGAGCTTTGATTTTGCTTCTAGGGAAACAGAGGAGAAAGCTGGTGAAGGGCCATCCCTCACTCCCTGCCAGACCAAACACTCACATGCCCAGGAGTGGCTCATTCTGGCTGAACATTAGTCACTTGGGTTCCTTTTGGAGTGGGCCAATGTTTGGCTTTCATTCTCAAGGACACTGGTTTAATTGGTCTGAAAATGGGGCCCAGGCATGAGAATTTATGGGCCCTAATGATCCTGGGCTGAGCACCATTCATTTGTAGGACCTTTGTCTTTCTATCCCTGGGTCCCATTCTTATGGTCCTAGAGCCTGTTAATCTCTCTATCATATTCTCTCTCTCTCTCTCTCTCTCTCTCTCTCTCTCTCACACACATACACACACACACACACACACACACAGGGAGGGAGGGAGGGAGGGAGGGAGGGAGGAAAAGAGAGAGAGAGAGAGAGAGAGAGAGAGAGAGAGAGAGAGAGAGAGAGAGAGAGAAAATGAGTTCAGAAGGTGTCTCAGTGAATAAGAGACTTGCAGAGCAGGCATGAGGACCTTCGTTCAGATCTCCAGCACCCACCTATAAAGCTGGATACAGTGTCATGTGTTTGTAGTCCCTGAGCTGGGGAAGAATAGACAAAAGGATCCTTAGGCTCGCTGGCCAGATACCCTGGCTCAATGAGTGCTAGGTTCAGCAAGACACTTGTATCAAAAAATAAGAACAAAAGATAAAGACACAAGACATTGACCTCTAGCCTCAATATGCTTGCACACAAGTACACACATTCACACATACAAACACATGTGTCATCTCTTGGCATCTTTACCACAGTTGTATAAGCAAGGCACTTAAAAAAAAAAATCCCACTTAAGAGAGAAACTTGTGTTTAAGAGGTTAAGTACCCAGATGCCAAGTGACAATATCTGGGATCTGGATGTGGGCCTGATGCCAAAGCCTTGCTCAGAATGACAGTGCCTTCCACTTTCTACAGGACACTCATGGGACCACAGATGCAGCTCATCTGCCACCATAGTTAGGGCTAGTCTTGGTTGGAGGATGGAGACACCTGGAAGCAGCAGCTGATCAGTCAAGTTTAGCAGCATGGATTCTGGTCCTGCCTTGAGTAGGAAGTTCATACCCCCTCCCTCCAACCTCTGCCCTTGCTGTGCATTGAACTCAGGGCCTTTCGCACACTAGGAAAGTGCTCTAACTGAATTGTACTTTGGCCCTAGAGGCCTTCGTTTACCTTGCTCATGCTGGGCAAGCACCGAGCTTTATATATCTACTGAGCTATATTCCCAGCCCAGTCTTAACTTTTGTTCAAAACTATGTAGTCACTTTTCCACGGGCCAACAGACACACCTGCTGCACAGGGTTCAAATTAAATGGAACGATACACATAAAACACTTGAGTCAGGTCCGGCCACACGTCCAGGGAACGGTGGCTATCATTATCTTCTCAGTGTTAGGGTGCAGAGCTGCCAGCCTGCCTATTCTTCAGACCCAGGTCTCAGATGCTAGACTTCTCTGAGCTCAGGACTTGCAGACTTCAGTGCAAGCAGTTGACCCCAGAGTCCAAACACTAGCCTGCTCTGCCTTTGGCTTATAAAATCATGCCAAGTCAGCAGGGACTTGTCTCTAATGACTTTTTTTTTTTTTTTTTGAGAGAAATTAGGGCCCATTGGCTTTCTTCAGGGGAGAGTCTAGGGGATGAGGTAGATTTAACAACTGTCTCTCTCACTCTCTGCTTTATCCTGTCTTCAAGTATGTGTTGTTTACTTCAGCTCAGGTACACACACACACACACACACACACACACACACACACAGTGTGTGGGCATGTGCATATGTATGGTTGTACATGAGTACACATGAATGCGTGGTGCATGTATAAATCAGTTGTTGATGTTTGGCACCATCCTTGGTTGTCTCCATTTATAGACTAAGAGAGCTCCCTTCTTCAGATCCTCCCCCCAATCCTGGTTGCTGTGAGCTGCAATGCCCACTGGTCTCTATTGGATTCTGGGGATCATATCTTCTCCATTTCTTACTCTTCTGTTCTTACACTTGTGGAGCAGGTGCTTTAATCACTATTAGAAAGCCGTAAGGTTGGGGAGATGGGTCAGTGGACTATTGAGCTCAATAATTCCAGTGTGGAATAGATTCAGATCAGATCTATATGGTCCAGGCTAGTGATGCTGCAATTTTTAGGTTGGTCTGTAGGTGGAGTAAGAGCACAGCACAGGCTCAGACTCCCAGGGAATCATAGACTAATTTACCTCAACAGTCACAGTCATCTGGAAGTTCACTAAGTCTGAGCCCTGGTGGCTCTTAGGGTCTTTTTGGTAGTTTGTTTATCTAGGTAAGAATATGAACTGAAGAAAACGTGGATGGAGATGGTGGAGGGATGAGGGGCTGTTTCCCCTCCAGATATTACAAAATAAAAACCAAACCCTTCTTAAGACTTGAAGGAATCCGAGCAGGATCAGCTTCCAGCTGTATCCGAACTGTGTGAGCCTTGATCGCCATCAAGTGACAGACACAAGTATTTTTCTAGGCTGAAACTGCCTCCAGGGAAAAGGCAGCGGAGTCTTTCAGTTATCACACTGCTTGTCCAGTGAGTTACCATTCTTTCTTCTCAGTGGTGGGGATGTTACAAGAATGAGTTATAAATTAGCACTGGGGAGTAATGGTCTCTGGGTGGTGGACACGGAAATGATACACTGCCCATCATGAGGAGCACCCAGTCCAGGGAATACAGTAGATGGGAGTGGACTTAGTTACAGAGTATAACAAGTGTGGGGGCTTGCAAGATGGATCAGTGCTTGCCTTATGTCTTAGTTAGGGTTTTACTGCTGCGAACAGACACCATGATCAAGGCAACTCTTATAAGGACAACATTTAATTGGGGCTAACTTACAGGTTCAGAAGTTCGGTCCATTATCATCAAGGTGGAAGCATGGCAACATCCAGGCAGACATGGTGCAGGAGGAGCTGAGAGTTCTCCATCTTCATCTGAAGGCTGCTAGGAGAAGACTGGCTTCCAGGCAGCTAGGATGGGGGTATTAAAGCCCACATCTCCAGTGACACACCTACTCTAACAGGGCCACACCTACTAATAGTGCCACTCACTGGGCTACACATATTCAAACCACTACATTACACTTCCTGGTCCCAATAGGCTTGTTTAAACTCATGCATCTATGGGGACCATAACTAGCCATAGCATACTGCTAACACATTTAGTCCAATTTCAAAAGTCTCCATGGTCTATAACAGTCTCAATAATGTTAGAAGTTTAAAGTTCAAAGTCTCTTCTGAGATTCATCTAATCACTTAACTGTAATCCTCAAAGCAAGACAGGAAACCAATGGACAAACTCCAAACTCTGCATCTCCATGTCTGATGTCAAAGCAGTCTTCAGATCTCCGACTCCCTTTTCATCTGTGTTGACGGCAACAAACTTCTTTCTCCTGGGCTGGTTCCACTCCCTGTTAGCGGCTTTCCTCAGAAGGCATCCCAAGGCTCTGGCATCATTAACATCTTGGAGTCTCCAAGTCAACTTCAGCTTCACAGCTTCTTTTTCCATTGTCTGGGATTCACACATGATCTTCTGGGATCCTCCAAAGACTTGGATCACTTCTCCAGCTCTACAATCTGTAGCACTCTAGGGTCTGGTTGATTCTACTTCACTGCTGCTGCTGTTCTCAGTGGTCAGCTCACGGTACTGGCATCTCCAAAGCGCTAGGGTCTTTTGCTGTAACTAGGCATCACCAATAGCACCTTATAGGCTCTCTTCATGGTACCAAGCCTCAACTCCTTTGCATGACCCCTTCAGTCCTGAGTCCTCAACTGCAATTGAGGCTGTACCTTCATCAATGGCCTTCCATGGCCTCTCACAGTGCCAAGCCTCAGCTGCTCTTCATGACCACTCCATGTCTTCAAAACCAGTACCACCTGGGTGACTCTTACACATTACCAAGTATAGCTGCAATACGGGGTACAACCTTGCCTATCTCTGGAACACATCTTCTTTGTGCTCTCAGAAAACACTTCCCAGAAGATTTCACCTCAGTGACGCTGGTCTCTTTTTAATCACCACTAATTTCTTAGCTCCAGCCAAGTAGCATCAATTGTCCCAGTAGTCCTTTCTACTCTGGACTTTAAAGTTAGAGCCATGTGGCTAAAACTGCTGAGTTCTGCTGTTTGCTGGAGCTGGAACATGGCCCCCCTTATTCTATTACCAGCTTTCTGTTTTCCAGCTCCCTCACTGCTGAAGTTTGGGTGTACTGGAACTTACTCTATAGAATGACCTTGAACTCAGAGATCTGCATGGCTCTGCCATCTGGGATTAAAGATGTGTACCACCACTCCTGGATTTAAGCTTTTCTTCACTTAGAACTTGCTCTGTCCCAGGCTGGCCTTGAACTCAGAGATCTGTTGCTGGGATTAAAGGTGTGTACCACCATGCCTGGACCTAAACTTAGCTGGGTGGGATCTTGCTCCAAAGTCCCACTCCCTAGAACATTAGATTCAGCTCCATTCTACTTCCTAGTGCCTGTTTAATACTTGAAGTACATATTTTATATTTTTCCTTTCTCAGTTTGCTCCTTTTCATTAAAATGCTCTTCATAAGAATGAACTTTAATAACTACACAAAAGAATTTATACTAGGCTGTTTTGAGACTTCTTTTTTTCAAGCAATTAATCTAAATCTTTTCACCTTAGCCTCAGGCAGACTCTTTGGACAATGGCAAAAAGCAGCCACATTCTTCACTAAAATACCACAAAAACAGTCTCTATGCTACATACTGAAATTCTTCTGCACTGAAACCTCTTGAGCCAGGTCTGCACAGTTCAAATTGCTCTCAGTAATTGTCTTTTACATTCCTACTAGGATAGCCCATTAAGCCCCACTTAAAGGATTCCACTGTTTCCCCAAAGTCCCCAAATCCACATTCTTCCAAACAAAAGCATGGTCAGGCTTATCACAGTAGTGCCCCAGTCCCTGGTACCAACTTCTGTCTTAGGGTTTTACTGCTGTGAACAGACGCCATGACCAAGGCAACATTTAATTGGGGCTGGCTTACAGATTCAGAGATTCAGTTCATTATCATCAAGGCTGGAACATAGCTGCATCCAGGCAAGCATGGTGCAGGAGGAGCTGAGAGTTCTATATCTACAGCTGCTAGGAGAAGACTGGCTTCCAGGCAGCTAGGATGAGAGTCTTAAAGCCCACACCAGTAGTGACACACCTACTCCAAGGCTACACCTCCAAAGAGTGCCACTCCCTGGGCCAAACATATTCATACCACTACACCCTATAAACACAAGGACATGAGTTTGATCTCTTGAACCTGCTTTTAAAAAGCTGAGTATGATGATGTAAACTCTTCAGAACTGCAGAAACATTAGCAGAAAGCTTCCATGGGTCTTATTAGCTAATCAGCTTAGCCTACTTGGTGGGTTCTAGGTCAGCGAGGAACTATGTCCCAATAAAAGGTGGATGGTGTTCAAAGAAAGACACTTTCAATACAGTTCTGGGCAATACATGTACATGAACAAATGTGTCATGCACATGCATGCACACATAAAATTTATATCTATACCTCTAACTCCTTATATATCTCTTAGTCTCATCTATCTATCTATCTATCTATCTATCTATCTATCTATCTATCTATCTATCTCCACTATCTAATCATCTGTATCTATCTATCTTTCTATCATCTATCTCTACCATCTATCTTATCATCTATTTCTATCATCTATCTATCTATATCTATCTTTGATCTATCACCTATCATCTATCTATCTATCTATCTATCTATCTATCTATCTATCTATCTATCATCTATTCATCCACTTAACTATTATCTATCTAAAACAAGTACCCTATAGGTAGTTTGGAGAGAGATATTTTTACCTCCCGGATCTTTGAAGACCAGCTCAAAGTAGGCATAGCATACTTACTTGGTGAGATGTACTCTATTTATTCCTATGAATATATTCCCAGTGCTAAAATTACTATCTGGCACATCTCCATTCTTTAATATATATATATACTTTCTCTCTGCAAGCCTACAATCTATTTTCCTATCTAGAATTTTAGGATCAATACTTTTCTTTGCCAATGTCAGAAAGCCTTTGCTTGGCCAAATATCAGATAGGCTCCTAAATCTTTCTTGAAGCCCAACTCTCCTAGCAAGAATTTAACTAAACCAGCCTAGCCAGAGCCCTCTCTCATCTACTCATCCTTGGTCTCTGATTGGGTTCTTCCCACTGCTGTCCCCCAGGGATGTCTGCTTACCTTTGCCTGTGTTCACCAAAAACCACAATAGGTTAGAACCTGAGAATCCACTGCCTCTGAGGTTTCCTTACCTCTTACCCACCCAGACTGCTTCTTGACTCTCATCTCTGCTGACCCAAGCTGTGTGTGGAATCGAGTCCAACTCTACACTGAGGTCTTTTTTCCCCATTGCTACATACAGCCTTCAGTAAAATATGTCTTACTGTGTTGCCATAAAGTTCTGGTGTTTCTTTGAAACTAACCTCTAACTAACACTAGTGAAATGTTTTTTGTTGTTGTTGTTTTGTTTTGTTTTTGTGCACATGTAAATCTGTGAGGCATTAAATCTGAGGACACACAGCAATAAATAGAATCCTGTCCCCTCCTGGAAACATATGTACTTCCTGGGGCATCATCTTCTGCATATTGGACATGGGACATGGGACGCAAATTGGCCTGGCAAAGCCAGCTTCTCCAGAGCCCGGGGAAACCCATGAAACTGAGGTTCTGTGGGTGACTTTGCATTTTGGCTCTTTGCAGGCCCAAACCTGTCAATAGAAGCTCTGCTCCATTCTCCCCTGGTTGGGAGGAACCTGATCTAGTAGCCCTGAGGGGCTGGTCTTTCTCCTGGGTTGGGTAGAAACATGCCTGCTGCCATCCAATTCACCATGGGCCACTCTGCTTGGGGATGCTATTGTCGCTCTGTGTCACACTTGGACAGCTGTTTCATTATATGAAATGCAACAGGGAATGACATGGATCATCATAAAGAAATAATTATGTAAACAACTACACATGAACTAGTGCCAGACATTATTCTTGGTCCTGGGGACAAAGCCCTGAATTGGACCAAAAGACTCCCAATCTCCCTCTAGATAGACTATTCTAATGAAACACGATGCTTTTATTTCAGCTGCTTTGGTTGACAGTGAGCATTTTGTACTAATTTCCTTTTGAAAAGGATTGCTGAGCCATGGGTATGAAGGCATGGAAGAGAGGGAGAGTAGAGCTCCTGCTTGTGTCCCAGTGTAGCAATGGAGGTGGCATTTAGGATTTGGGCTAAAACGGGAACAGAGATGGGGCTTGGGGCAGATGTAGATTAGAAGAAAGAAGAAACAGGGAGATACCTGTATTTGGTGTGGTACCTACCTGGAAGCTGCTGGCACCTTTGACTGAGAAAGAGGAGGGGATGGAAGACTGCATAGGAAAACAGAGATCAGGTTTGGAGAATATGGCCAGAGAAACCACCCATAAAAGTTTTCCAGAGTACCCCAGTACATCTTGAGGATGACTTAGGTGAGAAGCATCCTCTATTCTGGTTACAGATTCCAGGCTCTGAAGGACCTCACACCTACTTCTTAGATTTTGTTCTTTAATGCACGGAGAGCATTAAACAGGGATTTACCAAACCACCGCGTTCATGAAACGAGACCCACCATCCCTGCACAGGAAAGAATAGATCTACTATCTCCCCAATTACTCCTAAGGAAGCCATCTCTTGGGCACTGCTTAAACAGACTCCTGGATCCTTCCCTAGAGAGGCTCACAAGGACACATGTATGTCTAATTCCTCCCTCTATATATACCCTAGAGCAGGATCAGGACTGTTAGTCTCGGCCTCATCTTCACCTCAGAATGCAGTTCCCTGCTCATCCATTCTTTTAACTAAACAGATTGAAGTGCTGGTCCCCATGATGACTCCTGCACTCCACACTTAGATAGCAGATGAGATAGTGGGTGTAGTTAATGACAAAGTTTGGAGCCAGATGATCCTGGTTTATACCAGTCTCTCACATTTGGTATCTGACACTTGGAGGGCTGATGGAACCTCCACACAGGTCTTATCATCACTAGAATACAGGCTCTCCTATTTCCTGGGTGTTCAGGTTTCATAGGGTTGGTAGAAGTGAAGTTCCTGGCTGAATCTGTGTGAGCTCATACTGGTTCATGGACAGGAATCCATTGCTTCACAGAAGCTTCCAGGCCGACTCTGGATACCTTCCTTTCTTTAATGAAGGCTGTCTGTGCAAGGCTCCAGCCACACTTTTTCGATAGTTGAAATAAATATGCCACTTCATGCTTCTCCACCAGATGTCAGGCCAAGGCTGTTCAATAAAGCTGGTCCTGGGCTTTGCCAGGTGGCAACAGCCCAGAAAGGTAGAGGGCATCACAATCTTCAAAGATCTGGTCTAGAGCTCTTGTGTTTCTTTATTTTTATCACCACAATTAATGGGGAAGAAGATACAAGTCCAACCACATTCAGGGAGAGGGGCACAGACCTGTCTCTTAAGAGTGGATGCTAGAAAACTCATAGCTATGCTATAAAATGGTCACACTTTCCCTTTAATTAAAAAAAAAAAAGAAAATTAGACACCACCTTATGTAGCTCGAGATATCCCCCAATTCACATAATCCTCTGCTTCAATCTCCAAAGTGCCAGGATTATGCACCACCACGTCCAGCTACCCCTCTTCCCAACTCCGTACATGTGTCTGGGTGCACATGCATGCTGCATGTCTGTGGGTGTGTATGTCTGTAGGTATGCATGCATGTGTGTGTTTGTGCAAGTAGACACCAGAGGACAACCTTGAGTGTCGTTCCTCAGGATGACAGCAGAATGCTTTTCACCTTTAGTTTTGAGAAAGGGTTCTCACTTGACATGAACTTGCTGATTAGGCTAGGCTGGCTGAGCAGAGAGCCCAAGGATCTGCATGTTTGCACCCTCTTAGAGCTGAGATTTTAAGCACACTGGTTTTTTTTAATGTGCAATCTGGGGGACTGAGTCCAGATCTTCATGCTTACAGGGCATGCACCAACTGATCCATCACCTCAGCCTGCTGCACTCATTCCTGGCTTTCAGTTCTGCTTTGTCTTTATTCTTCCCTGTGCTGTCTGGGGATCTGCTTATACTATCTTGTTCTTGTCTTGATTCTTTTTTTTTTTTTTTTTCCGAGACAGGGTTCTCTGTGTAAACCTGGCTGTCCTGGAACTCACTCTGTAGACCAGGCTGGCCTCAAACTCAGAAATCCACCTGCCTCTGCCTCCCAAGTGCTGGGATTAAAGGCGTGTGCCGCCACTGCCCGGCTCTTGATTCTTGACAGCGTCTCATCTTTATATTGTTAACGCTGTCTTCCGACTTTTCTCAGTTTATTTTTTTTTTCCATGTTGCAAAGAACTTTGTCCCGTCTGTTGAGATAGAAATCAGAAACCACATCTTTGCCCCTAGACCATTTTTTTTGTGATGTTTTATTAACAAGATCATCAACACTGACACAAAGTTATCCATGATCCTCTCTCAGTGAATCCACTTACACATTCTGTAAAGCAAATTTATTTTTTAAAAGCATGTCACCGAATGGTTGCATCAGGCATCTTTACTGGTATTTTCGCTATTACAGAAGATCAGTTTGTAATTCACATTGAGAATTGGAGGCAGTAATTCTGATTTTGTATCAACTCTCTGAACTGCCAGTTTCCATGTGCACATCTACATAGGGCTCCACTTCCATTTATCTTTCATTTGAGATTAAAATCTCTGTTCAGCCTAATGCTTCTTAATACCATTTTAGGTCCCCCTGTGCTATTGTAGAGTAATGACAGCTTGGAGTTAAGTCTGCTAAGCCCCACCCCTTCTTAAGTACTGGAGCTTGAGCTCAGGCCCTTATGTGTGTGAGGCAAACATTCTACTACTGTGGATATACCCACAGCCTCCTTTCTATTTTCTATTTTGAGATGAGGCTTCACTGGTTTGCCCAGTCTGGCTTTAAAATTTGTCTGCAGCCCAGGCAGGTCTTGAACTTGTGAGCTTAGTATCCCATAAGTAGATTTTTGACGGAGAAAATGCAAGTCAAATAGAATGCATTTATTCAGCAGCTATGTGTTCAACATGAGACAGGAATCAAAGTGGATTAAAGAAGTGGAGAAAATGTCCCTGTCCCCCAAACCCACAGTGCTGTCTGGTGCTTACTGGGCAATGTGTGTCCTGCTTCCTGTGTGTTATGATAAACCTTATAACAACTTCTCACAAAAATGCAAAGTAGTAACTTGGCTTGAGAAAGTGAACTCATGTGCCTGTGGCCACACAGCCAGTAAACAAGAAAGAACCTTGGTATTTGTCACAGTTAGGTTTTTTTCAACTTGACACAAGCACAGATAAACTGGAAAAAAAGGAGTCTTAGTTGGGAATTTGCCACCATCAGATAGACCTGTACTTGTGTCTGGGGGAGGGGAGGCATTTTCTTGATTGATGATGGCCTGCAGCTCACCATGGTTGATGTCATCCCTGGGAAGGTGGACCTGGGCTGTTAAGAATTAAGTAGCTGAGCAAGCCAGAAGAAAAAGCCTATAGACAGTGCTCCTTCATGGCTTCTACTTCAGTTCTTGCCTCCAGGTTCCTGCCATGACTTCCCTCAATGATGAACTGTGTGTAACCTGTAAACCAAATAAATTCTTACACACCCAAGTGACTTTGCCTGGTGGTTTTTCACAGCAACAAAAAGCAAGCCAGAACAGTATTTAAACTGAGATAATCTTTAAATATAATACTCATATTTCCCCTTTTTTAAAACTGCAGAAGTCTTGGGCAGTAGAACCAGCTACACATGGCATTTTCTGTGTCCGTCTGGGAGGTTTCTCTCATCTTGGCCAACACCGGACTAATTATCCTGACACTGATTCTGTGTATATGAAGCTCTCACATAGATTTTGTTTGAGGCAGAATTTACGGATATGGCAACAGAATTAATAGAAGATGAGGGTTTTAGTTCCAGCTGAAGTAGCACAGACAGCAGAAGAGCTGTCAGTAATTAGAAAAGCTAGAAGAAAAGTAATTTTGGAGCTGGGGCTTTAGCTTAGTTGGTAGAGTGCTTGCCTAGCATGCATGAGGCCCTGGGTTTGATACTCACTATGCATAAACTAAATGTGATCATGGTACTCATTGGGTGGATCAGGAGTTCACGGTCATTTTTAGGTATATATCAAGTTTAGGGTCAGACTCAGCTACATGAGACGATATATATATGATATATGCGACTCTCCTCTCTCTTTCAGTCTCTCCCTCTCTCCCTCCTTCCTTTCCTCCCTCCCTCCTTCCCTCCCTTTCTATTTCCCTCCCCCCTCTCTGTGTGTGTGTGTGCACATGCATGTGTGAATTTGAAGGCACTGGACAGCTATCAAAGCAACGAAACAGGAGAAAAGGTTCTTGTAGAGGTATAATCATCTTGATGTTCAATTCCACTCTTATTCATTTACTTCAGCTTCTCTCCGAAAGACACAGAGCACTGGGCATCAGCTGAGAAGGAGGCTGATCTTGCTAGGCCAAGGACTGTGAAGTTTAGGTCAGAGGTCAGAGTTCTGAAAAGTTGGCCACAATGAAGGGAGGTTATCAAGCCACTGACTACATCCTGAGATTCCTGCAGAAAGCAGATGCCAAGGAATCAGATGTCAGTAGTTTGGTTTCTAAATTTCTGTGCAGACATCTGAAGTCTACAGATGCTGAGAAGAGAGAAACTGGAATTCATTTTCCCTAAAGTTGGGGAAGGTTTGATAAAGGGTTTTTGTTTCTCGTGTGGCTTCAGGAAGATCATTCTCTGGGAAAGAAAGCAGAATTGAAGTGTAGAAGCTCTGGAAATGTTCCAGAACGAATTCTCAACAGGCCAAGGTGATCTTTTGGATTGTCTAAACAAAATGTCTTAACCATTTTCAATAAAAATATTTATGAAATATTTCGAAGGACAGGATATTAACTAGACATTAAAAGAAGTGATGTCAGTAAAGATGAACCAATAAGCTGGGTGATGGTAGTGCATGCTTTTAATCCCAGCACTCAGGAGGCAGAGGCAGGTGGATCTCTGAGTTCGAGGTTGGTTTGGTCTATAGGATGAATTCCAGGACAGTCAGGGCTACACAGAGAAACCCTGTCTCAAAAAACAAACAAACAGAAAAAAGGGAAAAAAATGAATCAATAAGTGATTTAGAATATATGTTTGCATAACAGCCAAAATATTTTCACAAATGCAGTCAACATAAAAGTGTTTTAAGAGAAACAGAAGCAGAGGGAATCTGAAAAGATTTGCTCTCTAGGTAAGATGACAGGAGTCTCTAGAAATGAATGGGCCAAGCAGAAAGCACAGAAATGTAGGAAGGAAAAAACAGCTTGGTGGGAGAATGGAAATGAATGTTAATTGCTTAAACTGGAGGAAAAAATGGTATGTGTTACAATTTTAAATATATGGAAATAAAATGTATAATGTCAATAGTATGAAAGTGAAGAGGAGGCTAAGTAGATGCTGATGTTGCCATAAAGTCATATTTTTGGGGGTGACAAGAGTCAGTTGATTCTTATTCTAAAACGTCAGATGTGCACACTTATCCCTAGATGTTCAACTGAGCCAGTAAAGAAAAGCATTTGATATTTTGATTTGATGATGGAGATTGAAACCAGAGTTTCATGCACATAGGCACAAACTCTATCAACTAAGCTGCATCACACTATTTAAATGTCACTATTCAAATGTAATTTAATTAAACAAAGTTTAAAAACAATTCTTCAGTGCCACTAGACACATTTCAATTATTCAAAAGTCACATGTGGCTTGTAGCTACTGAATCAGACAGCACAAATATAAGACATTTTTATAACTGCAGAATTTTATCAGATTACATTGGCATGGAAACCATAATTAAAATAAAAGATTATGGGGGCTGGAGATGGCTCAGTGATTAAGAGTGCTTGTGGCTCTTCCAGAGGACTGGAGTTCAAATCCCTGAACTCACATTAGATGACTCATAACTAACTGTAGCACCACTTCCAGGGGATCCGATGCTCTTTTCTGATTCCATGAACATCTGCACACACACACACACACACACACACACACACACATACACACACACACTTTAAAAGTAGGTAAAAGGTAAGCACACAAGAACTATTATTTGTTTATAAGAATGCTTAACGAGTAACAATACATATATACAAATAAATATATACAAATAAATGCTATTAGCCCTTGAATAATATTGATTTAGGCTACACAGACCTCTTTATAAATGATTCTTTGCCCCCTTTGAGGTGTAAATGCCATGTTTTTAGATATATAATTTAGATAGTAATTACCACAACCAAGCTAATTAACATAATGAATGATGGCTTAACATATGTCACAGAGTTACATTGCATGTGTGCATGTGTGTGCATATGTGTGTGTATATGACAGAGGACAGAGAGACTTAAATTCCATTATCTTAGCATGTATAATAATAAAAATTATTAACCATATCCACCATCTATATATTAGGTCTCTAGAAGTTATTCTGAGTCTGTATGATTTCATCAACTTTTCCAACCAACCAATGCCCAGAAACCAGTCTTACTCTCTGTTTCTATGAATTCAACATTTAAGATTCCATATATAATACTTATTATATATGGTTATGCAACATTTGTGTGTATAAATACATATGCATTTTAAAAGTAAAGGCACAGAAAAAGACATCCCATATAGACAACATTCAAAAGAAAGTGCAGTTTTATCAATATTAGATAAAATAGAATTCAGTGCAAAATTTGTTACAAGAGATAAAAAACTGAATGATAAAAAGAATTGATTTAACAGAAAAATATAATATCCCTAAATATATGTGCTCCAATAATGAAGCTTCAAAATACATCAGAATTGAGAAAACTATTAATAAAAGAAGAAATGCACCAACTTGCAATCATAGTTAGAAAATTTAACATCCTCTGAGTAACTTACAGAATGAATAGATATTCAGTAAAGACAGACTCAGGGACTTGAGAGACAGCTCAGTGTTTAAGAGCACTTGGTACACCTCTAGACAACCCAGGTTCCCAGCACCTATATCAAGTGGTTTACAACTAAATGTAACTTTAACTTCAGTGGGTCTGACATCTTCTAGCCTCTGTTGGCACCTGTACCTATGGTGTACACACACACACACACACACACACACACACACACACACACACACACTCACACACACACACACACACAAATAAATCTTAAGAACAAAGGTAGATTAAGTTAACACATTAACAAGTGTGGCTTAGTTGATATTTATAAAGCCAATATTACAACAACTGACAAATATTCGTTCCAGTCAACACTCAACAACAAAGATTGGATTTTGGACTATAAAGCAAGTCTTGACATGTCTAAAAATGATTAAAGTCACTGGGTCACCAGGGCTCCACAGCCAAATAGTGCTAGGAGAAAGCTATTCTCCCAGGAGTGTGGAAAAGCCGTGAGTAGGTTTAAGACGAGCACCACTGCTCAGTGGGACCCACCCGGAATCCTCAGGACACAGGGACTGAGGAAAAGCTGGGGACAGGAGCCTTCCGATTTCCATCTGTGGCTGGGGACCTCAGCCTGTGCCACAGGGCTCCTTAGCCAAATAGTGCCGGGAGAAAGCTAGACTCCCAGGAGTGTGGACAAGCCTGTCTGCTCAGAGGGACCCACCTGGAATCCCAGGACACAGTGACTGAGGAGTGGTCTCTGGTTACTTTCGGCGGCTGGGGAACTGATTCTGTCACACAGGGCTCAACACTCAAATAGTGCCAGGAGAGCGCTGGTATCCCAGGAGTGTCGACACACCTTCAAGCACAGGCAAGACCACCACTTCTGTTCAAATTCACTGAATCAAGAGGGACCCTTGCAGAGCCATCAGGACACAGGAACCAAGGGACAGCTAGGGACAAGATCCTTCTGGTTTCTGCCTGCACCCCAGAGCTGACCCTGTGCCACAGCTCTCCAAACCCAAATTCATCTCAGAGAGAGCTAGTCTTCAAGGAGTATTGACACAGAGGTTTGCAGGAGGGACAAGCCACAGCCAGAGAGAGTAAGACCAGCTAACACCAGAGTTAACCAGATGGCAAAAGGCAAGGGCAAGAACATAAGGAACAGAAACCATGGTTACTTGGCATCATCAGAACCCAGCTCTCCCACCACAGCAAGCCCTGGATACCCCAACACACCAGAAAAGTAAGACTCAGATTTAAAATCATTTCTCATGATGATGATAGAAGACTTTAAGA